>OY992876.1:69292542-69405042 GCA_963921405.1 Cepaea hortensis | reverse complement strand
TCTTTCATAAAATATTTATTCTTTATTTTGGTGGTACATCTTTCATAAAATATTTATTCTTTATTTTGGTGGTACATCTTTCATAAAATATTTATTCTTTATTTTGGTGGTACATCTTCCATAAAATATTTATTCTTTATTCTGGTGGTACATCTTTCATAAAATATTTATTCTTTATTTTGGTGGTACATCTTCCATACAATATTTACAGCAAGGTTAACTGGCTATGTCATCCTGTATAAAACTAGCTGCAACAGCCAACCAGTCATGGAGAAGTTCACAAAGGGCACATTGTGAGTTCCTTGAGGGCCTATGCTCTGTTTGGAGATGTAAGGCACAAGCAGCAGAAGAAAACTTGCATGAATACTCTGGGAAAACTAGCACGTCAGGGTCCAAAGAATATGGTTATAACACAATCAGAAAGGGAGTAGCGGTAGCATAGGAATGGTGCTGCAGGGAGTGACCAGAGGATCTGATGAACACTCAAAACTCAGAGGAAAGGTCAGACGGACATATAATCAGACTGCTACGGGTACCATTAGTATTGGGACTCTTCACTGACTGTTGAAGATGGGAATGGAATACATATGGAAATGTCCTGAGTGCTGTGATGTTGGTTCTTGACTCAGCTCAACTCTTCCCCATGTTTGTTTAACTTTTTTGTCATGTTTCAACACTCCTACCCTCATCATCATCAAGTGCCATGCCAGCTGGCATAGATGTTCTTGACTATCCACAGATCTTGAGTCCTTGGGGTTTTCTGGATCAAATCTGCAGATGATATACCTCCATGTCACCATCTCAATCCATCCAACATAATTTCTCTTGGACTGTCTCTGCCTCTCTTCCCCTTGATCTTTCCAGTTGTCACGATGTTCTCCAATGCCTGGTGTGTTTGTTCGTTGATAAAATCTTTGGTTGAAACACTAGCTTGTTTGTGTGAGCACCTGTCGCTTTCATCGAGCTTTCCTATTGTGTTCATTTGGCTTTTGCAGTGAATAACCTGGCATGACATTTTTTACTTCCATGTCCAGGCAGCAGAGCAGGTTCCATTGTGGCTGCTTGCTGGGCCACGCTGATGCATTTTGGAGAGGACGGTTATGTTGAAACGACTAAGAAGATTGTCTCCACAACAAAGTACATTGTCAACAGGTATTGCAGTGTTGTTGATTCCAGGGCCAAATCAAATGCTCATGTTGGTTCTCTTCTTGAATAAAGTAAATTGTACATATGTCATATAGCAGCAAAGATGAACGCTGGTGCATGAAGAAACAAACGGCAGGGAAGAAGCTGGCTTCCCACGGCTACAGGTGCTAGGAGATGTGTTATGGCACGAAGCACTGGGTGCATGAGACTCCTCCATGAGGGAGGGGTGGCTTGGGACCAGAAACAGTTCACACTTAAGGGAGAACACAAAAACAATAATAAGCATGAAGACAACGCAACGTCTCAAAACATGGTTCGAAGGTACAGCAGGAGAAAGACACTCGAGTCATGACCCGGGTGGGCCCGCCCCCAGAGAGTGTCAAGAAAGAAAAGGGCCAAAACATTTTGGGAAGGAGGACTTTTGATGATCAGAAGCCCCCTGTTGTGCCTGCTCCACTGCAGTTTTTGTCACTATTTTTGCATCCTTAAATTATGCACTGACACTGTTACCTTGACGGCATTTGTGGCCTTGGGACAGCAGATGCGGTTACGTACTGGGTTGGAAGTCAGCTGCAGGTGTTCTGGAAGCAGACCACCTCTCTCACAATAGCATCGGCCATTAAGAAAGCAATGGCCAACTATGAAAGCAAAAGTATACTGGTTTTGGAGCCTTTCTTTGCCATGCAGTCTGATCAGTAGCCTGGCCCATCTGATCAGTAGCCTGGCCCAGACTGATTAAACTTAGTGACTGACTTTAACTGGAAGTTAGCAGTAAGAGTAGTAGCAGTTGTATTAGTAAATGTAGTTGTTATAGTAGTGGTAAGAGTAGTAAGAATAGTAGTAAGGGTATTAGTAAGAGTAGTATCAGTAGTAGTAGAAAGAGTTGTTGTAGTAAGAGTAATAACAGTTGTAATAGTAGTAGTAGAAAGAGTTGTAGCAGTAAGAGTAGTAGAAAGTGTATTAGTAACAGTAGTTGTTATAGTTGTGGTAAACATAGTAGCAGTAGAATTAGTAGTAGTAGAAAGAGTTATAGTAGTAAGAGTAGTGTAAGGGTAGTAATAAGAGTAGTAGCAGTTGTATTAGTAAATGTAGTTATAGTAGTGGTAAGAATAGTAAGAATAGTTGTAAGGGTACCAGTAATAATAGTAGCAGTAGTATAAGTAGTAGTAGAAAGAGTTGTAGTAGTAAGAGTAGTAGCAGTTGTATTAGTAACTGTAGTTGTTATAATTGTGGTAAGCATAGTAGCAGTAGTATTAGTACTAGTAAAAGAGTTGTAGTAGTAAGAGTAGTAGCAGTTGTATTAATAAGAGAAGATATAGTAGTGGTAATGGAAGCAGTTAAACTACTGAACTTAAACTTGCCAAGACAACAACAGCTGTTATAGTACAGGTACAGGGACGATTATAACACGAGTCCTGATGGAGTTATCAAACAGGTTTTATTCAACATAATAAGGCGAAGAATATTACACAAATTACATGGTATGATGTTCTCTTCTCCAGACCTTGGCTGTAACTAACTTCCCCAAAAACCCTACGTCACGGCTTGAGCATCCTTAGTAACGTTCTTCTAGGATGCTCAACCGTGCCTAAACTTTGCACATCAAACCTATTAACAGAGATGGTACTCACTCTGTTACACAGCAGTGTTGGTGTTGACAGCGATGTCCTGTAAATAGGATATGCACACACAAAAAATGGTAGTAGTAGTAGTAAGAATAGTAGTAGTAAAAGTACTAATAAGAGTAGTAGCAGTAGAAAGGTTAGTAATAAGAGTAGTAGCAGTAGTATTAGTAGTAGTAGTTATGGTTTCTCAGTCATGCACAGTTCTCTGAATTGCTCCCACTTTATCTGTCATTCACCCTTGACGTATAATAGTTAACACATGACTTTAACGCATGATGTTAACACATGCTTTCAACATATGACTTTAACGCATGACTTGCACTGAATAGAAGGACTAAAATGGTAGTTTGGAATCATTCATGCAGGGTGTAGGAAGACAACAAGACAGATTCTGGCTAATCAGATGATGAGACGGCTCTGGCACTGGACAGAGCACACTTTTAAAAAACCTGGCAATAGCATAACTAGAAAGTCCTTTCTTTGAAACCAACAGGACAAACAAAACAGGGGCAAATCTTAAAACACATGGTGTAGGGAATTAGAGACACTGATGAAGAGTATGGGGAGGGCATGGAGGGAGCTGCAGGAGATAATAAAAGGTGGGGCTTGGCAGGAGTTGGTTGAGAGCCCATGCTTCATTGGGGGAATAAATGGCAGAATTCATGGCTTTATGAGTTGGAAGGATCAGTTTTATTCTTTCCTTACTTAACTGCTTTAAGGAGTGGAGTATAATGTCCACCTCTGACTTGAGCAGACCTAACTCCAGAATCTCAGTTTTATGACTAAGCTGTGGTGGTGTAGTCTCTAATGCACTTGCCTACCAATACACTGTTCATATGTTGATGTCACTTCTTCCTCTTCTGCTGCTGCTTCATTACCAGTCAGTTATGTTTTTCGTAAAGCAGTAAGTGCAACAGATCACCTAAATTATGTTGAGTTTATTATTATATTGATAAATTGTCTCCAAAGGATCTTGTATTTCTCCATGACCTTCCTCTTACAGACTGAAGGCAATTCCGGAGATCTTCATCATGGGAGAACCTGAAGTTTCTGTCATTGGAATTGGCTCCAACAGTTTCAATGTCTACAGGCTGTTTGATTCCTTGGTAGAGAAGGGGTGGAACCTCAACTCCTTGCAGTTTCCCTCCAGGTTTGTGTGGCTGTATGTTTATGATGAAAGTTGCAAACTGACTGCAGGTTTGTGTGGGTGTAAGTTTATGTTGGTGTAAGTTTATGATGGAAGTTGCAAACTGACTGCAGGTTTGTGTGGGTGTAAGTTTATGTTGGTGTAAGTTTATGATGGAAGTTGCAAACTGACTGCAGGTTTGTGTGGGTGTAAGTTTATGATGAAAGTTGCAAACTGACTGCAGGTTTGTGTGGGTGTAAGTTTATGATGAAAGTTGCAAACTGACAGCAGATTTGTGTGGGTGTAAGTTTATGTTGGTGTAAGTTTATGATGAAAGTTGGAAACTGACTGCAGGTTTGTGTGGGTGTATGTTTATGATGAATGTTGGAAACTGACATAATATTTGTGTCGGTGTATGTTTATGATGAATGTTGGAAACTGACATAATATTTGTGTGGGTGTATGTTTATGATGAATGTTGGAAACTGACATATTTGTGTGGGCGTATGTTTATGATGAATGTTGGAAACTGACATACAGTTTGTGTGAAAGATGACTTAGCTTAGTTACAATTTTAGACATAGACATCTGCTAAATGTAAGGAGAGAAAAACTAGGGCAACAGGAAAAGAGGACATCCAAGAAACACTACAAGCATGTGAGGTTGTGAGGGATTAGACTTAGTTGAAGAGATTTACTGAGAACAGAAGACAGAGGAGTGACATCATCAGGGACTTCACCACTAGCCTTTGAAATAACTTGATGATGATGATTGTGATGATGCAGTACATAAAGGAAACTTACATTTGACTAAGTTATATAGATAACACTGAGTTGAGTTGAGTCAAGAACTGTCACCTCAACCTTCAGGATGTTCCCATACCCGCTCCATCTTCATTGTCAACAGAAAGCTAAGAGTCCCAATATTAATGTTACCAGTTTTAATCTGATTATGTGACAATCTGGCCTTTCCATCTGACTGACACTTGATGTTTACCACTCTGCAGCCTTCACCTGTGTGTGACATTACTTCACACAAATTATGGTGTCGCTGACAAGTTTGTGACTGATGTGCAAGACAGTGTCAGGGAGATCATGAAGAACCCAACTGCTGAGTGTCAAGGAGCAGTGAGTACATGTTTTTATATTATACTAGCTGACCCGGCCCGGCTTCGCCCAGTCCCTGGCGGGGATCTATCTATCTGTCTGTCTGTCTGTCTGACCCGGCCCGGCTTCGCCCAGTCCCTGGTGGGGAGCATTTCATTTAATTCATATAAGTAGTCATATAAGCTCCCGTTCCCGTTCCCGACTATCTACTGTCTGTCTGTCTATTATTAGAAAGAGCACTTGAAAGATCTTTACATCTTCCCCCAACAATGGAGCGTCTTATTTAATTCATATTCGGCCCCTGCTCCCATTACCGTTCCCAAAAACGACGACCCGGCCCGGCTTCGCCCAGTCCCTGGTGGGGAGCATGTCATTTAATTCATATTAGGCGGAGGGAGGAGGAGGAGACAGGAGAAGGAGGGAGGAATGAGGGGAGATGGAGGAGGAGACAGGAGGAGGGAGAGCGAGGAGGAAGGAGGAGGAGGAGAAAGAGGGAGGAGGAGGGAGAAGGAGGAGGAAGAGGGAAAGGGAGGAGGAGTGAGGAGGAAGAGGGAGGAGGAGGAAGAGGGAGGAGGAGGAAGAGGGAGGAGGAGGAGGAAGAGCGAGGAGGAGGGAGGTGGTAGGAGGAGGAGAAAGAGGGAGGAGGAGGAGGGAGGAGGTGGAGGGAGAATGAGGAGGGGGAGGAGGATGGAAGAGGGAGAAGGTAGGATGAGGAGGAGGAGGAGGTAGAGGGATTAGGAGGAGGGAGGAGGAGGTAGAGGGAGGAGGAGGGAGTTCGCCATTCCCAATTCATACTCGTCTAGGTTCTGTGATTTCGGTCCTTCCATTGATTGTTCTTCCCTTCTACATGACTGTAGATAACTTCTTTACACATAAAAAGATGAGTTGTTATTGACATTGCCGTGTGACGATTCTGTGTAGTCACGTCATTTTCTTCGCTGTTCCTAGCGTTGTGGTTCAGGGATTCTTTCATCATCATCATCATATATTTACGTACGTATTTAGGGAGGAGGAGGAGGGAGGAGGAGGAAGAAGAAAAAAAACTATGACAGTTGGCAGCGCGGAAATGAGAGGAAGACGTGTAGAAAATTTCATCTCAATCGGATGGACCGTTCGCAAACGCATAAAGGACATACACACACACACACACATACATACATCCTTTTTTATATATAAGACTAGCTGACCCTGCCCGGCTTCGCCCAGACCCTGGTGGGGAGCATCTCATTTAATTCATATAAGTAGTCATATAAGTTCTCGTTCCCGTTACCGACTGACTGTCTGTCTGTCTGTCTGTCTGTCTGTCTGTCTGTCTGTCTGTCTGTCTGTCTGTCTGTCTGTCTGACCCGGCCCGGCATTGCCCAGCTCCTGGTGTGGAGCATCTCATTTAATTCATATAAGTAGTCATATAAGTTCCCGTTCCCGACTGTCTATCTGTCTATCTGTCTGTCTATCTGTCTGCCTGACCCTGCCCGGCTTCGCCCAGTCCCTGGTGGGAAGCATCTCATTTAATTCATATAAGTAGTCATATAAGTTCCCGTTCCCGTTACCGACTATCTGTCTGTCTGTCTGTCTGTCTGTCTGTCTGTCTGACCCGGCCCGGCATCGCCCAGCTCCTGGTGTGAAGCATCTCATTTAATTTATATAAGTAGTCATATAAGTTCCTGTTCCCGACTGTCTATCTGTCTGTCTATCTGTCTGCCTGACCCTGTCCGGCTTCATTAAATTCATACAACAAAAAAAGTAACTTAAAAGAACGTTCTTCCACACACCATCCATTATTTTTAATGAAAACTCTTTCTAATCACCTGCATGACTACAGTAACTTCTTAAGCAAAAAAAGATGAGTTACAATATTATGCATTGTGCATCATTTTTATGAAAACTTTGAAAATGCCTTACAGATTGTATCATTATTTATTATAACTCATATGCCGGTACATAACTATGGACAAAGAGTTTATAAATCTTTGAAAACGATGCCACAATATGACTATAAGTTATACAGAAAAGTTATGCCCCTTGAAATAACTTTTACAGAGTTAGGTCCCCTGAGATATATGAAATTATGATGAAAAATTAAAAATGAAATAATACTGAGTAAGCAGGCGATTTCACACTAACAAAATATCACAGTTGGCAGCTCTGGAATGAAAGGAAGGCGTGTAGAAAATTTCATCTCAATCGGATGGGCCGTTCGCGAACGTATAAAGGACATAGAGACATAAATACATACATTTGGACGGAGATCCTTTTTTATATATAAGAAGATTAACAATTATAGTTACGAAGGCACAAACAATAGATTGCACAATTTATTGTCTGGCATACTTTGCCGCATTCCGTCTGGTCCATACTGGAGAAATCACACAACATAAACTAATTAGATAAATCCTTCAATTTGAAATCTACACCACACATATTCACACTAAGTTGTATATGTGTCAAAATGAATAAGTATTTGATACATTATTTAATACTCTTCATTCCATCATAAATTTGTCAAAGGTAATACGGTTTATACATTATTTATTACTCTTCGTTCCACCATAAATTTGTCATAATTAATACGGTTCCGGGAAGGTTAACCCGGTCAACAAACACCCGCAGAAATCAGATGTGTTGCCCTAAAGGCGCAGTATCGCAGCTCAGCTGTAAACAGGTACAACACGATCACATCCGTAAAAAGACTCCGGATAAACGCAGAAGAAGAGGAAGAATATGGTTTATATATTATTTAATACTCTTCATTCCATCATAAATTTGTCAAAATGAATACGGTTCATGTATTATTTAATACTCTTCATTCCATCATAAATTTGTCAGAATGAATAAGGCTTATGAGGCAGTTGTCTTCGGTGGTCTTCTTCTAGGTACACAGTATTCTTACAAGCTTTGTGTAACATTTAAGCTCAAAAGCCCCAATTTTCTTCTTTAGTGAGTGCGAAATGGCCTATGGCTTGCTTACATATGTCCGATGTCACAGGACAGAAGCATGTTCTCAATCATTTTACTGTAATTCATTTTCTGGTGTTGTGCCATAGGTTCTTATTACTGTTTAACCTCTGTATGACTAGCATCCGATGTGTGATGTCGCTTTAATATCCCCCATTGTTGGTTATTATAGAACCAAGAAATTCAAAGTTTGTGATGCTTTCAATTTCTTCCTTGTTGATTGTCATCTATGATTGGCATATAGTTTATATTAAATTCAGTTTACTTTTGTTTTTTGTTTTAAATTCAGAGTATTTTTGTTTTAAATTTAGTTTATTTTTGTTGTAAATTCAGTTTGTTTTTGTTGTATATTCAATTTATTTTTGTTTTAAATTCAGTTGTTTTTTGTTGTAAAGTCAGTGTATTCACCAACACAGACCAAATACATTATGTGTGAAACTGGGGGTCTCCAGGATGAAGTGGTTAAGATGCCATTCTGAAGGTTTCCTGACTCCGCCATTCAGTTTATGAGTGAAGTTTCCTGCAGACTCATTGGGATTATCACTAGAGCCATGGAGCTCATGCTCTGTGCGGTGCTTTCTGCAGGTTTCTCTGTGGAAAAATACTGAGCCATATGGGATAAAACTAGATACAACTAAGTTAATCCTGTTGCCTTTTATACATGACCCTAGCCATTGTTGTCTTGATTCCAGGGAGCAATCTACGGCTTTGCTCAGAGCATCCCAGACCGCAGCCTGGTTAATGAAGTTGCAACAGCCTTCCTGAATGCCTGCTACTCGACCAAAGAATCTGCATCCTCTAATGGCATACATGCAGTGGCAAATGGAGACACCCCCAAGGCCTGAACTTTAAGCAGTGTTTAATGCCTGCAGTCAGTATTGTTTGAACTTTGTTCGAACAAATCCAGTTTGTAATCATTTTCTTCAGCCTTGTTATTGCACTGAATATTTATGAGTAGTTTCATTCTGTTTAGCTTCCTAATCACAAGACAATTGTGTGATGGAGATTGTTATATTATATGTGCTTTCTTGCTAGACTGACCTTAGTCTGGCTGTTTGTGACAGTGTGTATTGTATTATACTGGCCTTGGCAGTAAAAAAAGTGTACATTTTGAAAGATTTCCTGTCATCTGTAGGCTCTCATATTTGTGTATTTGTGTTTACGCCAGATCAAATGAAAACTTGTCTTAGAAGTTGAAGTGGGTTCGCCTGATGGTGAGGGACACTGATCGTAGGGAGAGCTAACCCACATGAACAAATTTGTCCAGTGCACTCACTAGTAGTAGCACATGTATGGACTACGCTGGAGTTCAAAGCAAGCAAATGTAAAAAAATTAATAAATGAAAAGTATAAATGGATTAGGGAAACTAGATGTAGACCATGTATAGATTTTTTGGGCATATTATAAGGAGATATAAACTAGAAAACTTAGAGACAACTGGCAAAATACATGGGAACAGTGCAAGAGGAAAGGCAGAGAAAGAAATACCTGGATGGCTTGGCTATATGGCTTAATTAGAACAAGATCACACAGACCTGATTCAAGACACTGGTGATTGTGTGAGATGGCGAAATGATTATTGGTATGACACATGATGATGATGTTTATGTCGGATGCGCAATTGAAAGGTTTCATTTTGCTCTACATTCTACGGTCAATGAGGTATGACAGAAATAAAGAAAGATGTTTTCTAAAATGTGAATTTTTTTTACAAGAAGGCTTCAGATTAAACATGATGGTATTTCTTGTAGACATTACTTTCTGATTGAGACTGTGGGATAAAGATAGATTTCATGTAGAAATTAGTTCCTGAGTGAAGCTTTGGAATAAATATGGATAGATTTCATGCAGGGATTAGTTTCTTAATGAGGCCATATGATAAAGGTAAATAGATTTCATGTAGAAATAAGTTACTGAGTGAGGCTTTGGGATAAATATGGATAGATTTCATGCAGGGATTAAGTCTCGAATGAGGCTTTAGGATAAATATGAATAGATTTCATACAGAGATTAATTTCTGAATGATGCTTTGAGAAAGTCATAAATAGATTTTATACAGAGATTAGTTTCTAAAGGCTTTTTAATAAACATGAAGCAGTTTCCTATATGCATTTATGTTTGATATCCCATAATTGTTGTGAAGTGTATGTAGGATAAATATGTTTCAGAGTTTTGTTCATAGATGTACGGAAGCTGGTGGCCAAGTGATTAGAGCTCTATCCTGTTACACATTAGCAGAGACAAGATCTAGTTCCCCATGTAAGATGAAGAATGTTTTATCAGTCAAAGGTGAAATAAAAACACAAATCTGGTGTGTACACGGCATGATGACTGCCTTGGCAAACAAAACTTAACTCTTTGAGTCCCAAGCAACAGTTGCTTTCAAACAAGAAGTCTGGTTCAGATGAAATTAAAGTTATAATTGACTGAAATGGAGAGAGTTAAAGAGGTAACTGGTACAGAATGTGTCAAATTAACAACTGTTGGGACAGAAATATTAGAATAATAACTATAATGTAATCTTGCTGGCAACTTGCTGTATTGACAGATGATAGTATGTTACATTGTGATTCAAAAATAGTACAAAGCCTGGGCTAAATTGTGGAGACCATATATTGTCCATGCAGCATGATCCCTCTTTCGGCCTGCCTAGTTTACTCCAGAGGAAAGGTAAAACTTAACACATATGGACAAGACTAGCTGCAGAAGCTGCTGGATCAGCAAAGCAATGGTGTAACTGTCCTTCTATCAGAGCTGCGATCCTAAACCAAATGCCAAACAAGGCGTAAGCCTGGTCTGCCCTGCCATGACATTTAGTCTTTAGGGTGCATTTCCTCGCACCAGGATAAGGTTTGTACCCTCCCATTTGCGCTTCTCTGCCCAAAGCCGTTGGCACAATATGGGGTGATGGGTTTGGTGAGTGCCGCCCAACATTCGGTGCTAATAGACAGCAGATAGTACCGTCTACTGTCATACAGTAGCTCAGTCATATCTAAGATCTGACAACATTTTGCTTGATGTATAAGGATAGTGTTATAGCATAGCTTGGTGCATGCTAGTTGAAGGTGTATGCTTCAATGGAGGGGATACAGGACAGAAGAATGAGGATAATGTAGCAGCTGCCTGGGACACAAAGAGTAAATCTTCAATAGAACTCACCATTTGACATTAGCTTCTTATTTTGCCCTACAGTTTTTTGTTGTGAAATGTCGCAGAGAGTTTGGTAGATGTAATTGTCCAGTTTTTGCATCTTGTTGCTTAGACTAATGTCATATTTGATTTCGTCAATATCTCTTTTACTCCATGTAGCCAATTTCCTGGGTCATCCTCTCTCCTTGTATCCCAGTGTTCTCATGTAGAACATTCTAGCCACTGGCTGATCTTGTTCCATTCTAGTTTAATGTCCAAATCTTTTAATTCTTCTTTGTTCTATATAAAGTCACTAATAGGTGTTGCTCCTTTACACATGTTCTTAGTTTCTCATTGTGTTTCTCTATCTTTTCTTACTCTTCTTCTTCTTTCATTCTCTTCAAATTTGTCTATAACTGCAGCGTTGTGCTTTTCTCATGAATCTCATCTCCCATGATGTGATTTTACACTTGTGTGTTTCTAGGACTGTCCATGTCTGGCATTTGTTGCACAGCATTTTGCATTAGCTGTGGTAAATAATGTTTTTGTGTGTGTTTGTTATTAGTTGTTGGAATAGGCATTTGAGCTTGTTCATTGTAAAGTTGAAATGTTCATGAGTTTTAAACAGATGTTTTCTGAAACAAGAATTTTGAATTCCTGATTGAATAATTCTTGTAAAAAGCTGACTCAGGTGTGTATTTGACCTGTTATAATTTGAATATACTCTTTTATAACATTAAATAAATTGTATTGAAACACCTAGCACACTTCATTATGACAACTATTTTCACATTTATTATGTTAGCATAAGGTTAAGCACTTGATTATCACAACTATTTTCACATTTCTTATGTTAGCATAAGGTTAAACACTTCATTATCACAACTATTTTCACATTCTTATGTTAGCATAAGGTTAAATACTTCATTATCACAACTCTGTTCACATTTCACATAAGATTAAATACTTTATTATTGCAACTATTCTCACATTTCATGTTTTAGCATAAGATTAAACATTTTGTTGTCATAACATTTTTCACATTTTAGCATAAGATTGAACTTGGTCACAATTTCTTTTCACATTCCTCATGTTCTAATAAGAATTAACACTTCGTTATTGCAACTCTTTTCACATTTCTCATTTTAGCTTAAGATTAAACACTTTATTATCATAACTCTTTTCACATTTCACATAAGTTTAAACACTTCATTATTACAACATTTTTCACATTTCATATTTTTAGCATAAGATTAAACACTTCATTGTCACAATTTTTTTCACATTTCTCATATTCTATAAGAATAAACACGTCGTTATTTCAACTCTTTTCACATTCCTCAAATAATATCAGAATAATCGTTTAATTATCGCAGCTCTTTTCACTTTTCCCATCTTGGCCTGATTCATGATCACTACTCCCTTTTACATTCCTTGTATAGCATAAAACATATTGAACCAATATTGTTTGATTTGGTCCATGCCTAAAGTATTATTTCCCATGAGATCACGACTGCCGTTTCCTCCATTTCACTTTGAAGTTTTCTTTAGTTTTGGATACTGTTCTTCATCTACAAGTCCAATTTGTACATGCCTGGTTCTTGGTTCAGCGTCTCGTCATATCAGATCAGTTGCCATCTTCACAACAATGTTCGGATCAAATGATCTCCTGCACTATTTTTCACCATGATAATAAGATAACTAAACTTTAATCAAGTTTAGTAATTCTCTTTGATTCATATTTTGTTTTAGACATCATTTTTTGCCATTTTTTTCTGTCCGTGATTTCTGCTTCATTTATCTATAAACTTCATCAGTTCCACTCATATGTATTGGTAATTCTTGCACATTTGATAACAATGTAATTACTCTCTTGTCTTTCATTATGATAGTAAGATAGTGGTACCTTAATCTCATTTAGTAATTTTATCTTCATTTCTGCTTTATTTAAGACTTCATTATTTGAATGATGAAGACATAAACATTATAATTAAGACTTCATTATTTTAATAATGAAGACTTAATATAAAGCAGGCTCTGTGGCGAAAGGGTTACGAACACAGTTTGTAATCCCACATTTGAAACACAGCTACGGGCAATTTGGCAGCAGAACGCCTTGCATTGGTTTTTATAAAATGGTATGAGTGCCAGTGATTTAGAAAGCAGTGGCAAACTACTGAATGTAAACTTGCCAAAAAATTAAAAACAGCCAGAAAATGCTGGGGTTGACTGCGACATCCCATATATATTTATAAATCTTGCACATTAGGTCACAGTGTAATGATGATTACATGTTAAGCTTCAAACTTGATCACAAGCATGTAATCTACCCCAAGTGGATTTACCCTCAATTGACACCATGTTTATTGTGAACACATCGTCCATGACACCTCAGTTTTACAGCTGTTGTATTTGTGCACTGTTAGTGTATTTATTCTTTCTCACATGACATTTCCCTCAACCTGAACATTTTGTGTGTGTGTCTTCAACTGGCGAGTTGGGGTAGTGCAGTGGTCTACCGGCCCTCTGGTTATGTGTTCAAATCCCCATGGGGCCTAGTACAAGGCTTCTAGGTCAATGCAGCCTAAAATGTGTACCAAGACATGTCCTGAGAAATAAAAGGGACGTGTGATTTTGACCACTTCAGTTGAGTGCAGATAGGGTTTAGAATATATACCCAGCATACTTTATGGCCAGGAAAGCTGATCTTTACTGTTTTATGTTGTTTCTAAACTGCTTTGTTAAGTGGTTCTGCTTCTTATTCTCTGTTATTGTTCTTAAACTGCTTTTTAAGTGGTTCTGTTTCTTATTCTCTATTTGTTGGCTGTGGCTGATCATCTGATTACACGATATAAACGAGTCAAGTTGTAAAGATAATATAACGTGATTATTTATATGATTACATTCTGCACCAGACAACGTATTATGTCATCTTTAAAGAACTGTACTCTGTTTTCATAAAGCATATTGAGGATGTATAAAGTAAACAAATGTAACTCTGTTTACCTAATATTAAGGACATATTGTGAATGTATTATGTAAACAGAAATATAACTCATTTACGTAATATTAAGAATGTATTATGATATATAACGTAAATGTAAATATGGTTCCTTTTACATAATATTAAGGGCATATTGTGGATGTATAAAGTACAGAGAAATATAGCTGTGTTTATAAATTGTGGATGTATAAAGTACTGAAGAAAATAGCATTGATTTGTCTGTACTGACTAACATTGTTTTTAGAGGAGTTATAGGATGTTAATTCAAACTACAAACATTCACTAACTGTTGCCTGTGCAGAAAAGTTAATTATAGGTTAATGTCCCGAGAGTACATTCTGGGCAGTCACAAAACTAGATTGATGGTGGAGTGACACTACCTCAGACTGGTCTTCAGATGAGTAATCTGAAAAAACATCAACAATCATAAGTGTATACATAAAGATAGGCGATTGTTTAGATTCTATCAGCAAACACTAGATTCTATATTTCATGATTGAGCAGCATCTATAAGCTGGGTGGTGTGTGGTTTACTAGACAACTGCAGACTTCAGGTGGATTGGACTAATTCAATTAGCCCCATCTGTGTGGTGACTGAGTGATCTGATTCAATTAGCCCCATCTGTGTGGTGACTGAGTGATCTGATTCAATTAGCCCCATCTGTGTGGTGACTGAGTGATCTGATTCAATTAGCCCCTTCTGTGTGGTGACTGAGTGATCTGATTAAATTAGCCCCATCTGTGTGGTGACTGAGTGGTCTGATTAAATTAGCCCCATCTGTGTGGTGACTGAGTGGTCTGATTCAATTAGTCCCATCTGTGTGGTGACTGAGTGGTCTGATTCAATTAGCCCCATCTGTGTGGTGACTGAGTGGTCTGATTCAATTAGCCCCATCTGTGTGGTGACTGAGTGATCTGATTCAATTAGCCCCATCTGTGTGGTGACTGAGTGATCTGATTCAATTAGCCCCATCTGTGTGGTGACTGAGTGATCTGATTCAATTAGCCCCATCTGTGTGGTGACTGAGTGATCTGATTCAATTAG
Source organism: Cepaea hortensis (assembly GCA_963921405.1). Classification (NCBI taxonomy): domain Eukaryota; kingdom Metazoa; phylum Mollusca; class Gastropoda; order Stylommatophora; family Helicidae; genus Cepaea; species Cepaea hortensis. Next base: position 69,389,905 of record OY992876.1, on the reverse strand, counting down.
CCCCATCTGTGTGGTGACTGAGTGATCTGATTCAATTAGCCCCATCTGTGTGGTGACTGAGTGATCTGATTCAATTAGCCCCATCTGTGTGGTGACTGAGTGATCTGATTCAATTAGCCCCATCTGTGTGGTGACTGAGTGATCTGATTCAATTAGCCCCATCTGTGTGGTGACTGAGTGATCTGATTCAATTAGCCCCATCTGTGTGGTGACTGAGTGATCTGATTCAATTAGCCCCATCTGTGTGGTGACTGAGTGATCTGATTCAATTAGCCCCATCTGTGTGGTGACTGAGTGATCTGATTCAATTAGCCCCATCTGTGTGGTGACTGAGTGGTCTGATTCAATTAGCCCCATCTGTGTGGTGACTGAGTGGTCTGATTAAATTAGCCCCATCTGTGTGGTGACTGAGTGGTCTGATTCAATTAGCCCCATCTGTGTGGTGACTGAGTGGTCTGATTCAATTAGCCCCATCTGTGTGGTGACTGAGTGGTCTGATTCAATTAGCCCCATCTGTGTGGTGACTGAGTGGTCTGATTCAATTAGCCCCATCTGTGTGGTGACTGAGTGATCTGATTCAATTAGCCCCATCTGTGTGGTGACTGAGTGATCTGATTCAATTAGCCCCATCTGTGTGGTGACTGAGTGATCTGATTCAATTAGCCCCATCTGTGTGGTGACTGAGTGATCTGATTCAATTAGCCCCATCTGTGTGGTGACTGAGTGATCTGATTCAATTAGCCCCATCTGTGTGGTGACTGAGTGATCTGATTCAATTAGCCCCATCTGTGTGGTGACTGAGTGATCTGATTCAATTAGCCCCATCTGTGTGGTGACTGAGTGATCTGATTCAATTAGCCCCATCTGTGTGGTGACTGAGTGATCTGATTCAATTAGCCCCATCTGTGTGGTGACTGAGTGATCTGATTCAATTAGCCCCATCTGTGTGGTGACTGAGTGATCTGATTCAATTAGCCCCATCTGTGTGGTGACTGAGTGATCTGATTCAATTAGCCCCATCTGTGTGGTGACTGAGTGATCTGATTCAATTAGCCCCATCTGTGTGGTGACTGAGTGATCTGATTCAATTAGCCCCATCTGTGTGGTGACTGAGTGATCTGATTCAATTAGCCCCATCTGTGTGGTGACTGAGTGATCTGATTCAATTAGCCCTATCTGTGTGGTGACTGAGTGATCTGATTCAATTAGCCCCATCTGTGTGGTGACTGAGTGATCTGATTCAATTAGCCCCATCTGTGTGGTGACTGAGTGGTCTGATTCAATTAGCCCCATCTGTGTGGTGACTGAGTGATCTGATTCAATTAGCCCCATCTGTGTGGTGACTGAGTGATCTGATTCAATTAGCCCCATCTGTGTGGTGACTGAGTGATCTGATTCAATTAGCCCCATCTGTGTGGTGACTGAGTGATCCAATTCAGAATTGGACTAAAATGGTATAACAGAATCAGTCATGTGGAACTGCTGGGGCAGAGTAAACACAACCAGCGAATCAAGAGGTGAGGACAAGATGCTAGCCTGGACATACACTGAGAAAGCCTGATTGTAGTACAGCTAAAGGTGATGAATTGGACTTGGGAGCAGCCCACAGATAGTTGTTGGTTATGGTTTCTAGTCAGTGACTGTGGGCAGAGGATCTCTCAATGGAGACAATGGCTACGGTCATCTGATCAGTATGGTCACTGCCAGGAAGGAAGAATGGGAGAAGAGGTCCGTCAGCCTTGGTTGGTATCCCCTCTAAGAGAGGAAACTCTAAATTTCAAATCTCCGTTGGGAAAGACTTTGGGAGTAAACCGCGAGGACAAATCTGGAGATGGGAGTCCCTGAGGCAGTCCCATGTTGTAAACAACATAGTTCTGGCAACTCCTGCGACGGCACCGATGCCAAGTTGCATTGACTACTGCCTTTCCCTTGGTCAACATCGGCGACATGGAGAGGGGGAACTTGCTACCGGGCAAAAGCTGGTTCTTCGCATTCCATTGCCCAGGCTTGTGCCCTGGAGACACTATACAGTCACCAGCGGCACTGTCAGGTGCCTCCCCAGTGGCACAAATCTGTAGTCCTACAGGACTGAAAGAGGCCTACTACCAGTACAGCTAAACAATCCTGCCTCTAAAACACACAGGGCAGAAGAAATGTAAACTACACAGAGAAGTGAATTAGAGACAGATGAGTAATATGAAGAGAACATGGAGGAGACAGCAATGGATAGGATGGCTTGGCGTGAGTTGGTTCAGAGCCAAAGCTTCATTGGGGAACAAAAGGCAGAAGAATAGGCGTTTCATTATTGTTGTTCTTCATATTTCTCAGACACAAAAAACTGCTTTCACATGCCAGTCTTAGCTAGCAAATTTATGGATTGCCTTCTGGTAGCAGTTTTGATATCTTTGCTGTGAATTTATATGTTTCAGTGGCCTCAAGCGCTTATCAATAATTCATATTTCTGTGAAACAACAATTTTCCATGTTTTTGATTTTATCTTTCCATTTTAACCACTTTTATTGTTTTGTTTGTTTGGTGATCATCTTTACCTCTAGCACAGTTTCTTAGTTTCAGATAAACATTTCCTATCAGAGCAGTTAATAGTTTCTCATCAAAGGTTTATGCTGTTGATCTCCAATCTGTTTTGTCTCTCAATTTTCTCCAGTTTGTCATGTGATATTCATCATTATCATCAAGTGCCTTGCCAATTGGTGTGGGCAATCATGCTTCTCTGCATCTTGAAATCTCCAGTGGCATGTATCAGTTCATGTGCCATTACACAAGTCTGACTCTCTCCGTGTCTTCCTGTCTGTCTGTCTTTCCACAAATCTTTCCTCTTATATTCCAGCTTTTGTCTTCTCATAATATGGTAAAACAATGATAACTGCACCTTTCTGATCTTTGTGATCAGTTGTCTTTGTGTCTAACCCTCTCTCAAAACCTATACTCATTTTGGCTGTCCAAGGAATGTTCAGTATTCTGGTACAAAATCTCCAAAGCTTTTATGAATTATTTTGCATGTTTACTAATTTTCCAGGATTTACAGCTATACTGGTTCTATGTAACATGCAAGAATTCTTTTTCTACCCTCCAATGACAGGGATTTATGGTATAAGATGTTCTTCATGTTATAAAATTCAGTTTTTACTTGTCCTATTTTTGTTCTTTATCTCTGTAATGCATCTTCCATCTGATGTTATCCATGTGCCTAGAATTTCTGCACTTGCCTCACTTGTGATATCATCTTTCCATTTTAACAAGTTTTATTCTCATGATTGTTTGCTGATATTTCCCTCTAGCTTGGTTTCATAGTTAGCTTCAGACTTGCCATTGTGTCTTTTCATGACAACCACTCCGCTGTTTTCATGCATCTGCATTTCAAGGGCATTAATTTATGTATGAACTGAAAGATCAACTGACACTGTGTCTTGAAGGATAGTAAGGTACATCTGCATTTCAAGGGCATTAATTTATGTATGAACTGAAAGATCAACTGACACTGTGTCTTGATGGATAGTAAGGTACATCTGCATTTCAAGGGCATTAATTTATGTATGAACTGAAAGATCAACTGACACTGTGTCTTGAAGGATAGTAAGGTACATCTGCATTTCAAGGGCATTAATTTATGTATGAACTGAAAGATCAACTGACACTGTGTCTTGAAGGATAGTAAGATACACAGTTTTATAATTCTCCATTATTCTGAGATGAGGGTTTCATATCAGTTGTAGGCAGTTTGGAAGCAGACCACTTCTATTTTGATTTCCATGGTATGTTTCATTCATTCATTCAGTAGCATGTCCTTTGCAGAACCTCACTCCCATAACAACCATCCGGAAAACTTCTCAGTCATAAGCAAGCTATCTCGCATCCGATACACCCATCTGGAGATCATCTGCCATATCCTGCACCCATCTTCTCTTTAGCCTTCCTCTTTCTCTCTTCCCAGGCAATTACCCCTCCATTGTTCTCAGTGTTGTTTCAAGTGACAAAAATATTTCAATTTTCTTTGTTTTATCGTCTTTAGTAGCCAACCTTCTTAAATAATAAGTGTGGCATCAGCTGTTTGGAAAGCAATGGCAAACACTGAACTTTGCCTAGTTTCTTTAGTTTTGCTTTCACTAGCTTTGAACTCAAGGGTAGTCCATACACATACTACTACTTCCAGTGCACTGGACTGATTTGTGCGTGTGGATTAGCTTTCCTTAGTACCAGCGTCCCTCGCTATCAGATGAACCCACTGCGATTTCTGAGGTACTTGTAATTTACGTACCCAAGTCAATTACGAGAATTCAACATTTTTGTCCAGCTGACTGGTGTAGGGATGTAACCCGCTACCTTGGTATCAGCACACCAGATGTTTATTAAGAGCAAGCGCTCTAATCCATCCGGCCATGCTGACCTCCACATTGCCTGGTAAACACAAAGAAGCAAATATTGGAGTTGATTGCAACATCCTGTAAAGGACATACAACTGTCTTTTTAAACTGTCAGGTCACATTTTCATATACTGACTTTATGAATACATTAAAGGTGTGACATCTGTGGATGTTTTTTGCCTGGATACAAAGTATAACAATATTTGTGTATAAAAATGGAGACGTCAGCAGGCTGGTTTATAAATGTCTTCTGCTGCTTCGTGCCTCTTTCCAGAGGAGTGTGTCATACCTAGTTATGCACCTCAAAGTTCAGTGTGCTCGACTTAGGCATGCATTTGTATCAGATTTCCTTCCTCTCGGCTCTAAGGCAAAGGGGTTACGGATGCAGTTTGTAATCCTGCATACCATGTTTGAAGCACGGCTGCAGGTGTTTTGGCAGCCCACCACCTTGCATTCATTTTCACATAATGGTATGAGCACCGGTCATTCAGAAAGCAATGGCAAACTACTGAACGTAAACTTGCCAAGAAATCACAAACAGCCAAACATGCTGGGGTTGACTGCGACGCCCTGTAAAGAATATGCAACTAGCTTAACTTTGCTTCCTCTAAACAGATTCCAGCCAAGGAAATGGGCTCGCCTGGTCAAGTGTTGTGCACATTAGAAATCCCTCAGCAAAGAGTCAGCTACTAGGCTGCTGCTTTGGTCAGATTGTTACGAAAGAAAACCAACCAACACATCATGATGGCAGACAGACAGTCATGGTAGCCACTGAGCTATGGCAGCGCTCGGAGAATTTGTGTGCTAACTAAAGTAATAACACAATAATAGATATAGGGTAGTAGAATAGCTGAGCAAACTAAAATAATAAAAACATAAGATTATAAAATAGATGTGCTAACTAATATAATAAGTCATTATAAGATTACAGAACAGCTGTGTTAATTAAAATAATAACACATATAGGATTACAGAATGGCTGTGCTAACAAAAATAATAAAATATAAGATTATAGAATAGTTATGCTAATTAAAATAATAAATCATAAGCTTATAGAACAGCTGTGCCAACTAAAATATAAGATCATAGAATAGCTGTGCCGAATAAAATATAACAACATATAAGATGATAGAATAGCTAAAATAATAATATAAGACTACAGACTAGCTGTGCTAACTAAAATCTAAAATAGTATAACAGATTACAGAATAGCTGTGCTAACTACTTGCTCGTGACCTACTTTTTTATGTATTGTTTATGGCAATGGTTTTTTTTTAACTTTTGTGCACTTATTTAAATTGACACTTTGTCACTGTATTTTTATTTCAATATTCTTCTTCTTCTTCAGCATTCCGAGCCATTGAGGTTCTTGCTGCAGATACAATCCGTCTCCATTTGTCTCTCTGGTTGACCTTCTCTTATTATTTCAATATTGCATATGTTAATTTGTACTTTGTTAATTTGTACTTGTGTTTTTGATGGATATAGATAAAGACAATTTACAAGCAATAGAATGTGTATAGTAAATGTGGAGAGTGCCCGGACATTGCCAGGTTTTTAAAATTGCTCATGGCAGGCCATAGCCTCAGCGGTAGTGTTTCCAATCAAACTTCTAGGTTGTAGGAGAAGAAGGAGACAAATAGATGAAATAAAAGGGAAAGATAGATAAATAAAAAGGAAAGATAGATGAAATAAAAATAAAAGATAGATGAAATAAAAATGAAAGATAGATGAAATAAAAAGGAAAGATAGATGAAATAAAAGAGAATGATAGATGAAATAAAAGAGAATGATAGATGAAATAAAAGAGAATGATAGCTGAAATAAAAGGGAAAGATAAATGAAATAAAGGAGAAAGATAGATGAAATAAAAGGGAAAGATAGATGAAATAAAAGGGAAAGATAGATGAAATAAAAGAGAATGATAAATGAAATTAAAGGGAAAAGATAGATGAAATTAAAGGGAAAAAAAGATAGATGAAATAAAAGGGAAAGATAGATGAAATAAAAGTTCAAATAAAAATACAATAAATTTCCTAGTGCTGTGAAAGTTCCTTTCACCTTCCACATTCTTATTTTAATATGTATATCTGTTCCTCCATCTTTGTCTACACTGGCATATAAGTATACATATGTTTGCACCCCTTGAAGTGAGGTCTCACCTAGGGAGTTCAGGTTTTAATGTGCTGGATTTATTCTCTTTATCTTTGCCTTCCCACAATATTTGTATAGACCTCCATGTTGTGACCTCCCATCAAGTGTTTAATTTATCTTGTATCTAATTTCATACAGCTGCAGGCGATTTGGAGGCAAACCCTCTTGCCTTGGTTTCTATACAAAAGATATTAGTGCTGGTCGTTCAGAAAGCAATGGCAATCTACTGAACATAAACTTGCCAGGAAATCACAAACATCCAAAAAAACCTGGGGTTGACTGCTACGTCCTGTAAAGGATATGCAACAAATTAATTTCATGTGTGGAACATTAGGACAATGTCATCAGTAAAGTCCATGTTATGAAGCTGTTCTTTTGTAGTCCATTGAACTCCATTTCTGGTGGTAGCTGTTGTCCTCTATCTTGTGTTGCCCAGAAGCATGAAGGGAGGCAAAGAATAGTAACACTATAAACTATCATGCATGTCCAAAAGTGGCATCTGTGGAGGATTGGAGTGGCATCGGCTACCTCATCCCATGGACAACTTTAGCTGCAGAATCCAAGAAACCATGAACAAGTCACGTTTATACTTTTCAATATTTTGTTGCATCATGTAACTGTACAACTTTTGATTTATTTTTTTAGAAATTTTAAATTTATAATTGACAAAACACCATTATCATTCACATAATTGTAATAATTGTATCTATACCAAATTTCTTGTGCTTTGAATGATTTTAATAATTTTATTTATACCAACTTTTCTGTGCTTTCTTTTGTTTGCTAATGATGAATTGTGTGTGTTTTTGTAATTTGCATGTTTTATTCTCTGACAGATATGTTGTTGTATTCGGCAACAGTTTATTTTCTAGCACTTTACCCGAGACGTGGTACAATCACCCAAACACATACATGAAATTACTCAAGATGTGTACATGAATACTGCTGGACGTCACAGACAGAAAGTGGTTATCTTGGATTGATGACAATATCAGACTATTACTGAAAACAATGTAACAGAACATGAAGTAATGCGACTTTACAGAACACAATTACACAAAACAAAAGATGTTCCGGATACTAGCCTTGATCAGCAAACAAGTCTCACTACACTTTGTATGTAGAACAGATTTGAAAAATGAAGTACATGATGTCATAAACAAATGTGTGTAAGTTTGTAATGCCGGTTAAAGTCACTTAAAGGTCGACTTCACTGCACCGGGTTTTTATCCCATATGGTAGTTTGTAATGTTCAATTTCTTATTTTTGTTTGAACTGTAACAGTTTGTAATGTACCATTTCATACTTTTGATTTAACAGTATATGTTTGTAATGTACAATTTCTTGCTTTGGGTCGTACAGTGACAGTTTATTCTACATACAAAGTGTAGTGAGACTTTACAAACACCCTGTATAAACACTAGGAAGACGCTACAGTTGCTACATGAAGGCATAATAACTTAATCAGAAAAAAAAAAAAAATAATGACAAAATTGAGTAGAATGAAAGGGAAATTAACAAGTGCTACTTATCTAACAATCCCAGACTGCAATACTCATGTAAGTTTGGAGAGCAAGATCTATGGCCAGAGAAAAAGAGAATGTGCCAGGAGATAGCAACAGATAGGATGGCTTGGTGTTAGGTGGCTGATGACCTGTTCCCAAATTTGGGATACAGGACACATGAACAACTTTATAACAAACTGTATTTTCATAGGGTTTATATTTGGGCACTCAGGCCTGTCTGAAGAGAAGAAGAGGTAAAAATATGCCGATATATCCGTGAATTTACCCAAACATATATAGAAAATTATCCAAATGTGTAAATGAAATTATGCACGCAAATAAAATGCTCTAGATGTACATGAAATAAACACATGTGAACATAAAGTTACTATACACACACAAAATGCTCTAGATGTACATGAAATACACACATGTGAACATAAAGTTACTATGCACACATCAATAAAATGCTCTAGATGTGCATGAAATACACACGTGAACATAAAGTTACTATACACTTCTTCTTCTTCAGCGTTCCGAGCCATTGAGGTTCTTTGCTGCAGATACAATCCGTCTCCATTCGTCTCTCTGGTTGACATTCTCTTTGCCAGTTATTGATTCTAAGTGCTTGTAGGTCTGTATATATATTATCTCTCCACCGTCTTCCTGGTCTATTTCGGGGTCTACAGTCATTTATTTCCTGAGTGTAAGCGAGGTTTGTTTCCCTATTATCTTCCATTCTTTCTATATGCCCCAGCCATTGTAGTCTATTAGCCTTCATGATACCAGTGATTAGCAGGGACTTAAACAGATCATAAATGTTTTTGTTACTTCTTCTTTTTCACTCTCCACTTTGTGTATCCCTAATGGGTCCAAAGATGTGTCTTCTAGATGTACATGAAATACACACATGTGAACATAAAGTTACTATACACACATCAATAAAATGCTCTAGATGTACATGAAATACACACATGTGAACATAAAGTTACCATACACACATCAATAAAATGTTCTAGATGTACATGAAATACACACATGTGAACATAAAGTTACTATACACACACATCAATAAAATGCTCTAGATGTACATGAAATACACACATGTGAACATAAAGTTACTATACACACACATCAATAAAATGCTCTAGATGTACATGAAATACACACATGTGAACATAAAGTTACCATACACACATCAATAAAATGCTCTAGATGTACATGAAATACACACATGTGAACATAAAGTTACTATACTCACACATCAATAAAATGCTCTAGATGTACATGAAATAGCCACTGGAAAAACACAGCCTCTGTGTACATGTTCTGATACTTTTCTTTTGCAGAAAAATAAATATTTTACACAGTGACAATTGTCCCTGCATGTTTGAATTACTTGGCGACGGGTGACAACTTGTAAGCTTTGTCTGTTAATCTTGTGTTATTCCTGTGGCATCAACCACAGGGGTAACAGGCAGAGATATCACAAAAGAAAACAAAAGGTGATCATTTCACTAGGAAATTTGTGAGAGTCAGAAGACATTGAACCCTGTACCAATCTCAGAAGAGGTTGATTTGGCCGAGAGGTCTGTCATGCTGAAACTTATTTGTGCTGATTGCGTGTTAGTGGGTTCATGCCACACACCGATCATTTAGATTATAATGTTGATTTCTTGTTTAGAAATCAATGGCAAACCACTAAATTCAAAGCAATGTTTTCCCGCAGTGAATTTGAATAACGAAGACTCAAACAAACCCGGGAAGGTTAACCCGGTCAACAAATGCCAGCAGAAGTCGAATGTGTCGGCCGAAAGGTGCAAATATTGCAGCTCTGCTGTAAATAGGCACAACGCAATTACGTCCCAAAAATATTCTGGATGAACGCAGAAGAAGAAGACTCAGACAAAAGATTGTCTGACACATACTGCAGAAATCACACAAGATACACTAAAGTAATTAGATAGATCCTTCAAGCTGAACTATTTTGTTTCCCGCATATCCTTTACAGGACATCGCTGTCAACATCAGCATCTTTCAGCTGATTGTTGATTTCTTGGCAAGATTACGCTCAGAAGTTTGCCATTGCTTTCTGAGCGACCGGCTCACATACCCCGTAAGTTACTAATGCGGAGAGAACCGCTACCAATTCTTGCGCATCGTCACGTTACTTACGAGAGTATACAAGATTACGGAGAAAGTAGTGTAACCTCTAGACCAGGGAGACTGGCAAGCTGAAATATACAGCTCACATATTCACACAGTAATTTCAATTGTCTGTCGCAGTAATTTTAAACTGACTATCATGTCTTTCTGTTTGAACAAAATTGGCTTCTGTCTTCTTTACATGCTGTTGTATAATATCTGCAGTATGTACCTGAAGAGATGCAGCAAAATTTGCCAGGCAATAAATCATGCAACCTATTGTTTGTATCTTCGTTATTCAAACTACTACATATAAATTGACTAGAAGATCAGGCTATTGTTGAATGCGATGTCCAGCAAAGGGTATTTAACATTATTTTAAAAAATCGAACCTAGAATATTTATCGCTAAAATTAAATCAGTATTGCTGTGTGGATCAGAAACATGAATGACTAAACATACTGGCATCTGGCCGTCTTGACGGACAAAGTTTGTGACATTGTGCTTGAAAAAAAAGGCATAATAACCGCAACCCATGGCGGGGACCACGGATGGAGTTAAAGGGTTAAACCTCTCCATAGCACAAAAATTAGTTGCATAACCCCAGCATTTGTTGGCTGTTTGTGATTTCTTGGCAAATTTACGTTCAGTAGTTTGCCATTTTAAAAAAAAATGTTGCATATCCCTTACAGGACGTTGCAGTCAACACCAGCATTTTTCAGTTGCTGTTGATATACTAGGCAAGCTTTATGTTCAGTAGTTTGCCATTGCTTTCTGAACGACCAGCTCACATACCCCGGTAAGTTACCAGCACGGCGTGAACCGCTGCTGATTGTTGAAGCTGCTGTTTTCACCAGTGGATATACGGGATTACGAACAATGTCGTTAACACCTTGGCCAGGGAGCCCGTTTGCCATTACTGAACATAAAAACTTGCAAAGACATCAACAGCAGCTGAAAAATGCTGGTGTTGAATGCAATGTCCTGTAAATAGGATATGCAAAAAAAAGTTTGCCATTGCTTTTTGAACGACCGGCACTCATACCATAGTATGCAATAGCAAGGCAGTTTGCTACCAAATCGTCAGCAGCTGTGTTTCAAACGCAGTATGTGGGATTACGAATTGCGTCCGTAATCCCTTTGCCACAGAGCCTTGGCTGAATTGTAGAGCCCATGTGGTGCTCAGGCAGCACGATCCCTCTCTCGGCCTGCCTAGTTTACTCCAGAGGAAAGATATCACCAATACATCTGCAACAGGACAAGCTGCAGAAGCTACTGCATCAGGAAAGCAATGCTCTGTCCACCTGTTGGAGCTTCCATCCTAGGCCAGTTTCTGACAAGGCTTAAGGTCTGGTCTGCCCTGACATGACATTTAGTCTTTAGGTTGCATTTCCTCGCACTAATGACTAAACCAGTTACTAATAATCTAATCATTAATTAACTATCGCCTGCACAGAATACAAAACTAAAGTGGCATGACAAAATCACTATGGAGTTTAAGGGGAGAAGAAGATAAATTCCAACGAATCAAAGGGTGAGAAAAAACGACCCACCAGTGCTGATAGGACACACACTGAAGAAACTGACAACAGTATCACTTGGAAGTACTTCAGTCTACAGTTACTGCCATTCCACAAACACTTTTTAATAGGTCAAATTAATTCATTAAAAAACCAATATCAAAATACTCCAAGTTAACTTTGGCCATTGTTTAAATATAACACAAGACAGAAGGCTGGACAGACTGGTCACCAACGCCACATGACATAGACTATAAGAATTTTGACAGTACACGAGACAGAAGGCTGAGGATAGACAAGATTACCAATGTCATACAGCATGGACTATAAGAAGTGAATATGTGAATGTCATCTCTCTGGGCTTTGGGTTGAATGAAGGCTGTTGACATTCAACAGCATCATCTTCCACTTTTTCCGTCATGCATCATCGGGATGAATAGTTAACATGTCAGCACCCAATGGGTGGCACTAGATAGTGTCATTTGGTGTGATTGCCAGTGTTGCCAGTGCTGGTAATTGATGGCATAGCATTCTAACAAGATGGCTGAACCATTTGATCTCCTTTCTCTCAATATATGTGGAACAAGGTGTTGATCCCCTGTCTGTCTGCTAACATGATTTCTTACTCTGTTATGGACAGTTGGAAACTCTCAAGCATCTCATCTCGCAGGTGTTGAGTTTGCATTAGTGTTATTTGGATAATGTCCAAGCTTGACATTGGTAGCACAGGGTTGGTATGAATATGCTATTCATTATCTGTCGTTTTGCGAACATAGATACATTTGAATGTTTCAGTATGGATGATAGTTGATATGTAAGTGCACTTGCTTTTTAACATCTGATTTCGATTTACTCTGTCCAAGATATTTGAATTCTTTGACTAGTTTCAGAGGTGTGCTATTTATCAGTATACCAGTAGATCTGCTAACCTTCATGACTCCAGTTTTAGCTGTATTTATATTCATATTATATCTGCTGCATGTTGAAATCTGCTTGTTGATATGATTTTTCAGTCTGCCCTCATTGCCTGTAAACCAGGCACTGATCGTCTGCACATAAAAACTCATTTATTTCAGGTGGATTTGTTATTTCATCTAAAGTAAAGAGTTCAAAATGTTCTCATTCGGTAACGTCATTGAAATACATAAAACCCATGGAGCAAACATTACTATCTATTATTGTGCTTACACCTGCCCTTATTTCTCAACATGATTCCATAAAGATCGATGCATTTATCCCACTATTTTATCAGTCACCCAATTCTTGCACCATATAAGCCTTTGGGTTGCTGCATTTTTCATGGTCGCAACTTACACAAATTGTTTGCCACCTGTTGTGTACTGCCATAGAAGGCAACATTTCATTATGAATATCCCTGGCAGTATGTCATCTTAAAATCTGACATAATCACGCAGTTCTGTGGTGGTACAATCTTAGAGTATGGCCAATATTTTCAACACCACGTGCGCAAGAAACTTTACATTGCATGTGCATAGGCCAGCAAACTAAAGAGTTAATAAACAGAACAATGCAAACACGTGTTGAATAATCACATTGCCTTTATTATGTCATGGTTACTTTGGAATAATCACACCGTCTTTATTATGTCATGATTACTTTGTGAATGTACGAAACGGACTGGTGCTCTTTGAGCGCAATCTGATCCAACAAACTGAGGATAAGAGGCACAAGTGTAAAATGCAGTCACTTGTTGCGGGACCAGCCTCGTCTTACAGATGCAGAAACTGTGACAGAGATTGTCACTCTCGCATTGGACTACACGATCACCAGCGGCGCTGTCAGGTGCCTTCCCAGCGGCACAACTCTATAGTTCTACAGGACTGAAAGAGGCCTACTACTACTACTACTACTTTGTGAATGTATTTTATTCTATCATAATTCTACTTTTTACAAGTAAACACTAGAAGAACCCATTTACATGCCATAATGTGCACTGGGAATATGGTGCTAAACCCATATTTGTGATAGACCAATCAGTAGCACACTGGCCACTTTGGCTTTCCAAGACAGTTTCTGTCACCCACTGACCAGCGAGCTGGCAGGCTGTTCTATGTGTGAACATATTCTATTTCTATGTTGTTGTTGTTGTTTGTCCATCAAGAATGATGATGACCATTCATTTCATCCAGTGGGGTTGAAAGTATGGAGCCGTGGGTTCTAAGATGGCTGATAAGGCCTATTTTGGCTCGAAATGTTCTTTGACAATGTGGACAAAGAATGCTTGATGTTTCTGGAGGAGGATTTCCTGCAGTGGTTTTTCTGTCCTGCCTTTTCTTTACAGCTCTTGCAGTCCTGGTTGCCTCACACATGACTGCACCCTTGTGTAATGATGCACACCACGAATTTCGGTCTCTGGCTGCAGTCTCCCAGGTGTCATGATGAATTCCAAAAGCATTCAGAGAGATTTTCAGAGTGTCTCTAAAGCGTTTCCTCTGGCCACCTTGGGAGCGTTTACCACAACGCAGTTCGCTGTAAAAAATTCGTTTAGGGAGCCTGTGATCTGGCATGCGAGTCTAACAGTATATCACAGCAATGATGTACAGACCAAATGGAAGTAGAAGAAGAGGCTGGCCATGTAAACGATGGACAGAAGATATATACTATATATACTAAACATATACTATTTCTATATCAAATACACAGACAACAGACTGTACCATTTATTGCCTGGCATATTTTGCTGCATCTCGTCAGGTACTCATCTCATCTCGCTCCTCTTGTACCTTGCGGTGTCGAGGTAAAGCATAAACAGAGAAAGAGTGCCCGCTTATGGACTTCATGTATCAAGATTGCCATGGACTCTGCTATTTCTTCTGTCCATCGTTTACATGGCCAGCCTCTTCTTCTACTTCCCTCTGGTCTGTACATCATTGCTTGTTGTGGTATACTGTTAGTTGGTAACCTACTTAGATGGCCAAACCATTTGACTTGCTGCCTTCTGATAAAATCTAGCGCTGCTATAACCCCCACTTTAGTCCTGATTTCTTCATTCTGATTTTCTCTCTCCTTGATACATTGAGAATTCTACTCAGGAATCTCATTTCTGTTGTTGTGGTTTTTGTTTTCTCCTTTTCTGTCATTGTCCAGGTTTGGCATTGGTAATATCGAGTTGGTAGGAAGATTGTGTACATACTGCAGAAACCACACAACATAAACTCAAGTATTCTATTTCATCTTGATACACTATCTACGCCTGCATGATGTGTAAGACAGGGGTTGTGAATGTAATTTAATAATAGTCATACTAGGTTCAAAGTCAATTGTAGGTGATTTGGTAGCAAACAACTTTGCATTGATTTTCACAATGGTATCTTCTTCTTCTGCGTTCGTCTGGAATGTTGTTTTAGACGTAACTGCCTGTTTACAGCAGAGTTGCGTTATTTGTACCTTTCGGCCAATACATCCAACTTCTTCGGGCATTTGTTGGCCGAATTAACCTTCTCGGGTCACATTGGTGTGAGTGTTGGTCATTCTGAAAGCAATGGCAAGCTACCTAATGTAAAATTGTCTAGAAATCACAGCCACACACAAAATTCTGGGGTTGAATGCAACATCCTGTACAGAGCATACAACTAACTTGTAATACCATCTATATAGCAATGACCTAAACATCAGTGCACTTGACATAGAGTACAGATGACCTAAACATCAGTGCACTTGACTTAGAGTCTACAGACAATGCATTTGACTTATGTCTACAGACGACCTGAACATCAATACATTTGATTTAAGCCTATAGATGACCTGAACATCAATACATCTGACTTGAGTGTAACGAGGCAACTCAAATATCAATCCATTTGATTTAAGAGTCTGCAAATAACCTGAACATCAATTCATAAGTCTACAAATAACCTGAACATCAATCCATATCATTTAATAGGGATCACAACTATTCAACTAAATCAAAGATGAGAAACCTGAACAACAACAAAAACACTCCTGTTTGAACCCTAGAACCCTTTTGCATAGTCAAAGATATGTTAGCTCACGTTGAAATATATGATAACTTTAGTGGGCAAGGCACAAACACTCATACTACAGCAAGGCTCATGATAACGACTTACTTGAAGCTCACTCTCAACGTAATCTCTGAGAACATTGATGCATTTATCCCATTGTTTTACTTTTTTTTTTTTTTTTTAAGCATATCCTTTACAAGACAGCTGTCAACACCAGCATCTTTCAGCTGTTATGTTGATCTCTTGGCAAGATTACGCTCAGTAGTTTGCCATTGCTTTCTGAGCGGCCGGCTCAGTATCCCGCAAGTCACGAGCAGGGGTCGAACCGCCTCAGCTCTCGCTCCGCTACGAGACTGCGTGATAAACGGGATTACAGAGAGAAAGTGTTGTAACCCCACAGCCAGAGAGACCGGCATTGTTTTACTAGTTCACCCAATATCTGCATGAGTGAAGCACCTGTTTCGCCCCCCAACCAAAGTAATGTGAAACCACAGGAGCATGGGAACCTTGTATTTGAAGCTCATTGTGATTTGTATGAACTCATATCGGGTGTTTGTAAAGTCTCACTACACTTTGTGTGTAGAACAAATGTGAAAAATTAAAGTGCATGATGTCATAATAAAATGCGCTCCAGTCCATCGTGAAGCAATATGCAGTGAATGGCTGTCATCTGCTGGAGTAATTCTGTGCACTTCAAACAGAATGGTGTTATCAACGGAAGACAGAATTTTTTAAACTTTATTCTACATACAAGTGTAGTGAGACTTTACAAACACACTATAAATAACTTTTAAATACACATGTAATGGAGGTCTGCGAGGGTGTATGGATAAGAACGCTAGCTCTTAAACTTCCGTTGTGCTGATGCTGAGGTAGCGGGTTCAACTCCAACACCGGACAGTTGGACTAAAATGTTGACTTCTCGTCGTTGACTTGGGGACGTGAATTACAAGTACCTCAGAAGTCAGAGTTGATTAACCTGATGGCGAGGGACACTAGTAATAGGGAAAGCTAATCAATAGGCAAAAATAAATCCATTGCACTAGAAGTAGTAGCATTGGTATGGACTACGCCCGAGTTTAAAACCAGAAAACAAAAATAAAAACACGCACATAAGTGTCCCTTACCATATGTGAAAATTTAAAATGATGATGTCTATTTCAGTAATTACTTATTTACTGAACCAAAAATACAATAATGACTTTTTCATAACTTATAAGCCGTGATTTGTGCAAACTCATAGACATTACATTTAAACATGCACAGTAAGGTCTGACTTTATTGTCTTTATATAGACCTACATTCGAGAAGCTCATATTGAGTTATGTCGATGGTAGCATGACAATTGGTAGGGTCTCCCTTGTCAGACAGGACAACGGATAGGAACTAGACGAAGAGAGACACAAACTTGCTGCCTTTTAGGTTGACTAGGGACAGTCAAAGGCTAGGGAAAGCAAATTCGAAAAAAAATATTTGTTGAAGTCAGAAGTACTAAGCCACCGGCTTGATGAAACAGTCCAACGCAAATACTTGATTATGATAATACAAACATATTCTCAAACATATGGCCACAACTTTCTAATACAAGTAATGTTGTCATTCCACACCCTCACATCTCTGATAAACAGTTTCTAAAGCTACCCCACATCTCTGATGACAGTTTCTACTGGACATCTTCCCACACACTCACATCTCTGATGACAGTTTCTACTGGACATCTTCCCACACACTCACATCTCTGATGACAGTTTCTACTGGACATCTTCCCACACACTCACATCTCTGATGACAGTTTCTAATGGACATACCCCCACACACTCACATCTCTGATGACAGTTTCTACTGGACATATCCCCACACACTCACATCTCTGATGACAGTTTCTACTGGACATATCCCCACACACTCACATCTCTGATGACAGTTTCTACTGGACATATCCCCACACACTCACATCTCTGATGACAGTTTCTACTGGACATATCCCCACACACTCACATCTCTGATGACAGTTTCTAATGGACATACCCCCACACACTCACATCTCTGATGACAGTTTCTACTGGACATCTTCCCACACACTCACATCTCTGATGACAGTTTCTACTGGACATATCCCCACACACTCACATCTCTGATGACAGTTTCTAATGGACATATCCCCACACACTCACATCTCTGATGACAGTTTCTACTGGACATCTTCCCACACACTCACATCTCTGATGACAGTTTCTAATGGACATATCCCCACACACTCACATCTCTGATGACAGTTTCTAATGGACATATCCCCACACACTCACATCTCTGATGACAGTTTCTACTGGACATCTCCCCCCCCCCCCCCCCCCCCCACACACACACACACAAACAGACTCACATCTCTGATGACAGTTTCTACTGGACATCCCCCGACACACTCACATCTCTGATGACAGTTTCTACTGGACATATCCCCACACACTCACATCTCTGATGACAGTTTCTACTGGACATATCCCCACACACTCACATCTCTGATGACAGTTTCTACTGGACATATCCCCACACACTCACATCTCTGATGACAGTTTCTAATGGACATACCCCCACACACTCACATCTCTGATGACAGTTTCTACTGGACATCTTCCCACACACTCACATCTCTGATGACAGTTTCTACTGGACATATCCCCACACACTCACATCTCTGATGACAGTTTCTAATGGACATATCCCCACACACTCACATCTCTGATGACAGTTTCTACTGGACATCTTCCCACACACTCACATCTCTGATGACAGTTTCTAATGGACATATCCCCACACACTCACATCTCTGATGACAGTTTCTAATGGACATATCCCCACACACTCACATCTCTGATGACAGTTTCTACTGGACATCTCCTCCCCCCCCCCCCCCCCCCCCCCACACACACACACAAACAGACTCACATCTCTGATGACAGTTTCTACTGGACATCCCCCGACACACTCACATCTCTGATGACAGTTTCTACTGGACATCTTCTCTCTCTCCCCCCCCCCCCCCCACACACACACCCACCTCTGATGACAGTTTCTACTGGACATACCACCCACACACACACATCTGTGATGACAAGTTCTACTGGACATACCACCCACACACTTACATCTCTGATGACAGTTTCTAATGGACATAACGACCCACACACTCACCTCTGATGACAGTTTCTACTGGACATACCACCCACACACTCACATCTCTGATGACAAGTTCTACTGGACAAACCACACACTCACATCTCTGATGACAGTATCTCTCCCCCCCCCCCCCCCACATCTCTGATGACAATTTCTACTGGATATTCCCCCCCCCCCCTCACATCTCTGATGACAATTTCTACTTGACATTCCCCCCCCCCCCCCCACACACACACACACACACACACACTCACATCTCTGATGACAATTTCTAAGCCTGGCCCATACATTCACATATAACTAATGATAGTTTCTACTGGACATACCCTCACATCTCTGATGACAGTTTCTAAGGCTTCCCCCACCTACAGACTCACATATCTGCTAAAAATTTCTAAGACCACCGCTCACACACAAATTATCACAGAAAATATACACCTAGGATGAAACCTTTCATAGCTGCTCCCACAAAATGTGCTGTGCATATAACTACAATGCAGGTCCTCCCTCACAGAAAACATCACGGCAGCTTCAAGTTGGCATCTCTGATGAAAATTTCCAATGCTGCGACCACCTGGAGAGTTTCCGAGCCAGCATCTAACTTAACATACCTCAACAACAGATCACCACAGTAACATACTTTCAGGAATGACAGTGACCTGTGAATGACAACCAAGCACGTCTCACTCAATATTAAAAAAATGTTTCAGGTACAAAAATACATTTCAAAATTTACGAGGGTAGGTCACAAAGATGAGGATGTTTTTTTTTGGTCAAACATAGTGACAGGAGATGAAACGTGGGTTCATCATTTTGAGCCGGAGACAAAAAGACAGTAACTTGCAGGGGCATAGTCCTCAATCACCAGTGAGGAAAAAATTCAAAACAACTCCATCAGCTGGTAAAGCCATACTCACTACTTTTTGGGACATTGATGGGGTTATTCTCATGGATGTGCTGTCAAATGGTGGAACCATTAATTCGTAAATTTATATAAAAACACTCACAAAACTCAACTGTCATTACTACAGGGTTAGGCATCATAAGAATTGGGAGTAACTGCTTCTCCTTCACGACAACGTGCACCCTCGCACAAATTTGTAAACAAGGGAGGCAATAGACAAAATGTACTGGGATGTACTGACCCATCCACTTTACAGTCCAGACCTGTCACCATCTGATTTCTATCGTTTGAGTCCCCTTAAGAATGCTGTCCATGGGACAAAGATTGAAGACAATGGGAGAGTGATTTATGCATTGAAGAAATGGCTACAAGAACAGGACAAAATGTGCTACAGATCTGGGATACATGCTCTTGTTTCAAGATGGCGTAAAGCCGTTAAAGCTGATGGGGATTGTGTTGAGAAGTAGAAATGTTTGCTGCACATGTGCATGAACATTGTGACTAAATTTCATTTGTATGTTATTAACGATTAAAGAGATAATAAATGTTGTGCATAACTTTCTGACCTACCTTTGTAATGTTGTGCATAACTTTCTGACCTACCTTTGTACACTATCAGATTCAGTGTCAAACAAAACAGTAGATCTAAACCAAACAAAAATGAATGGTGGAAAATGGGAAGTAAGGGTGTGTCACAATGACCTAAAAGTTGTTAATATGGTAGCACACATGTTGTAATATACATCAAATTAAAGGGGGTTGCACAAGGAAAACAACTGTATATAAGCTCTAGGCAGATACAGGAAGTTGTTTAAGACAATTAATCATGGCATGGCACTTAATCAGTGACAAGAATGCATGAAGGAAAGATGGAAGCGGTTTGCTCTTTAGTACAAAGGAATAAAGGTCGGAATGTGAAAATCTGTATGAGCTTTAGTCCTTCTCAGCTGGCGAGGTAGTGGAGTGGGTTATGCTGATAATGCCATGTGCACGGTCAGATGAGGATTTGATAGCCATGTTCATCATCTGCTAAGTGAGGGAAAAACTGGATACCTATCCCTCTGTGCACTCAGTTCTACAACATGTGATGGCCCTAGCACGTCACGGATCCATAGCAGTTTTCTGCTTCAGTCCTGGTTGCTTTTTGTGTTTTCCCACTCCACTTAATATTTGTTTTTGTGTTTTCCCACTCCACTTAATATTTGTTTTTGTTTTTTCCACTACTTCTCTTGTTTGTATTTTTTTTTCTACTTCTCTTGTTATTCCCCCCTTTCTTCTATTTTTGTTTCACTCCTAGTTTTTTTTTTTTTTAAACTCCTTTTCAACTAAAAGACTGAACATTTTAGAAACAGATGTCATCGAAGGAAGACAATGCTATATGGGTTGGCCAAGTGGAACAGAAGACGATGAGAGTTGAAACAATCAAGAACACAGAAGACAGATATTTGTTGAGAATTATGATATCTTTTAGCAGTCGCTTGCTTTGGGCTCAAGCATGGTCAAGCATCATTTCTCTTGGTCTGCCTCTGCTTCTCTTCCCCTTGATCTTTCCAGTTGTCCCGATGTTCTCCAAAGCCTCTCTTCTCATCAAATGACCATAGAAATCTGTTTGTCTCTTTCTTATTGTTGTATATAATGTTCTAGTTTTATTAGCCTCTTTCAGGCAGTCGTTGTTAGCTACTCTGGCTGTCCAAGGTAAATTCTTTAATCAGGATTATAGTTCCAAATACCTACACATACAAGAATTCAACAATTTTATACGTCTCTGACCTGTACAAGGCATAGTGGTCAATCTCAGCTTTTTTCAAATACCTCTTGAAAGTGTTCAGATTTCGAACGAACTGAAAAAACAAAAAAAACAAACAAACAAACATCAATATTTGTTATTGAGCTTGCTTGGTGGCTTTGAATTCAAGCATAGTCCATACAAACTACTTCTAGTACATTGGACTGAATTTTGCGTGTCAATTAGCTTTCCCTATTACCAGTGTCCCCCGCCATCAGGCGAACCCACTCCGACTTCACAGGTATTTGTAATGTATAACCCCAAGTCAGGGCAAAAAGAAATCCTTAATTAACCTGCACAGTTTGCGATGACTGCACTAACCAGGCGGCCTTAATTCCTCAGGCTCAAGATCCCCTTGTCCTACATCGCAAGGTACTACTATAGGCAGTAGATGACAGTTAAAGACAAGAAATCAACATTTTAGTCTAACTGGCCGGTGTAGGGGCTGAACCCCCTGCCTCTGCATCAGCACACAGGATGTTTAAGAACGAGCACTCTTACCCACTCGGCCATGCTGAGCTCCAAACATCAATGTTAAATGTTAACTAATTCAGCGCCAAACAAAAAGTAGGCTTGGACCAAACATGGCACACAACCAAATGAACAAGTATTATAATGTAATGTCTACTCACTGAGCATTAAAATTGCGGAAGACACAGTGAAATGAAACAAATAACACGATGACCTTAATATGGCGATACATCGCCCCTCTGTCCAAATGGGAGGAAACACTTGTTGATATGTTATCCTTCAGCAATGAATCAGTTAAACAAGAATGAAGAGCAGATATATAAGCTCATCATTGTGTACCAGCCTGTCTGCAGAAGGACTCTTCACATCCCCAGTGCAGTACCAGCCTGTCTCTGATGTTCTGGATCAACTCTGCTGATGATATTTCTCCATCTCAGTCCATCCTGTATCATTTCTCTTGGTCTGCCCCTGCCTCTCTTCCCCTCGATCTTTCCAGTTGTCACAATGTTCTCCAGTGCCTATCGTCTCATCCCATGACCAAAGACAGCTATTTGTCTCTTTCTTATTATTGTATATAATGTTCTAGTTTCATTAGCCTCTTTCTGACAATCGTTGTTAGTTACTCTGGCAATCCAAAGAATTTGTAACATTCGTCTCAGGAACCACATCTCTGTTGCTTTCCAAGTTCTTCCCAATTTGTTCATTTACATTCCAAGATTCACTGCCATACAGCAAAACAGGTTCTATTTAGCATTTCAGCACTCTATTTCTTAAATTCAATGATAGTGACTTATTGCACAAGATACTTTTCATTTTCTGAAACACAGCGGTTGCACACTGTGAACAACTGGGAGTAGAATTAAATTGTAAAAAGACACATTATGGTCGTCACTAGGAAGAACGAAATACCACAATGTAATATACAAGTAAATGGGAATATTATTCAACAAGTGAATCGGTGCAATTATCTTGGAACAGTCATAACATCTGATGGGAACAAAAGTCACCATGGCGAAAGTAGCCTTTAGCAAGATGAAAACCATATTGACCAATAAAAATATGTCAATTGAAAGTGTTGAGGTGCTACATAGAGCCTGTTCCTTTTATATGGATGTGAAACTTGGACAATGAGCAGTCAAGCTGAAAAACATCTGATGGCTGCAGAAATGTGGTTTCTGAGGAAAATGCAAACAATACCATGGTCAGACAAAAAAACCAATGACCATGTACTACAGGAGACAAATGAAAACCGTAAATTGATTAGAGAAATTAGACGTAGACAGTCAACAATTTTTGAATGTTATGAGAATAAATGGATTGAAGAACTTAGTGACAACTGGCAAGATCGAAGGGAACATACCAAGGGGAAGACAGAGAAGTAAATACCTGGATCGCTTGACCACATGGCATGGTCGAGACAGGAACACTGAGCTGATCCACGACTCTGGTGATCAAGTGAAATGGCGAGTCATGACCACCCACGCTTTCCGGCATGGCACATGTTGATTGATTGAGCGTTTGCTTGCCCTATTCTGTTCTTAATCTCTGTTGAGCATCTTCCATCTCATGTTATAATTCATATTGTATAGAATTTATACTGATGCAAAAATGTATTTTAAAAATCACTAAAGCTAAACACAAGCAAAATTTAGTTTTAAAATTTATTAATTTAATTCTATAATTACTTTTCAAAATATACAAATAAAAAAAAAAGCTTCTGAAAAACACAATTTTAATAACAACCATCACTAATTATGGCGGGGGAACTAACAAAGTTGACAGTGAACTAAGCTAAGTTGACAGTGAACTAGCAAAGTTGACAGTGAAGTAGCAAAGTTGACAGTGAAGTAATGAAGTAAACAGTGAACTAGCAAAGCTGACAGTGAACTAGCGAAGCTGACAGTAAACTAGCAAAGCTGACAGTGAACTAGCGAAGCTGAAAGCTGACAGTGAACTAGCCAAGCTGACAGTGATCTAGCGAAGTTGAAAGTGAACTAGCGAAGTTGACAGTGAACTAAGCAGGTCAAGTCATGAGTTCGGTGGGATGCAAGTATGTTGCTCATGAAAGTGAGAGAAAGATTGGCCATCTACTCCTCCTGGTTCGCATCCATACGAAATGTGATGACGCGGTCACATCGCAGACCTGTAGCAGGCAAAATTTTATTATTTTTTAAATCACTATTTGTGCAATTGTTGCCAGTGCTGTGTTGGTGGAGTAAGGGGGTAGGTGGAGTGGGGGGGGGGGGGGGGGGAAACAGTGTTAATGAACAGGGTTCTTACCTTCAGCTTAAACCCTTCCAAGACCTCTCTAATTTTGGTCAAGTCTGTTGGGTTCATGACGGTCAAGCCCTCCGCAATAATTGCACAGTACTTGCAGATGTCTGTGAGAGGGTGAGATAACAACCACTTTTAGAACACAGCCATGTTTTCACAACAGTATGATCAAAATGACTGATTCTACTTAACTGGTACACACATGGAAGGACAGGCAGGGAGAGGGAAGGAGAGAAAAGCCACTTCTAGAACACAATCATCTTTTCAGAATAGTACGATCAAAATACACTAGATTCCACTTTCCAGGGAGGGAGAGAAAAGCCACTTCTAGAACACAACCCCCCTCTGACGTGTCTCCACCTTGTCATAGTAGAGGGGCTTGCGTGTTCCAATGACCCCAAGAGCTATGCCGACGGTAGCACAGCTACATGTCAGACAGGTCAAGGGATAGGAACCAGACCAAGAGAGACACACACCTGCTGCCTTGCAGCTAGACTGAGGACAGGCAATCAAAGTCTGAACCAGGCGCACGATGCCACAACATGTTTGGTCCAGTTACATATTCTACAGCTCTCTGCTGAGGGATATGGCTGAACGCCTCTAAGTCAATAACCCCCGGATGTGAGAGCCGGGCCGATATTCACACACTGCAAAATGGAGGTGAAATGCTGAGCCTGCTACATGCTTGGCCCAGACACTTGTTCGAAGGCTCTCACCCGAGGGATGAGGGATCCCCCGAATGTGAGGGCCTGGCCGTTACTCGCTTTCTGCTGCACGGAGGTAAGATGCTGAGCCGGCAGTACATGCAGCCTATCTCGTGAGTGTTACTAAAGGTGAAAAAGCGTCCCAATCGCACGCAATAGTTACGATGCAAGTCTGTATAAAAAACTCATTGAGTGAGTATAGTCAAAGGTGGAGAAACGTCTCATTAACACAAAATGGAACGCTTGGCTAGCAAATCCATTATGTGGAAGTCCGGAGCGAAAGCTTATTGGGTGGATGTCGTCACATTAACACAAAATGGAACGCTTGGCTAGCGAATCCATTATGTGGAAGTCCGAAGTGAAAAGCTGCAGAGTGGATGTCATCTGCAGACTAAGGTAGAAAAATGTCTCATTAACACGAAATGGAACACTTGGCTAGCGAATCCATTATATGGAAGTCCGAAGCGAAAGCTTGCTGAGTGGGTGTCGTCTGCAGACTAACCATTCCTGGTCTGTGCGGGGAGTGGCCAAGGACGAAGGAAATACCCAATATATGGAAGTGAGGAATTAAAGCAGCCATGAGCAGGACGTGGCAATTCCTTGGGCGAGCCCAGTACCAGAGCACTATGTATTGGCTCTGCAATTATGGAAGCCTCCTTGGATGGCGGAAAATGCCCATGGACTGTCCCTACCTTCCCTTGAAGGCTGATCGTAAAGTCTTTGGCCGTTCTAACTTGACCAACAGAGATGTGGATGATACCACAGTAGTAAGAGTCGAATGTCCCTTGAATCCACGGGAAGGCAAACCCATTTACCAAATGCTTGCTGAAGTCGTATATGCCGGCCGAAGGGCACAAATAAAACAGGCACAACGCAAAAACGTCCGAGTGAAAAGTTATTTGTGCCCGGAACAGCTCTGACTATCTTGTCTTCCGGGCACAGCGTCCAGCACACGTCCAAACTGAAAGCTCACTGAGTGGATGTCGTCTGCAGACTGACCATTCCTGGTTTGTGCGGGGAGTGACCTGTGGTGAACGAAATGCCCAATACATGGAAGTGAGGAATTAAAGCAGCCATGTGCAAGACGTGGTGATTCCTTGTGTGAGCCCAGTACCAGAGCTATGCAATTATGGAAGCCTCCTTGGATGGCGGAAAATGCCCATGGACTGCCCCTGCCTTCCCTTGAGAGCTGACTGTGAAGTCTTCAATCATTCTAACTTGACCAGCTGGGATGTGGATGGCACCACAACACTGAGAGTCCCCCAGGAATGCTAACTTGGTTAAAAACACACACAAAAGTCGGATATGTTGGCCTAAGGGTTTTGGCCCAAGGGTGCATAATGAGACACACCGCAATTATGTCTGAAAAAACACTCCAGATGAACGCACAAGAAGAACACAACCATGTTTTCATAATTCATTCATTCATTCAGTAGCATGTCCTTTGCACAGCCTCACTCCCATAACAACCTTCTGGAAAACTTCTCGATAATAAGCAAGATATCCCGCATCCGATACACCCATCTGGAGAGCATCCGCAACATCCTGCACCCATCTTCTCTTTCGCCTGCATCTTCCTCTCTTCCCAGACATACAGCCTTTCATTATTGTTCTCTCCAAACTTTGTGATGTTTCAAGTGACAAAAATATTTCAATTTTCTTTGTGTTATCATCTTTTTCACAATAGTATGATCAAAATGACTGGATTCTACTGAGCTGGTACACACATGGGAGGAGAGGGTGGGAGAGAAAAGCCACTTCTAGAATACAACCACCGGGAAGGTTAACCCGGTCAACAAATGCCCGCAGAAGTCGGATGTGTCGGCCTAACGGCGCAAGAACGCAGCTCTGCTGTAAACAGGCACAACGCAGTCACATCGGAAAAAAAAATCCGGATGAACGCAGAAGAAGAAGAAGAAGAAGAATACAACCATGTTTTCACAATAGTATGATAAAATACACTGGATTCCACTTCAATAGAACACACATGGGAAGAGGCATGGCTGAGAGGTTAGGTGTCTGCATCAAACTCAGAAGTTACATGGTTCGATTTCTGGCACAAGGCTGGGCATTTTTTCAAGAAGTATTATAATGGCTCATGTCTCCCTGACCTCTTGGGTAGTGAGATCAGACAACTAGTCTACTCAGATATGGGTGAAAAACAGGAGGTTTGGTGTGTAAGTTAAAAACTCTGTGACAGTTGGAAATTACAAGGAGTAGGCTGCAAAGCTACCACCCTGCCAAAATTGTTAGGAAAGAAAACCTCTGCCTCCTTTGCTATTGATCTTTCCAGTTGTCACAATATTTTCTCTCCTCTTTTCCTACTCATCTTTCCAGTTGTCACAATAGTCTCACTTCTCTTTTCCTACTCCTCTTTCCAGGTGTCACAATATTCTTTCTTCGCTTTTCTTACTGATCTTTCAAAGTTGTCAAAATATTCACTCTTCTCTTTTCCTACTGATCTTTCCAGTTGTCACAATATTCTTTCTTCCTATTGACCTTTCCAGTTATCATATTCTCTCTTCTCTTTTCCTACTGATCTTTCCAGTTGTCATGATATTCTCTCCTCTTTTCCTACTGATCTTTCCAGTTGTCACAATATTTCTCTTTTCCTACTGATCTTTCCAGGTGTCACAATATTCTCTCTCCTTTTTTCCTACTGATCTTTCCAGTTGTCACAACATTCTCTCTCCTCTTTTCCTACTCATCTTTCCAGTTGTCACAACATTCTCTCTGCTCTTTTCCTACTGATCTTTCCAGTTTTCACAATATTTTCTCTCCTCTTTTCCTACTCATCTTTCCAGTTGTCAC
Source organism: Cepaea hortensis (assembly GCA_963921405.1). Lineage (NCBI taxonomy): Eukaryota > Metazoa > Mollusca > Gastropoda > Stylommatophora > Helicidae > Cepaea > Cepaea hortensis. Next base: position 69,362,089 of record OY992876.1, on the reverse strand, counting down.
AATAGTCTCTCTTCTCTTTTCCTACTCCTCTTTCCAGGTGTCACAATATTCTTTCTTCTCTTTTCTTACTGATCTTTCAAAGTTGTCAAAATATTCACTCTTCTCTTTTCCTACTGATCTTTCCAGTTGTCACAATATTCTTTCTTCCTACTGATCTTTCCAGTTGTCATGATATTTTCTCCTCTTTTCCTACTGATCTTTCCAGTTGTCACAATATTTCTCTTTTCCTACTGATCTTTCCAGGTGTCACAATATTCTCTCTCCTCTTTTCCTACTCATCTTTCCAGTTGTCACAACATTCTCTCTCCTCTTTTCCTACTCATCTTTCCAGTTGTCACAACATTCTCTCTCCTCTTTTCCTACAGATCTTTTCCAGTTGTCACAATATTTCTCTTTTCCTACTGATCTTTCCAGGTGTCACAATATTTTCTCTTCTTTTCCTACTCATCTTTCCAGTTGTCACAACATTCTCTCTCCTCTTTTCCTACTGATCTTTCCAGTTGTCACAATATTTCTCTTTTCCTACTGATCTTTCCAGTTGTCACAATATTTCTCTTTTCCTACTGATCTTTCCAGGTGTCACAATATTCTCTCTCCTCTTTTCCTACTCATCTTTCCAGTTGTCACAACATTCTCTCTCCTCTTTTCCTACTCATCTTTCCAGTTGTCACAACATTCTCTCTCCTCTTTTCCTACAGATCTTTCCAGTTGTCACAATATTTCTCTTTTCCTACTGATCTTTCCAGGTGTCACAATATTTTCTCTTCTCTTTTCCTACTCATCTTTCCAGTTGTCACAACATTCTCTCTCCTCTTTTCCTACTGATCTTTCCAGTTGTCACAGTTAGTCAATTAGTCACGGTTCCAACTTCACGGCAAAGGGTCGACTCATAATGCTCTGTTCCTGTGCCAGTGAATACCACACATGCTCCTCACTGCACCATGTGAAAAGTGGAACAGACAGGAGTCTCAACAAACCAACAGCCCATACAAGTATACTAAGCATAAGGTTGCTGCCATAATGCCAACACAAAAGTCTGCCATGAAAAATACAGTTCATTGTCGATGGAAGCAGCAAACCTAGTTAGTTCAGCAATCGGCCAGCTGCCATTTTCTGAACATGCAGTTCACGATACAAACAACCATGGACAGAAGTAAAAGCACTCCACATGAAATCCATAGCTCACAGTGTCACTCCACACACTTAACTCAGTAGCTGAGCAACGGAACCATGCACTACCAGTCCAACATGAGGTAAAGCATAAGCAAACCATAGCCACAAGCATAAACACTCCAGAGGCCTTAACAGCTCAACCCCCTATCCTCTATATTGGACCGGAAGTCCAGTTGTCACAATATTCTCCAATGTTTCTCTTTTCATAACATGGCCAAAGAAAGCTGTTGTATCTTTCTTATAGTTTCATACAATGTTCTAGTTTCATTAGCCTCTTCCAGGTAATCATTATTAGTTACTCTGGCAGTCCAAGGTATTTGCAACATTCGTCTCAGGAACCACATTTCTGTTGCTTCTAGGTTTTTCCTAATATTTTTCATTAACATTCCACGATTCACTGCCATACAGCAAAATATGTTCTATTTAGCATTTCAACACTCTCTTTCTTACATTTAGCGATGTTGTTGTTTGTCCATCAAGAATGATGATGACCATTCATTTCATCCAGTGGGGTTGAAGGTATGGAGCCGCGGGTTCTAAGATGGCTGATAAGGCCTATTTTGGCTCAAAATATTCTTTGACAATGTGGGCAAAGAATGCTTGACATTTAGCGATAGTGACTTATTGTATAAGATATTTTTCATTTTATGGACTGCAGCTTTTGCTTAACCTCAGTTGTGCATCTTCTATTTGATATTATTGCTCCTAGGTATTTAAATTTATGGGACAAATACACTACACTAATACAATTGAGAAGTATCTGGCGTGCTGTCAAGCTCACATTTTTTGTCAAAGGTCACCCCCTGTCCAGGCTGAAATATGATATCCATGACAACAGGTTGAAACTGCCACAGGTCACTTTCGTCGCTGGTATCCGTGACTGGAACATTCTCTGGTTGAAGCGGCTCGAGAAACTGGGATAAACTGCAGTATGAGTAGAACCTGTGGAGTGGACACAACATGTATATATCTGATACTACTAGATATATACCTTATACCCCTTTACTCCAGAGGAAAGGTAACGCCAATATGTCTGAAACAAGAGAAGCTGCAGGATTAGCAAAGCAATACTACTAATTGACCGCCTGTCGGAGCTTCGATCCTAGACCTGCTGCCAACCAAGGCATAGGGGCTGGTCTGTCCAGCCGTGACATTTAGTCTTTAGGTTGAAATTTCTCAAACCTGGGTAAGGCTCCGCCCAAAGCCCAATGTGGAGTGTTGGGTTTTGTGAGTGCCACCCAACTTTTGGTACTAACAGAAGGCAGGTTGTACCATCTACTGTCATATGGTGGCTCAGTTATATCTGAGACCTGACTTTATATGATATATAAATATAGATGAGGTAGTGTACAGATGAGGTAGTGTACAGTATAGATGAGGTAGTGTATAAAGTATAGCTGAGATAGTGTACAGTATAGATGAGGTAGTGTATAAAGTATAGATGAGGTAGTGTACAGTATAGATGAGGTAGTGTACAGTACAGATGAGGTAGTGTATAAAGTATAGATATGGTAGTGTACAGTACAGATGAGGTAGTGTATAAAGTATAGATGAGGTAGTGTATAAAGTATAGATGAGGTAGTATACAGTATAGATGATGTAGTGTACAGTACAGATAAGGTAGTGTATAGTATATCTTATGCCACATTTACACTACCTTATCTGCTCTTTACGCCATTTTATTTCATTTACACTACCTCATCTGTACTGTACACAACCTCATCTGAACATTACCTCATCTATACTTTATACACTACCTCATCTATACTATACACTACCTCATCTAAACTGTACACTACCCCATCTATACTTTATACACTACCTCATCTATACTTTATACACTATCTCATTTGTACTGTAAACTACCTCATCTATACTTTATACACTATCTCATTTGTACTGTAAACTATCTCATCTATACTGTACACTACTTCATCTATACTTTATACACTACCCCATCTATACTTTATACACTACCCCATCTATACTTTATACACTACCCCATCTATACTTTATACACTACCCCATCTATACTTTATACACTACCCTATTTATACTGTATACTACCTCATTTATACTTTATACACTACCTCATCTATACTGTACACTACCTCATCTATACTGTACACTACCTCTTCTATACTGTACACTACCTCATCTATTCTGTACACTACCTCATCTATACTTTATACACTACCCCATCTATTCTGTACACTACCTCATCTATACTTTATACACTACCCCATCTATACTTTATACACTACCTCATCTATACTTTATACATTACCTCATCTGTACTGTACACTACCTCATCTGTACTGTACACTACCTCATCTATACTGTATACTACCTCATCTATACTTTATACACTACCTCATCTATACTGTACACTATCTCAGCTATACTTTATACACTACCTCATCTATACTGCACACTACCTCATCTGTACACTACCTCATCTATACTTTACACACTACCTCATCTGTACTGTACACTACCTCATCTATACTGTATACTACCTCATCTATACTTTATACACTACCTCATCTATACTGTACACTATCTCATCTATACTTTATACACTACCTCATCTATACTGCACACTACTTCATCTGTACACTACCTCATCCATACTTTATACACTACCTCATCTAAACTGTACACTGCCTCATCTATACTGTACACTGCCTCATCTATACTTTATACACTACCTCATCTATATTTTATACACTACCTCATCTATACTGTACACTACCTCATCCATACTGTACACTACCTCATCTATACTTTATACACTACCTCATCTGTACTTTATACACTACCTCATCTATACTTTAAACACTACCTCATCTATACTTTATACACTACCTCATCTGTACTGTACACTACCTCATCTAAACTTTATACACTACCTCATCTGTACTGTACACTACCTCATCTATACCGTATACTACCTCATCTATACTGTAAACACTACCTCATCTATACTGTACACTACCTCAACTATACTTTATACACAACCTCATCTATACTTTATACACTACCTCATCTATACTTTATACACCACTTCATCTATACTTTATACACTACCTCATCTATACTTTATACACTACCTCATCTGTACTATACACTACCTCATCTATACTTTATACACCACTTCATCTATACTTTATACACTACCTCATCTATACTTTATACACTACCTCATCTATACTTTATACACTACCTCATCTGTACTTTATACACTACCTCATCTATACTTTATACACTACCTCATCTATACTTTATACACTACCTCATCTATACTTTATACACAACCTCATCTATACTTTATACACTACCTCATCTATACTTTATACACCACTTCATCTATACTTTATACACTACCTCATCTATACTTTATACACTACCTCATCTGTACTATACACTACCTAATCTATACTTTATACACCACTTCATCTATACTTTATACACTACCTCATCTATACTTTATACACTACCTCATCTATACTTTATACACTACCTCATCTATACTTTATACACTACATCATCTGTACTTTATACACCACTTCATCTGTACTTTATACACCACTTCATCTATACTTTATACACTACCTCATCTATACTTTATACACTACCTCATCTGTACCGTGCACTACCTCATCTGCACCTGCCACCATCTGCTATCTCCCTAATTAGTTTGCTATAGTAGTTTTTCAAATCAAGCAACAGCACTTTCATACACAATTTCCCAGAATTCATGTCTCCACTAAAACAAAATACCCAGCGTCACGACTGGCACTTCCTTATCCCCCCCTCCCCCAACCGATCCAACAGGTGGCATTAACTAATGGCTAAGGACATTACCATAAAGCTGAATGCAGCAAGGACAAATAAGTCAACATTCAACATAACCGAATTGGATGTACTGGCATAGTGGTTAGGACGGCACGCTAACAATGGGAAGAGCACAGCCAGATTAGGTGTCATGTCAACTCTCCATGTTTGCTATAAGAGGGATAACTAGGTCAGATATTCGTCCATGCATTCAGGCCTACAAAATGTTATTTTTACTTTTTGTTCACTCGCTTTGAATTCAAGCGTGGTCCATACACGTGCTACTACTTCTAGTGCACTGGCCTGATTTTTGAGGGTGGATTAGCTTTCCCTATTACCAGTGTCCCCTCGCCATCAGGCGAACACAATTTCAGAGGTGCAAATTGTGAGGGTCATAACACTTCGCATACCCACTGATACAAGACTTTTCATGGAGTTGCAGTAACCTGGTGGTTAGACCCTCACCTGTGGGCTTGGTGGTCTTGGGTTCAAACTCACATTGGAGCTGATTGTAAAAACTGACCTGGGCTTCCAAGTCGACCCAGCCTTAAATAAAAGTTTGTTGCATATCCTTTACAGGACATGACAGTCAACTCCAGCATTTTATGGCTGTTTGTGATCTCTGGGCAATTTTACGTGTAGTAAAATTTTTACTATGTTTTCTGAACGACCGGCACCCATACCAATTTATAAAAAAAAAACCAACACAAGCAGACTGCTGCCAAATCGCCCGCAGCTATATTTCGAAAGCGGTATTAGGGATTACGAACTGCGTCCATCACCCCTTGGCCATCACCCTATGAAGAACAGATTTGAAAACCTAGCTATGGGGCGGTTGAAAAGAAGTAGTTTTATCCACCAGGCCAAACGACTCTGCAGAGAAACCACTGATCTGCCCACAGTTGGTATCCCCCTAACAACTATTCCAGAGCGAACTCCATGGAAAGATGAGCATAGACTATCATTACAAATCCAGACAAAAGTGAGAGGAATATTTGACAAGGAAGAACAGAACAGTGTGCAGCGCAGAACAGCCACTCTCAGCTTTCTTGATGAAGAATACCCACAGGACCTCTGGATCCGAGTCTACACAGATGGGTCAGCACAAAATGCTGTTCGAAATGGAGGAGCGGGAGTGTACATAGAATACCCAAATAATACTAGGGACACAGCCAGAGTACCGACAGGAAAGTACTGCCATAACTATGATGCCGAAATTGAGGCAATCAAGATAGCAACAGAGAAATTACTAAATAACAGCAATGGTACACAACCTGTGGTGCTACTAACAGATGCAAAATCAGTACTCGAGGCGCTCCTCTCTGGGAAATTGCCAGTACTAAGGACACTACTTTCTGAACTTAGCAGTCAGCATAAAGTCACCATACAGTGGATACCATCCCACTGTGGAGTACCCGGAAACGACAGAGCTGATCAATTGGCTAAGGAAGGAGCCAAAGAGGAACAGCCTGATGTGCCCGTTACATACCACCAAAAGAAAAGAATGATCAGATCAGTCAGAGGGCCACCAAAACCTGCTCAAGATGACTGCCACATTATGGACAGACCGGAACAAGTCATTATTCTGCGCCTCAGAACAGGACACAATAGATTGCGCAACCACATGTATACAAAATTCAAGATTGGTGAAACAGCCATGTGCACATGTGGATTGGCATCGCAGACAGCAGAGCACATACTCCAGGACTGCCCAAGATATAACATATCTAGGCAAACCTTCTGGCCTAGAGAGATGACGGTGGAAGATAAACTCTATGGACCACTGTGTGAACTGAAAAAAACAGTTCAATTCATGCAAGAGACGACATTGCAGATATAGACATATTTCAAGCGAACGAAAGAAGAAGAAGAACCCCTTGGCCATGGAGCCGGCCAGCCTTAAATAGCTACCAGGAAATGCCTCAGGAAGTAAAGGTGGCATGCATGATACAGACAAGGTCAGCCCTGGAGTGTCGGTTGGTCTACATACAATTATTCTAGAACCATATGCTTAATGTGCTTTAAGACATGGGAAAGGAGCCTTTACTTACTTACAGATGAGCAACTGGCCGAGTGGCTAGCGCACTGGGTCCTCCTTCTGGAGACCGGAATTTGAATCTTTGGTAAGGTATGGATTTTTTTCTGTCAGGGGGTAAGTCCTTGACTTGGGGATGTCAATTACAAGTGCCTCTGAAGTTGGAGTGGGTTTGCCTGATGGTGAGGGACACAGGTAATAAGGAAAGCTAACCCCGTGCAAAAATGAGTCCAGTGCACTAGAAGTGGTAGCACATGTATGGACTATGCTTGAGTTCAAAGCGAGAGAACGTTAAAAAAAACTCCAAACCAACGGCAAACTTTGTACGTACGGAACAATAATTAAAATAGGCCGTAGATCAATCAAAGTTTTGTTATCTAAGCAAAAAAAAAGACACAAGTACAATTTGTACGCATCGTAAGGCACATGGGGCATATGGCACTGGGCTCTTATTTTTACTGACCAATCAGCACTTGACGGGTGATATTATTAGTATCCCGCCGACCGTCTTTACTTTCCAAGACATCTCCTGGTACCCAGGTTTAGGCTGTAATCCCGTATCCCACATTCAAAACACAGCTGTGGGCGATTTGGTGCAGCAGACCACCTTGTGTTGGTTTCCATACAATGGTATGAGTGCCGATCGTTCAAAAAGCAATGGCAAACTACTAAACGAAAACTTGCCCAGGAATCACGACAGCCAAAAAATGCTGGAGTTGACTGCTACGTCCTGTAAAGGATATGCAGTTTGGTTTAGTCGACAGATCACGGCACACGTGTAACCCATAAGTTCTCCGTCTACTTCTAAATCAAGCCTGAGTCCAGAGCATCTCAGCTCAGTGCACGAACTCCACAGCGCAGGCGAGGATCCTGAAATACTTTCGTTAGATTTTTAACTGAAATTTGTCCGGGCAGCTCAGTTAGGCTACTTTTTTTTCAATTTCTAACTGCCATGGGATTTTTTACGTGCGCAACAATACACACGGGCGTCCAATCTCACTATCCAGAGACCAGGGGAAATTTTGTTACTAGAAGACCACATGAAAAAATCCAGGCCCTCACCGAGGCTTGAACCTGGGACCTGCAGTACTCGAGGCGGACACCATACCTCAAGACCACTCAGCCTCCTCCCCCCCCCCCCCCCCCCCCAAGGATATGCAACTAACTTGTAAGATTTTTTTAACACCATATACCCCAAAGTGTGGACAAATGTCTAACAGAAGAAGTAGAAGAAGAATTATAAAATTTATAGTGCTGGAAATTACTGGCACATCTTTGGCTGAAAGGTGTAACATAATTGTGCTAATCCATGGCCAGACATTGCTGAGTGGTGCTGGTGCCAGGCTCTAGTACATTGATATTGGGTTCGATTCTCAGTGGTGGCAGGACTGGATCTTTTCCTGACAAGATCAGAATTGGGACTGACCTATCTTGTTCTCAAATGGAGGTCTTGGAAGGAAGGGCAATAAAGGAAGGGAGCTGGTGTCCTAACCATATAATAGAATGATCTAGTATATGTGAAAACCAAACTATTCACAGCCATAGTGAAGTTCCAGCCAAACAGAAAGAAAGAAAGAAAGAAAGAAAGAAAGAAAGAAAGAAAGAAAGAAAGAAAGAAAGAAAGAAAGAAAAGACAGGGCAAGACAGAAAGAAAGAAAGAAAGAAAAGAAAGAAAGAAAGAAAGAAAGAAAGAAAGAAAGAAAGAAAGAAAGAAAGAAAGAAAGAAAGAAAGAAAGAAAGAAAGAAGAAAGAATAAGAAATCCTACTAATAACTTCTTGTTCTTTCTCTGGCCCCTGTTTGATAAACCTTTGACTTCCGTACATGTTTGTCAAATGAATGAATTGGCTATATGTTTGTTTACCTAAGAGTTTCATACAGACCCAGCCCTACATCAAAACGGGCAAAAATTGCACTCCAAAGGTGTTTGTGAACTAAATTAGGGCACACATAATGAAAAACAACACCTGCTGTTTGCAAGAGCGGCGTAGGAGTTCACAACGAGAAGAATCATTAATAAACTGGCCAGCTGCGAAAGTTGGCTTCCATAGATGTTGTTTCAAGTTAATTTGTCTGTTTATATAACAGGAAAATGTCACATTGATAGTCATCATCATTATGTACCGTGTCAACTGGAATAGGTGTTCATGTCTTTTCACAGATCCTGGTCCTTGGTGTTCTGGATCAACTCTGCTGATGATACTACTCCATGCCACAACTCAGTCCATCCATCCATCGTTTCTCTCTGTCTGCCTCTTCTTCCAGACCTTGGTCCTTGATGTTCTGGATCAACTCTCCTGATGATACTCCTCCATGCCACAACTCAGTCCATCCATCATCATCTCTGTCTGGTCTCCAAGCCCAGAACACAGCTGAGTGCCAGACCAGTACCGGAACTTCACAACTGCTGACAAGCATATTAAGACGTAACCAGGTCACGATTTGCCACAGCATACACTGACTTATGTGACACTGACTTATTTTCAATCTCTGCCCCATGTGAAAAGTGGAACAGACAGCAGTCTTGACAGACCAAAAAACTCAGACCTAATGTCCAGAGCTAAGAAATACAGATAAACATCTAGAGCCAGTGCAAGACAAACTCTATGGACCACTGAGTGAACTAAAAAAGACAGTTAAATTCATACAAGAGACAACATGGCAGTTATAGACATATTTCAAGCGAACAAAAGAAGAAGAAGAAATACAGAGCTAAGAAATACAGGTGAACATCCAGAGCTAAGAAATACAAGTAAACATCCAGAGCTAATAAATACAGGTAAACATCCAGAGCTAATAAATACAGGTAAACAAAGTCTCACGGCAGATTGTGCCACTTGGATGTGAAGTGCTACGCATTCACATATTCTAGGCTATGATATTATGAGATGTGGTCACCAGTTACCTTCATCAAAATTGTCATTCTCAGACAATTTTTAAAACTATTCGGTAACCCATTTTATGAGGTCAGATCAACTCTGGAGCCGTACTGGTTGGAAAAACAGAATCATGTCACTGCTGGTCATTTAATCCAGACAACTGCCTTGGTAGGCAAATGTATTTACTATATCGCCACAGCTCCTTCAAACAAGCAGATATAACTACTACGTCGCTGCAGCTCCTTCAAACAAGCAGATATAACTATTATGTCACCACAGCTCCTTCAAACAAGCAGATATAACTATTATGTCACCCCAGCTCCTTCAAACAAGCAGATATAACTATTATGTCGCCACAGCTCCTTCAAACAAGCAGATATAACTATTATGTCGCCACAGCGCCTTCAAACAAGCAGACATAAACTACTATGTGGCCAAAGCTCCTTCAGACAAGAAGACAGAACTACTATGTTGCTACAACTCCTTCAATCAAGCAGATATAACTACTAATGTAACTACAACTCCTTCAAACAAGCAGACATAAATCACTACATCGCTACAGCTCCTTCAATCAAGAAGACATAACTACTATGTTGTCACAGCTCCTTCAATCAAGCAGACATAACTACTATGTTGTCACAGCTCCTTCAATCAAGAAGATGTTGCCACAGCTCCTTCAATCAAGCAGACATAAATTACTACATCACTACAGCTCCTTCAATCAAGAAGACATAACTACTATGTCGCTACAGCTCCTTCAATCAAGAAGTAATTACTACATTGCCACAGCTCCTTCAAACAAGCAGACTTAACTACTATGTCACTACAGCTCCTTCCAACAAGCAGACATGAGTAAGTAAAGGGTAAGTTACTCCTACCTCCTGGTATCCTCCTCTTGCTGGGGTGTGGCACCAGAAATCCGCAGGCTGGCATTTAACAAAGCCTTAAACAAAAAGAACAGAGATACCAACTTTCACAAAGTGTCTTCTTAAAATAAATGTTTCTACTTCACATGCACAGAGTTAATATGTCCGAGGATTTAGGCAGCTTTTCTGTCTCTGAAACAACTGCACTCAAGAATTGAATGACAAGTCCAAAAAATGAAACCACAACCTACTGAGCACAAGACATATGGCTTAACCACTTCGCCACAGATCCTCCAACCTCGTGGCAAATACTGCTGTAAGGGGGCCAAGTGATGGCCTCATGTATACTAGGTGGTGGTATTTTGAGATAGGCTGCCCAGCTTTCTTCCTTGGCAGATTTCCTTCTCAGAATAAAAAATCTCTAGTGCCCATTTTACTAGACTGCAGTTACCTCTGCAGGAGTTGGAGTGGATTCACCTGAGGGACACACATAATCATCATCATCATGTGCTATACCGGTAAGCGTGGTTAGTTGTGTTTCCCCATCTTACACAATCACCAGTTGTGCTCAGCTCTGTGTTATAGTCCTGACCATGCCATGTGGCCAAGTCATCCAGATATTTACTTCTCTGTCTTCCCCTTGTTCTTTTCCCCTCAATATTGCCAGTTATCACAAAGCTCTCTAGTTTATTTCTTCTCATAACATGCCCAAAAACAAACTGGTAACAGGGAAAGCTAGTCCACACACACAAATCAGTCCAGTGACTTAGAAGCAGTAGCACATGTATGGACCACGCTTGAGTTCAAAGCAAGCAAAATAAAGAAAACAAGACTGAGTTGACCCCATAGCTCTTGGGCTGGTTCACTGAGAATCTTCTGGAAGACATAATTTAAACTCTGATGTCAATGTAAGGACATTCAGGTTGTCTAAGCTCTGAGAAGGGTTTGCATCGATTGGAGTGAGGCTGTTGAACACTTTCCTCCAGACTAAGTGTATGATATCTACAATGCTACCTAACTAGGTGCATGATATCTAAATTGCTACCTAACTAGGTGCATGATATCTACATTGCTACCTAACTAGCTGCATGATATCTACATTGCTACCTAACTATGTGTATGATGCCCACATTGCTACCTAACTAGGTGTATAATGTCTATATTGCTACTTAACTAAGTGTATGATATCTATATTGCTACTTAACTAAGTGTATGATGTCTATAGTGCTACTTAACTAAGTGTATGATATCTATATTGCTACCTAACTATGTGTATGATGCCCACATTGCTACCTAACTAGGTGTATAATGTCTATATTGCTACTTAACTAAGTGTATGATATCTATATTGCTACTTAACTAAGTGTATGATGTCTATAGTGCTACTTAACTAAGTGTATGATATCTATATTGCTACCTAACTAAGTGTATCATGTCTTCATTGCTACCTAACAATGTGTATGATGCCCACATTGCTACCTAACTATGCATAAGATGTCTACATTGCTAAATAATTAAGTGTATGATTTCACCTCGTCAAACAAGTGTACTTACTGAATAAAGAAGATACTGGATATTCATGCCCATGAACTGAATAGTTCGAGTCAGATACTCCAGCACATTATAAGGCCACTGCTCCAGGTAATTACGAATCCCCGTGCTCAACTGGCTAAGCTATCAACAGAAATATTTGATATAATCATTTATTTATATAACGACTCACCCACAATACAGTGCTCAACTGGCTAAGCTATCTTCAGAAATATTTGATATGATCATTTACTTATATAACGACTCACCGACAATACAGTGCTCAACTGGCTAAGCTAACCACAAAAATATTTGATAAGTAATCATTTACTTATATAATGACTCACCCACAATACAAGAAAATAATCTCATCTCTTCTTCTATCCTGGAATGTCTTACTATTCTGCCCTGGAATGTCTTCCTCTTCTACCCTGGAATGTCTTCCTCTTCTACCCTGGAATGTCTTCCTCTTCTACCCTGGAATGTCTTCCTCTTCTACCCTGGAATGTCTTCCTCTTCTACCCTGGAATGTCCTCCTCTTCTACCTTGGCATGTCTTCCTCTTCTACCCTGGAATGTCTTCCTCTTCTACCCTGGAATGTCTTCCTCTTCTACCCTGGAATGTCTTCCTCTTCTACCCTGGAATGTCTTCCTCTTCTACCCTGGAATGTCTTCCTCTTCTACCCTGGAATGTCTTCCTCTTCTACGCTGGAATGTCTTCCTCTTCTACCCTGGAATGTCTTCCTCTTCTACCTTGGAATGTCTTCCTATTCTATCCTGACATATCTTCCTTTCTACCCTGACATGTCTTCCTTTCTACCCTGGAATGTCTTCATCTTCTACCCCGGAGTCTCTTCCTCTTCTGCCTTGCATCTCCCAGTGAAGCACAGGCTCTTGGATTTTCCAACTAGTTTTCTACTGGATGAGGTAGCCAGTGTTATGACAACCTTTCTTAGTTGCCTCTTCTGACATGCATGGTAAGTTAGGGTGTTACGATTCTTTGCTTCCCTTATGGACTTTGATAACACAAGTTACTTAGTTGCAAATCCTTTACAGGATTTTGCAGTCAACCCCAGCAATTTTTTTGGCTGTTTGTAATTTCTTAGCAAGTTTACGTTCAGTAGTTTGCCATTGCTTTCTGAATGACCAGCACTAATACCTTTTGTATGGGAAACCAACGCAAGGCAGTTTGCTGCCAAATCGTCAACAGTTATGTTTCGAACGCGATATGCTGGATTACAAATTGCATTCATAACCCCTTTGCCACAGAGCCGGTGATAACACACAATGCTTGGGTTTACTGCAATGTCCTGTACAGGATATGCAACTTCATGGTTAAAAACAAATAATAAAATAAAACACTATGATCTTTAAGTCGACTGGTGTGGGTGATCATACCTGTTCACAACTGTAACACTCCGGTGCTTCTTTTCAATTCACGTACTGACATCCATTCACTTTATGATACTCATCATTTATCTCTGACATCCTCCTCTTTTTCCATTAATCATGCAAAATATTTTCCCCACTGCCACGTGGGGGAACTGTCAATCAAAGACTATCAATGAAAGTCTAAAGATGAATCAATGTTATATAAAACAGCCAAACGCAAGAATAACATGCCTCTGTATTTAACCCCTAAAATTAAACAGCATATTACACACTTAGGATATTCCATTTCGCCAGGGGAATTAAACAATTTACAAGTTGTTTTTAATGTTAAATAAAAAGACATAACATACTAATAATGAGCATGCTAAAGGGAAAGATGAGAGGCAAATATACAAGAGACATGCAGTGGTTAAACATGGGATCACAGCATCAAAAGATTGTACACAGGTTACAGGGTCTCATCAGGGAAGCAAAGAATAAGTAACAATGTATACATCATAGCTAATTAGGTAGCAATTTAGACATCATACACCTAGTTAGGTGCAATGTACACATCATACACATAGTTAGATAGCATTGTAGACATCACACACCTAATCAGGTAGCAATGTAGATATCATACACCTGGGGGAACAGATAGAAATTTCAGAATCGACATCCCTACCCTAGGCACATTCCCACATGTTCTCCGTCTCCCTCTACGAAATCCCCCAAAGATTCCCTATGCTGACTTTTCCAGTGGCAATTTTATTAAAAGTCCATCTAGCTTTTCCTGTATGCTTTAAGTATTGTCCAGACCCGCCACTCACTCCCAAACCTAGCATGCACATGTTGTAAGAAGTGACTAATGGGGTTTTATGAGTGACTGGCTGCCTCATTCCGAACAGACATTTCGCCATGAAATCAACTCATTCGTTGACTTAAGAATCTACATCATAACATTCTGGGAAAACCCACAGATGCTGCGGCTCATGCAACAAATGTTGCAAGATGTAGATGCCAAACATCCTATTATTACATCCTACACACGTTGCAAAATTCCACCGATCTTGAACAGGTGTACAAAGGGCTTGGTATGAGTTGATTGAGATGGGCACTAAAGTGCCCCGGACACCAAAATGCCCGCATAACAAGTATGGACACCAAAATGCCCACATATACGTACAGACACCGAAGTGCCCATATATTAAGTATGGACACTAAAGTGCCCACGTATCAAGTATGGATACTAAAGTGCCCACGAATCAAGTATGGACACCAAAGTGCCCACATATCAAGTATGGACACCAAAGTGCCCACATATAAGTATGGACACCAAAGTGCCCACATATAAGTATGGACACCAAAGTGCCCACATATAAGTATGGACACCAAAGTGCCCACATATACGTACAGACACCGAAGTGCCCATATATTAAGTATGGACACCAAAATGCCCACATAACAAATATGGACACCAAAATGTCCACATATACGTATGGACACCAAACTGCCCATATATTAAGTATGGACACTAAAGTGCCCACATATCAAGTATGGACACCATAATGCCCACATACAAGTATGGCCACCAAAGTGCCCACATATCAAGTATGGACACCAAAGTGCCCACATAACAAGTATGGACACCAAAGAAGCACAGATACAAGTAGGAACACTAAAGCAGCCAAAATATAAAAGTTGTTAGAATACCAAAGAATCCCACATGCAAGTAGGGTAGAAATAAAGCCCACACAAACAAGTAACACTCTCAAAATGCAAGCCACAAACATGCATGACTAACAAGGACCACTAGCAGTGATAATACATCATCATCTTCATACAGCAAGTCTGAGTCAGCCTAGCCAAATGGATAAGAGCACCCGGTTCTTAAAGATCCGGTGTGCTGATGCCAAGGTAGCGCGTCCAACCTCTACACCGGTGAATTGGACTAAATTGTTGACTTCTTGTCCTTGACTTGGGGACATAAATTACAAGTACCTTTGAAGTTGGTGTGGGTTTGCCTGAAGGCTAGGGACACTGGTAACAGAGAAAGCTAATCCACACGTAAGCATAATTCCAGTGCACTAGATATAGTAGCACGTTTATGAACTATGCTTGAGTTCAAAGCGAGCAAGCGCCAAAACAAACTACAGCAGGTCTTGTGAATATTATTGTCTTGCTCAGGGTCTGCTGGGAAGATTCTACATCCTCTGCTAGTTCTCTAACTGCATCCATTGTCCTGTCCAAGGTGTCTGCAAAGTCCTGCATCCATCTTCATGCTAGCATTTTCAAGATAATTTCATGAAGGAAAGACAGTTTCTCTGTACATATATTTATTTTAACTGAGTAAAGATGCTGTCCACCTCTAATAAAAACAATAGCAAAAACAGATTAACATAATTAGGGTGGTTCAAAAGTCATGACCCTAGCTACCGACCATCACACAGATGGGAGCAATCCCTCAGCAAGTGATTAAAAAAAAAGAATAGACAACTTATAACTGGCTGAGAGTTATTTATTCAGCTTTACCACAAGTGCTTGAAAGTGGGAGGTCCCTTTTTGTCCACTGATTGTTATTTTGAATAGTTAAATATTTGATGTTATTTAGGTAGCAATGAAGTCTAAGATGGAAGCAGTTGAGTATCCTGTGATAACAAAAATATAGATAATTTGCGACTTCCTGAGGGTCATCTATTCAGCTCGATTGAAAGTCTTTGAACTTGGGAGGTCACCAATGTGATCATTCACTGTTATCTCACAAGATCCCCTGAGTCGTGGATTAGATATGTGTTTTATTATGCCATATGGCCAAACCATCTAGATATCTATCTCCTTGCTTTACCTTGCTCTTTTCCCTTCAATCTTGCCAGTTGTCACCCAGTTCAATTTGGGAGCACACAAGGCTTACCCTAGTGCGAGGAAATGCAACCTAAAGACTATATGTCATAACAGGGCAGACTAGGCCCTTAGCCTTGGGTTGGTAACTGGTCTAGGATCAAAGCTCCAACAAACGGACAATTAGAGCATTGCTTCCTGATCCAGCAGCATCTGTAGTTTGTCTTGTCCCAGGTGCGTTGGTGTTACATTTCCTTAGGAGTAAACTGGGCAGGCCGAGAGATGGATCATGCTGCATGGGCAACACATTGTCTGTACAATTCAGCAGCCCAGTCTTTGTACTATGTAGAGGTATAACTCCATCCCAGGTCCCTGTCATGGGTTGTAGTTATTATACCTGTTTTGAAGCACAATGTAACAAACTATTGTCTGTAAAAGTGCCAGTACAGTACAATGTAGACAAAATTGGGGAAACAAAGAGAGATATAGTAAAATAAGATTACAGAAGGCAAGAGTAGCTTTCATGGCAGAGGGAAATTTCTGGAAGTCATAAGAAATAAAAACTAGTATACAACCTAGAATATTTAACTGTTAAGTGATATCCGGTTAGTCAGCGGAGGTATTACTATTGAAGGATTTATAATTATTTGGGTCAATGTAAATATGAAAGAAAAAAAAACATCCAACTATAGGTGGTCTAAAAACCCAAAACCCAGACATGTTCTCGTAAAACGTGTTACGCTTTAAAACACATAATATAACACCTGACCTGATTACCTCTTTCTGATCCAGGAGTTGGTCAGGGGAAGTAACACTGTTAGAGATATCAGAACTGCCTGGGTGGGAGTGGGACGGTATTAAAAGCTAAGAGGGAAGCAAGAGATGAAATAAGCATTAAGTGACTAGTCATAAGAACACACTGAGATTACCAACTGTCATAAACATAATCTGCACCATGGAACTCTTCACATACGTAACAGCAAAACACCAATTTGTCTCAATCTACAGCAAGCTAATCCCATACTGGTTATCTAAACATCACATCATCTGGTGCCCTACATTACTTCCTGTGGACAATAGTTCTTGGTCACATGATTATTAATCTGAGACTGGGATGGACCCTAATTATAACTTCTCTTATGAGGTTGAACGAGGGAGCGGTAATGGGAAAATCATCTGATCCAATCATGTGCCTTGTCATAGCCATTACCTCTTATGGACAACAATCCTTTTCAAATTAATCTCCATGGCCAAATGGATAAGAGTGATTGTTCTTAAACTTCCCGTGTGGTGATGCCGAGGTAATGGGTTCAACCCTACACCGGTCAGTTGGACTAAATGGTTAATTTTTTGTTCTTGACTTGAGGACGTAACTTATAAGTATCTCAGAAGTTGGAGAGGGTTCACGTGATGGCGAGAGACACTGGTAATACGGAAAGCTAATCCACACGCAAAAATCAGCCCAGTGCACTAGAAGCTGTAGCACGTGTATGGACTACGCTTGAGTTCTAAGTGAGCAAAAAAAAACAACACATTATTGGTTGAAATGTGGTTGATCCGGTGTATTAATGTGAAGCTGGGATAGCCCTAATTATATCTTCTCTGCTTAGATGAACCGGGTAGATATAATGGCCAAATGACAATGACATGTGCCTTGCCAAATGGTATACGCATTTATCTATCTCCACAGGTCTCAGAGCATTTATCTATCTCCACAGGTGTTGGGTTCTTAGTGTTCTGGATCAAATTTATTAATGATGTTCCTGCATGCCACAGGTTCAGGCCATCAACATCATTCCTTTTGGTCCGCTTCTATATCTTCTACCACTAATCTTTCAGTTGCCACATTTTCATAGGCTGCTCCTCTCATTCCATGACCAAAGAACATTGTCTTTTTCTTACAGTTGATTAGAATGTTATAATTCCTTTAGCCCATGAACATTGTCTCTTTCATATAGTTGATTAGAATGTTCTACTTCCGTTAGCAGGATTTTATCTCTCAGCTTTCCCCTTACTCTTTTCTGATTGATTTTACCAGTTGTCACCCGGTTATCTAGTTTATTTATCCTCATGACGTGCCCAAAAAAGTGTGACTGCTTGCGTGTAATTTCTCAGTTTATGGTTTTCATATGTTTCTTGAACTTTCTCATTTATGTCTTTGACTGTTCATTTTATTTTTTGCATTCTCCTCAGAAATTACATTTCCACTGCCATTAGATGTTTCTCAGCTTTTCAACTTACTGTATTCTTATTCTAGCTCAAGGAGTAATGAATTTGAAAATTAGCAAACAAATTATTATACAAAATAATATCAGTATATGCTACTAGAATACTAGAAAGTACTACAATAAGAAAATATGTACCAAAATATTATACAGATGTTCCCACAAACATATGCTCAAAATAACATTTGCAACATCAATGTGGTCGAAAGGATAAGAGCATTTGCTCTTAAACTTCCAGTGCCCCGATAGTGTTGTGGGGAGATCAACCCTGACACCGGCATTAAGTTGGAATTAAACAGTGACTTCTTGTTCAGAAAGCAATGGCAAACTACTGAACATAAAATTGCCAAAATATATATATATATATTGTAAACCCAATACACATCAAGGTATGTAAAAGGATTGTTTACTTTGATTTATTTTATAATCAACGGTTAACTTGATATATTTTATAATCCATCCATCCATCATGTGCCATGCCGGGAAGCGTGGGCGGTCATGTTCTGCCATCTCACTCGATCACCAGAGTCGTGGATCAACTCTGTGTTCCTGTCTCGACCATGCCACGTGGCCAAGCCATCCAGGTATTTGCTTCTAGGTCTTATTATTTTATAATAAACGGTTAATTTAATTTATTTTATAATAAACAGTTATTTCTAAACAATGTAAACAAAATGGTTTAACCAATTTTATTGTCTCCCAACAAGACAATCCCTCACGGGGGTCAAAGCCTGAGCTATTTGTAAAAAGAAGCCTGCAACTGCTAAGGACCGAACACATGCCACAGTCATGACAAGCACAGGCTCTAGCCACTATGCTACCACACCTCCCAGGTCTATTTGTTTAGAAACAGAAAAATAAACAATCAGAAACTGTATTTCTCTCTTTCTCTCTCTCTCATGTACAACAAACACAATATAAGCTAGGTGCTTACACAATGAAACAGAAATGCACATTTCTGAACAAGGGGAAATAGGCAAGAACACACGTCTGGAGGACAAAATAACTTCTTCTTTGGTTCACTTGAAATTTGGATATAACTGCAATGTTGCCTCTTGTATGAATGTAACCATTTAGCGGGCAAAGCGTCCAGAAACGTTTCTACCTCCGAACGGGCAAACCGTCTGAAAGCGCCCGTGACTATTATGCATTGTAAAAATGCGATCTCTCGGCTTTCCGAGACTTCCGATTGTCTACTTTCGGTTTCGTCGATAGCTTGACAACGTGGCTGTCATTTGCAAGCATGTACTTTGAATTTGAATGTATTTTTTAAAGTTTTTGTGGGTTTTACGCTTTGTATTTCAAAATAGATTTCGACGATTCTTCAAGTGCTAGCGGAGATTTAGCTGGGTTCAATTTAAGTGACATTGAAAGGCACGAAATTGACTATTAATTGGAGCTAGATATCAGTTATCAGCATTACTTTGCGTTAGCAGTCGTGAGACAGACTTTAAAGAAAGTGACTATAATTCGGAAAATGTGTTTGTAAATTGCCGTATAGATGACTGACAATCACAAACAATATATTGTATTTTGTAAATATCTGTGTTCATGTGTGGATTAGTGGCATCATTCACATGAGTAAAATATTCTGCATGCTTTTCCCTTCCTTTTGCTGTTTATTTGACTAAAATCTGTTGACTAACAACTTATATGTAATATTTTTACTAGCGTAACCCAAAATTTTACCGCACCTCAAAATTCTTCTTGCCCGTTCAGGGCTACAAAACAGACAAACGTCTGCCCAGTAAAAGGTTAACTGTCTTTTCTAGTTCACACAGTGGTCCATAGAGTTTATCTTCCACTGTTGTCTCTCTAGGCCAGAAAGTTTGCCTAGATATGTCATACTTTGGACAGTCTTGGAGTATGTGCTCTGCTGTCTGCGACGCCAATCCACATGTGCACATGTCTGATTCACCAATCTTGAATTTTGTATACATGTTGTTGTGTTATCTATTGTGTCCTGTTCTGAGGTGCAGAATTTGTTCTGTTCTGTCCATAAGGTGGTAGGTTTTGGTGGCTTTCTGACTGATTTGATCAATTCTTTTCTTTTGGTGGTATGTAACAAATACATCCGTGGTTGTTCTATAGCTCCTTCCTTAGCTAATCGACCCATCTGTGTAGACTCATCTGTGTAGACTCATCTGTGTAGACTCATCTGTGTAGACTCATCTGTGTAGACTCATCTGTGTAGACTCATAATTGATAAGGTTTCAGACTTGAAGGAGCAGTTGCAACCTCAGAACAGCTGATGGAGAGGTGACTTGGAGACTGACAAGATAATTCGAAGAAGGTGTGCTGCATTTGATACCATTTCACCACTCGTTTTATACCATTTCACTACTCGTTTTATACCATTTCACCACTCGTAGTGGAGAGCAATTTCAAGGTAACAAAGAAAATTCAAAGCAACTGTGGTTGCATCTACTGGTGGCAGTTGGTTTCACACTTCATCACAAACTGTGCTTGATATTATCAAGGATATGGTATTAAATCATACTGGTGGCAGATGGTTTCACACTTCATCATCAACCATGCTTGACATTATCAAGGAGGATCTGGTATTAAACCATACTGGTGGCAGATGGTTTCACACTTCATCATCAACTGTGCTTGATATTATCAAGGAGGATCTGGTATTACACCATACTGGTGGCAGATGTTTCATACTTCATCATCAACCGTGCTTGATATTATCAAGGAGGATCTGGTATTAAACCATACTGGTGGCAGATAGTTTCACACTTCATCATCAACCGTGCTTGATATTATCAAGGAGGATCTGGTATTAAACCATACTGGTGGCAGATGGTTTCACATTTCATCAACATCATCATCAAGTGCCATGCTCATAAGCATCAGTGATCACGGTTCGCCATCTCACATGATCACCAGTTTTCAAGCAGCGTCTGTATTCTTGTCCCGATTATGTTATGTGACCAACCATCCAGGTATTTACCTTTTTGCTTTTCCCTTGCTCTTTTCCCAACAAATTGGCCAGTTTTCACCAAGTTTTCAAGTTAATTTCTCTGCCCCAAAATACATCTTGAATGTCTACATCTAATTTTTCTAATCAATTTATAGTTTTAAGTAATTTCTCACAGAACCGTCTTATTTGATTTTCTGCCTGTCCATGGTGGTCTTTGCATTATCCTCAGAAACTACACTTCCACTCAGAAAGAACAACTAAATGATATATCGTGTAAAAAAAATAAAAATTTGGTTCAGCAGCACTGCCTGTGGAAAGAAACCTTCAAATTATAATGAACATTCAGGTAACTGTTTGTAATATATATATATATATATATATATGGGTAAACTTAAATTTCAGCATTCAGGATGGAGGAGAATGAGAAAACTCAAAGTAGCTGTGTATGACATATAAAGGAAAGTTCAGTTTTCCAGCATTCATGATGGAGGCAACAAAGAACATTCAACATTGCTGTGCTTGGCAACAAAGGAGAACCTGAAGGTTCAGCATTCACGGTGGCGGGTAGCAGGTAGCCACAAAGAACACTCAAACTCCAAGCAAATTTCTAAACATGCTAATAAAATTCAAAAATTCATTAATTCTTTTTGTCTTATCTTTAACAGAACATGCAATAAACCTGTTTTCCTAAGTGACATCTATTATACTCGGTAAAACCAATTTCTTAAATATACTAACAATTTAAAACATTAAAAATAATAATCAATAGATTTAAGTATACCTACACTTTGAGCGGGCATGACATTGAAAACTCATCGAGTACCGATATATACAAATATGGGGCCAGCATCATAAACTAAATACGACTCAAGGTATACAAATGGACCCGTAACTTCACTGTACCTACCCTTTGCAAAAAATAATTCAAGATCAATTAAAACACTAATCATACACCACTTTAAGTGGCATTGTAGACAAAGAAAGGGGGAACAATTAGAGATATTAACATAAGAATACAAAAGGCAAGAGAATCTTTCATAGCACCAGGACATTTGTGGAAATCAAAAGACATGAAACTTAGCATAAAATGTAGAATATTCAATTATAAAGTTAAATCAGTAATACTGTATGGATAAGAAACATGAAGAATGACTAACAAGATTACAAAATACACTATAAATATTTGTTAACTGGTGCCTGAGCAAACAGAAGACTAAAATGGGATGACAGAATCACTCACGTGGAGCTCATAGTGAGAACTAGACAAATACCAATGAATCAAGAGGTGAAGAAAAGATACTGGCATTGAATAGAACATAAATTGAGAATACCTGAGAATAGCATAACTGGAAAGGTCGTTGTAATGAATCCACATGGCAACAGAAACAGAGAAAGACCTAAAAACACTCGGAGAAGATCAGCAGAGATAGAAATGATTCATATGGGAAGGGAAAGGATGAAGCTGCATGGGATAGCAAGGATAGGATGTCTTACAGTGAGTTGGTTGAGGGTCTATACTCCAATGGAGTATAAAGAAGAATGAAAACACTGCAAATGCATTTCCTCAAAGGCACAATTCAGAAGAGAAAGTGGGTTTTCCAACTACCTAAAGACTCCTCAATTCACTTGTTTACAGCTTTTCTGCAGTCACGTACAATAAATGTAGTTAACAAAACTAACTCCCCAAACAATACATATGGATATCTGACAAGAGCTGACACATTAGAAATGAATAACAACAAGAAAAATAAACACGGAAGAAGAAATCTAAACTAAAAACTTAGTTTGTCAAAGACTAAATACAGTTTTATGAAAAAGGACCCTTGATCATGCTAAACATGTACTGGGAATATATGGTGTTTAATTCATATTTCTACAGACACGCCGGCACTCGGTCAGTGATGCGGTCAGTAGTACGCCACCATCTTTACTTTCTCAAACATTTCCTGGTAGCCATTTTTGGCTGGGCTTACCTGGGAGCAGCAGTAACATAGTGGTTAGATGCTCACCTACTGGCCCTAGGTTCGAACCTGCATTGGGGTGGATTTTAAATAAATTAATGTGGGCTCCCAAGTTGACCTGGCCTAAAACTGTCACAGGAAATGTCTTTGGACGTGAAGGTAGCAGGCCAGATATTGACCCCAACACCCATCAAATACTGAATGGGATATACAAATATGGGGTTAGCACCATATGTCCAGTGCACTTTAAGGCGTACAAAAGGGTCCTTAATTTACTTTACTTATAAAACCCACACTATTCAAAAGCACTTATTGGCACTTACACAATTACTCATGTTTCCAATGACTAAAGATAAGAAGTAATTTTATAGGTAGACACCGGCACATCTAAACAATGAACATAACTTAAGAGCATTCATACAAAATTCCTATGTAATTCTCAATGTATTAACAGATGATACAGAAAATGATCAAATCTAATACAGTATTCTAATATCTACAAAGCTACAAGAAGTTTTTAGTTGTAGTTTATTGAATGGAAGTAGCATAACAATACCCACAGAAAACTTACCTCTTTATCCAGTAATGGTACCAGGCCCTGAGTATACTGCTCCAGCTCGGGATGAAATCTTCACTAGTTAAGAAAGTTGCTTCAGAAACAGTCATTGCACATCACCTGAAGGGCTTAATGCTACAGCTTTTTGCAACGTTATTTTCTATCCCATACTTAAGAATAGGTAAGGAACCAATGACAGGTCCAGCAAACCGGTAGGGAATTTACTTGATCCTAGAAAAACACTGCTCGTGGGATCATGGAGGAAATTGGAGGAAAGGCGCTAGTCACAGGTGCTGGTCTTTCAATAACACCCCCCCCCCCCCCCCCCTGATGCTAATGGCATAAGTAGAAGACAACAACAACTTAAGAATAAATTATAATAAATCAATAAAACACTGATAAAAATATACCTTAATAACTATCGTTACTTTGCTGTGCCAGATTTATTAAAATTGTTCAGCCACAAGGGTGCAATCTTTTTCAGCTGTAGTTTCTGTCCATTTTAATTCATTTTTTCCCCCAGATACTTCTGAACAATTTGAATGAGCTTTGGCTTATTTTAAGTTATTGGTCTAACAGGTTGTTGACATGGGACTACAGGTAAATTTTAACAAAAATCCTGCCACAAGGTATTCGAACACGTGACCACAGGTCTGGTAGGCAAGCAAGGCTAGCCACTGCACCCAATCTGGCTCCTGAAATACACATCCCCAACACTAAAATCAACCCCTGTGAAACTTTACATTGGCTTAAAAACTATAGTGGCTTAAAAACTAGAATGACTTGGAACTATACAGTAGCTTAAAACTATACAATGACTTGAAACTATACTGTGACTAGAAAACTATACAGTGACTTAAAAACTATAGTGACTTGAAAACTATACAGTGGCTTAAAAACTATATAGTGACTTGAAACTACAGTGGCTTAAAAACTATATAGTGACTTGAAACTACAGTGGCTTAAAAATTATACAGTGACTTGAAACTATAGTGGCTTGAAAACTATAGTGGCTTAAAAAACTAGAGTAACTTGGAACTATACAGTAACTTAAAACTATAAAATGACTTGAAACGGGTGAAAGCATCTATGACTACTAAAAGTTGTAATCATGCGATCATGAGACTTTGCGAGTCTTCCGAATGTCCACTTTTGGTTTTGCCGATAGCTTGGTAACGTGGCCACCATTAGCAAACGTTTTCTTTAAATTTGATCGGATTTTCATTTATAGTTTTCAGGGTTTTTATGCTTTGTTTTTCACAATGGATTTTGACGATTCTTCAAGTGATAGCAGAGATTTCGCTGGGTTCAATTTAAGTGACATTGAAGTGCATGAAGTTGGCTGAATCAGAGCTAGATATCTATCAGTGATATCAGTGTAAGCAGTGTACACATTTCGGATCTCTCTGAGACTTTTAAAACAATTGCCGATCAAACAAATGAGTATGCTAGACAAAAATATTGAACAGATAAATGATCAAGCATGGGTTCCAACAAATGCAATCGAAATGCAGGCAACATTGGATTATTTATTGAATGTGAGTAAGATAATAAATCTGCATTCATTTTCCTTCATTTTGTACGTTATTTAACAAAAATATTTTCACTAACAGCTTATATTTGATGTTTTTACTAATGTAACCCTAAATCTGACTGGCAATCTGAAAAATTTTGCCATTTCAGAGTTACAAAGAGAAAAACCTGTGCCCTGTAAAGGGTTAAAAACTATACAGTGACTTGAAACTACAGTGGCTTAAAAACAATATAGTGGCTTAAAAACAATATAGTGACTTGAAACTACAGTGGCTTAAAAACTATATAGTGACTGGAAACTACAGTGGCTTAAAAACTATATAGTGACTTGAAACTACAGTGGCTTAAAAACTATATAGTGACTTGAAATTACAGTGGCTTAAAAACTATATAGTGACTTGAAACTACAGTGGCTTAAAAACTATATAGTAACTTGAAACTACAGTGGCTTAAAAACTATATAGTGACTTGAAACTACAGTGGCTTAAAAACTATATAGTCACTTGAAACTCAATCAATCAATCAATCAATCAGTGGCTTAAAAATTATACAGTGGCTTGAAACTATACAATGGCTTAAAACTATCAATCAATCAATCAATCTTGTGCCATGCCGGAAAGCGAGGGCGGTCATGACTCGTCATTTCACTCGATCACCAGCATCGTGGATCAGCTCAGTGTTCCTGTCTCATCCATGCCATGTGGCCAAGCCATCCAGGTATTTCCTCCTGGTCTTCCTCTTGGTCTGTTTCCTTCGATCTTGCCAGTTGTCACTAAGTTCTCCAATCCATTTCTTCTCATAACATGTCCAAAAAATTTTGACTGTCTACGTCTAATTTCTCTAATCAATTTACGATTTTCATTTGTCTCCTGTAGTACTTGATCATTGGTTTTTCTGTCTGTCCATGGTATTCTTTGCATTTTCCTCCGAAACCACATTTCTGCAGCCATCAGATGTTTTTCAGGTTGACTGCACATTGTCAAAGTTTCACATCCATACAAAAGAACAGGCTCTATGTATCCCCTCGACACACTTTTTCTCGTTTCAATTTACATCTTTTTATTGGTCAGAATGTTTTTCATCTTGCTAAAGGCTACTTTTGCCATGGCGATTCTTGTTCTAATCTCTTCAAGGCATCTCCCATCAGATGTTATGACTGTTCCAAGATAATTGTATCGATTCACTTGTTGAAGTATATTCCCATTTACTTGTATATTACATTGTGGTACTTCGTTCTTCCTAGTGACGACCATAACCTGTGTCTTCTTACAATTTAATTCCAACTCCAGCTGCTCACTGTGTACAACAACCGCGTCTACTAATTGTTGTAGATCTTGTGCATTGTCTGCAATCAATACTGTATCATCTGCATATCTAATGTTATTGATGTTTCGTCCTCCAATGCTGATTCCATTTATATCTTCTACATTTCTGAAAATATTTTCACTGTATAGGGAAAAAAGATCTGGAGATATTACACATCCCTGCCTAACACCTCTCTTAATAGGCTGATATTGTCCCACTTCATTATCAATCCTTATGGCAGCTTCTTGTTTCCAATATATGTTTTTATAAGTCTAATGTCTTTCCCATCAATTTGTAGATCTGCAAGCATATCTACCATGTTGACATGTCTAACTCTATCAAAAGCCTTTGTGTAGTCAATCAATCAATCAATCAATCAATCATGTGCCATGCCGGAAAGCGTGGGCGGTCATGACTCACCATTTCACTCGATCACCAGTGTCATGGATCAGCTCAGTGTTCCTGTCTCGTCCATGCCATGTGGCCAAGCCATCCAGGTATTTTCCTCTCGGTCTGTTCCCTTCGATCTTGCCAGTTGTCACCAAATTCTCCGATCCATTTCTTCTCATAACATGTCCAAAAAATTTTGACAGTCTACGTCTAATTTCTCTAATCAATTTACGATTTTCATTTGTCTCCTGTAGTACTTGATCATTGGTTTTTCTGTCTGTCCATGGTATTCTTTGCATTTTCCTCCGAAACCACATTTCTGCAGCCATCAGATGTTTTTCAGGTTGACTGCACATTGTCAAAGTTTCACATCCATACAAAAGAACAGGCTCTATGTATCCCCTCGACACACTTTTTCTCGTTTCAATTTACATCTTTTTATTGGTCAGAATGTTTTTCATCTTGCTAAAGGCTACTTTTGCCATGGCGATTCTTGTTCTAATCTCTTCAAGGCATCTCCCATCAGATGTTATGACTGTTCCAAGATAATTGTATCGATTCACTTGTTGAAGTATATTCCCATTTACTTGTATATTACATTGTGGTACTTCGTTCTTCCTAGTGACGACCATAACCTGTGTCTTCTTACAATTTAATTCCAACTCCAGCTGCTCACTGTGTACAACAACCGCGTCTACTAATTGTTGTAGATCTTGTGCATTGTCTGCAATCAATACTGTATCATCTGCATATCTAATGTTATTGATGTTTCGTCCTCCAATGCTGATTCCATTTATATCTTCTACATTTCTGAAAATATTTTCACTGTATAGGGAAAAAAGATCTGGAGATATTACACATCCCTGCCTAACACCTCTCTTAATAGGCTGATATTGTCCCACTTCATTATCAATCCTTATGGCAGCTTCTTGTTTCCAATATATGTTTTTATAAGTCTAATGTCTTTCCCATCAATTTGTAGATCTGCAAGCATATCTACCATGTTGACATGTCTAACTCTATCAAAAGCCTTTGTGTAGTCAATCAATCAATCAATCAATCAATCATGTGCCATGCCGGAAAGCGTGGGCGGTCATGACTCACCATTTCACTCGATCACCAGTGTCATGGATCAGCTCAGTGTTCCTGTCTCGTCCATGCCATGTGGCCAAGCATTCCAGGTATTTTCCTCTCGGTCTGTTCCCTTCGATCTTGCCAGTTGTCACCAAATTCTCCGATCCATTTATTCTCATAACATGTCCAAAAAATTTTGACTGTCTACGTCTAATGTCTCTAATCAGTTTACGATGTTCAGTTGTCTCCTGTAGTACTTGGTCATTGGTTTTTCTGTCTGTCCATGGTATTCTTTGCATTTTCCTCCGAAACCACATTTCTGCAGCCATCAGATGTTTTTCAGCTTGACTGCTCATTGTCCAAGTTTCACATCCATACAAAAGAACAGGCTCTATGTATCCCCTCAACACTCTTTTTCTCGTTTCAATTGACATCTTTTTATTGGTCAGAATGTTTTTCATCTTGCTAAAGGCTACTTTCGCCATGACGATTCTTGTTCTAATCTCTTCAAGGCATCTCCCATCAGATGTTATGACTGTTCCAAGATAATTGTACCGATTCACTTGTTGAAGAATATTTCCATGTACTTGTATATTACATTGTGGTACTTCTTTCTTCCTAGTGACGACCATAACCTGAGTCTTTTTACAATTTAATTCTAACCCCAGTTGCTCACTGTGTACAACAACCGCATCTACTAATTGTTGCAGGTCCTGCGCATTGTCTGCAATTAATATTGTATCATCTGCATATCTAATGTTATTGATGTTTCGTCCTCCAATGCTGATTCCATTTATATCCTCTACATTTCTGAAAATATTTTCACTGTATAGGGAAAAAAGATCTGGAGACATCACACATCCCTGCCTAACACCTCTCTTAATTGGCTGATACTGTTCCACTTCATTATCAATCCTTATTGCAGCTTGTTGTTTCCAATATATGTTTTTTAAAAGTCTAATGTCTTTCCCATCAATTTGTAGATTTGCAAGCATATCTACCATGTTGACATGTCTAACTCTATCAAAAGCCTTTGTATAGTCAATAAAGCAAAGATGTATATCCTTGTTTACTTCTATAGCATGTTCAATAATTGTTCGCAGCATATACACAGCATTTACTGTACCCTTTCCTTCTACAAACCCACATTGTTCTTCCCCTATTTCAGGTTGTATCTTCTTCCTCTCTTTGCATGATAATTCTTAGCAAAATCTTTGTGATGTGATTCATTATACTAATTGTTCTATGTTGATCACATTCCAAGGTTCCTGATTTCTTTGGGATTGCAATAAATACAGAGTTACATAATTTAGGAGGTATATCTCCAGTATCATATAATGTGTTCAGCAGTCTGGTGACTTGCTCTAGTCCAAATTCTTCTAAAGCTTTAATTATTTCTGTTGTGATGTTATCTGCACCGGGGGCCTTAAAACTATACAGTGGCTTAAAAACTATACAGTGGCTTAAAAACTATAGTGACAGGAAATGATACAGAGGCTTGAAGCCATACAGTTACAGTGACATGAAAACTATACAGTGACAATGGCTTGGAACATTTAGTACTAGCTCATTCAGTACCATGTGCTGATAAGTCTTCATCAATGGTCTCAAAAGCTGAAAGTTTGAAGAATCCCTACCGTCAACCATATGCATCTAGGGAAAACATAGCGAAAGATCAAGCACTTTGGTGGGGTGTAGAGTAAGAATTAGAAAAGGCACAAATATCACAGCTAGGATGTAAACAGGCGCAATGCAATTACGTCCAAAACAAAACAATATATAACAGGAAAACGATGAAGATATTGCTGAAGATGTAGAGTAACAACACAAATAGCACAAGCTACTTCAACAAAGCTCTCATGTATCACAAAACCACCACTACAAACAATACCTTTACATTCCAACCACAATACTTGAGCATTTGGATACAGGTAGAGAGAACCTTCTAGAAATGAGATGAAGCAGACCACAAACTGCTGATTTTCATTTGTACTTGACCCTTCTGTTTTTGTGTCTGACAAAATCTGTTCAAAGTCCAGGGCATCTGAAGGTGTACTTATCTGACAGTAGTAGCAGGAAGCCTGGATCAATTTCTCTGTAGTATCGGAGCTGGAAGTGAGGATATAAGTGCCGCCATGTTTAAACTGTCAAACAATTTTACATGCATTTAACTTTGTCTTTATAACTTCACTAGAACTCTGTTTTCTAATACATGTATCTCTTATTTTACACTTAATGTACGAGGGGCTTCAAATGAAAACCTTAAAAGTGTTATAGAAATTACAATAACCATGCCATTGTCTTGTAACCTGTCAATATTGTTGTTAAGGATGTCAAGAGTGTTAAGCATGTGACATCATGGTGCATATAAACACAGTGATGTCATAAGTCAGTATAAAGATGCCCCCCCCCCCCCCCACACACACACACACTTTTGACATGCACCAAAGAGGAGCAGCGTTCTGGTATTCATTTTTTGATAAGTGAACGGTGAAACCTATAGAAATGCATCAGCAAATGAGAGTCCAGTATAATGATGCTTGCCTGTCAGTCCAGCAAGTGTATGAGTGGAGTAGGAAGTTTCAAAATGGCATGACTTCTGTGAAAAGGTACAGCAGGTGGTGCTGGAAAGGTTACACATGCGACAAAGAGAATTTTTTTTCTACAGGAATTCAAGCAATTCATTGGCGCTGGAGGACTTGTATTAAACACAGTGGCGACTACATCAAAAAATTATACGTTGTTGTTTACTTTTTCAGAATATATTCACTTCCAAAAACAAAAAACATTTAAGGTTTTCATTTGAAGCCCCCTTTGACTAATTAAATTTACTGTAACATTAGTATTGGGACTCTTCGCTGGCTGTTGAAGATGAGGATGGAGTGCTTATGTGAATGTCCTGAGAGCTGTTATGTCAGTTTTTGACTCACTTGAACATATACTGTAGTTTCCATTTTAACTTGCATCGTAAATTTGCAGCTACATACAGTCATTTTGCTGTATGCTCTCACTGTAGCAGTGCTACTTATATTCACTCTAACCTTGATAGCATGTTCACTATATATGGTGTCCGCCTCGAGTGCTGGAGATCCCAGGTTCAAGTCCCGGTGAGGACCAGGATTTTTTCATGTGGACTTCTAGTAATAAAATTTCTCCAGGACTCTGGGTAGTGAGATCGGACACCCGTGTGTATTGCTGCGCACGTAAAAAATCCTTTGGCAGTTGGAAATCGAAAAAGAGTAGCCTAATGGCGCTGCCCGGGCAAAATTTTGAGTTAAAAATCTACCCAAAGTATTTCAGGATCCTCGCAGGTTTGAGTTAGGAGGAGAACGGAGCACTTATGGGTTACACCCGTGTGCCGTGATGTTGATCCAACGACTAAACTAAACTAATACAGTCAATGTAACTTTGCTACATACAGTCAGTGTTACTTTGTTACATACATTCATTACAACTTACATTCATTTAACTGTTATTTACATTTATTGAAACTTCATCTTTTCCACTCATTGTAAACTTGCACCTACTTTGTTTCTATATTCACCAACATTTTTCCACTTTCTTCTTTGTTACATTCATTGTAATTTTATTTTCTCTTATTGTTTTTTTTTAAAGAAACAAACCTCATAGGTTCAGAATATCAACAACACATGCATGTTGAAAGGTTTGAGCCAAACACAAATGTTATCAGTTTCAAGCAAAGACAGACCAAGTTTTTAAATTTTAAACTAACAATGGGTGAACAGGCAAGATATCAGGATTTCAAGAGCATTAAATCTGTTGAGATAAGACTCACTGCAGTGGCCAATAGTCTAACTGATTCCAGTAACATGTGATCATTAAATAATATGACCAGCCATGCTAAGAGAGTGGATACTTGTTGCTCGGAATGATATTGAACAATAATATAATTTTTTCCCCGCTCGCTCGCTTTGAATTCAAGCATAGTCCATACTGATAGTCCATGAGAATTGTCAAATGTTACGTATATTTAATACTACTGTATGGCGCGGAAGTCTGGACATTGAACAAGCAACTAGAAAGTCGAATAGAGGCCCTTGGAGATGTGGATATACAGACAAATATTTTGTATGTCATGGAAATAAAACCAATCAAATACAGAGGTTCTAGAAAAACTGTGAATGAAAATAGAGTGGATGAAAGAAATAAAAAAAACAGGCAAGTGAAATATTTTGGCCACATTAAAAAACATGATACTCTTATAAAAACCATACTGGAGGGAAAGATTGAGGGAAGCGAGCAAGAGGTAGACAATGATACAAGAGGGAAGATAACATCAAGAGATGGATGAACATCAATATGACAGAATGTACAGTCAGGGTGAGAGACAGTACTGGAGATCTATTGCAGCCAACCTTCATTGTGGAGACGGCCCCTGATTGATTGACTGATAGTCCATATACACTACTTCTAGTAGCAATAGACTGAATTTTGCGTGTGGATTAGCTTTCTCTATTACCAGTGTCCCTCACCATCAGGCGAACCCACTCCAACTTCAGAGGTACTTGTAATTTACATCTCCAAGGTCAAGGACGAAAATTCAACATTTTAGTCCAACTGACCGATGTAGGGAGTGTGCTTTAAGCACAGAAGCCATAAACAATATGTTGCAAGATTTATTGCCTGGCATATTCCGCTGCATTGTGTGATCATATACTGAATCTGTTTTCAATTCACATATCCTGAAACATTTTTCTTCTTCGTTTTGTTTGTTCGTTATTTTGTTTGTTTTTGTTTTGTTTTGTTGCTCTCTAGCATGAACTCAAGCATAGTCCGTACACACTACTTCTAGTAGTGATGGAATGAATTTTGTGTGTAGATTAGCTTTCTCTCGTCATCAGCAAACACACTCTGGCTTCAGAGGTACTTGTAATTTACATCCCCAAGTCAAGGACAAGAAGTCAACAATTTAGTCTAACTGTCCGGTGTAGTGGTAAAATCCCTTACCTCGGCATCAGCACACTGGATGTTTAAGAACACACATTCTTATTAATTCAGCCATACTGACCTACTTCTTCTTCTTATTATTGCGCCTTTCATCATCCAAAGAAGCATAAGCATTCAACAAACTCCCACCAACCCTATACAGATTTGGTACATCATTGGCTGGATTTTGCAGCTAAAGATTTCTATGAAATGAGATAGCCAGTTGCATGCCAACCCTCCTTAGTTGCCCCTTATGACATACATGGCACATCACAGTGTTGCTGTTCTTTGCTATCCCATGGGCCCCAATAACACTTAGATGATAGTACAATAAGAAATACAAACAGTTAGATATATGTAGCTCCTGCGAAAAGATGAGACATATTAGACATGGACACAGTGTACATACCTTACAACGGAGTTCTTGACATTGAGGGAGTTGTGTTTTAATATTATGTTATAATTTTATGGTTTAGATCTGTTTGTGTTGTCGCGTATTTTTATTTTATTATTTGATTATATAATATCTGATTGTCCCTTGTTTCGAGGGATTTTCACTCTGATTTATGTTCACCTTTAAGGAGTCCGTTGTCCATGTTTAGTACGTGTCATCTTTTCGCAGGTGCTACACACACCTAACTGTTTGTATTTCATATTGTTATATCCTGTTACAGCCGTTGCTTCTCTTAAATTATACTATAACTCTGCTTCCATTGTTATTATAAAAGAAATTGTGCCCCATATATCATTACTTTTATTAAGACCACGAGTGGCATTTTCCCGGTGACTCGTCATCACTGTAGCTACGGAGTTCAGTGATGCTCTTGGCAGTCAGCGATCCATTCTGCAGAAAGAGACTGACCCAGATTGGGTATAATAGTCCAATGAAATCAATTCTCTTGACTTTAACTTTTGTGGGTCTCTGTGGCGTAATGGTCAAGCCATCTAAATTATACTCTGAAAGTTATAGGTACATTTCCGGACTGGGTTGTTCAGGCAAGTGCAATTTCTTTAGGTGACCCTTGGAAGTCATCGCTGAAACTATGGAGTTTGTGCACTGGGTGATGCTCTAGGCAGGCAGCTTGACATTTTGCAGAGAGAGACTGAGGAAGATGGAGTAAAGTCCAGTGCAATGCAGCCAACCCTCTCCTCATCTTTAACCTCTAACAATTAAAGTTTCTTGTATTTAAAATTCACTGAAAACTCTAGAGAATGCAAATCCGTGTAAATGAATACAAATAAAAAAGATACCTGCCTCAAATATGCCACAAAAAAGTTCTCCTCTCTTGTCTGCCGGCCACTTTTCACTAGTTTCTGTGCCAGGGCTGTCCGAAGATCCGTTTCTGCTGCAGCTGCCAAATTTGTTGCCAGAATATTCAAGCTGAGTGAAAACAATGGGTCACGGTTAATGTAATCCCGTGGTAGATACAACAAAATAAGTGTGGTGTTTTAGACCTTCTCCTAGGTTACAGTATAAACAGGTGAAGGATAGTGCTCATTATAGCCGTCTGTCCTTCCCAGAAAACCAAAAAACATTTTTCTTTCATTCGCCCACGTTGAACTCAAGTGTAGTCCATTTACGTACTACTACTTCTAGTGCACTGGACTGAATTTTGCATGTGGATTAGCTTTCCTTATTACCAGTGTCCCTCACCATCACATGAACACACTCAAACTTCTGAGGTACTTGTAATTTATGTCCCCAAGTCAAGGACGAAAAGTTAACATGATAGTCCAACTGACTGGTGTAGGTTTTGAGCCAGCGACCTTGGCATCAACACACCTGATGTTTAAGAGCAAAGGATGTTATCTATTCGGCCATGCTGATCTCTTCAGAATAATCTAATATCCATTTTATGCAGCTCGGTCAACCCCCAAAGATGAGGCCGAAGCAGCAGCAGAAGGAGTCAAAATGCTTCTGTTAGGAGACTGTAAAGATGAACAAGCGAGAATGAAATACAGTTACCTCCTGACAGAGGTCCATATTTTGTGGTTGCGATTTCCGCCAAGAAGAAAAGAACGGCTTAATATAAATAATTTATAATTATTCTCCTTCCGTCCTCTATCCTCCATCGGGTCATAGGCCCTCAACCAACTGACTTCCAGCACTCCTATCTTTAGCTATCCCACGCAGCTCTGCCATGTCCTTCTCATATTGTTCATTTCTCTTTCTTCTTCTCTTCTCCCTGAGTTTTTAGGTCTTCCTTTATTAGTTTTGCCCGTTGAGTTCCAGGCCAAGACTTTTCTAGTTATACAATTCTCAGGTTTTCTCTATTTATGGCCTATTAGCACCAGTTTATTTTTTTCACCTCTTGGTGGTGAGGAGGAGGAGGGGGGGGGGGGAGGAGGAGGAGGAGGAGGAGGTGTTGGTGGTGGTAAGATGTCAACAAGCTTAATGTGACTGTGGCTGTCTTTGGATTAATTCATATTGCCGTCTGAAGATGAACGAAGAAGAGGAAGACAATACTAAAGTAAAGTTTGCCTCCTGAAACAAGGGTGTGGGAATTATGCATTAGTGAGATTTAACAGACTGTGTTGTGTGTTGTTTGTCCATCAAGAATGATGATGACCATTCATTTCATCCAGTGGGGTTGAAAGTATGGAGCCGTGAGTTCTAAGATGGCTGATAAGGCCTATTTTGGCTCGAAATGTTCTTTGACACTGTGGACAAAGAATGCTTGACGTTTCTGGAGGAGGATTTCCTGCAGTGGTTTTTCTGTTCTGTCTTTTCTTCACAGCTCTTGCAGTTCTGTTTGCATCACAAGTGACTGCACCCTTGCGTAATGATGTACGTCTTGAAAGTTTGTCTTTGGCAGCAGTCTCCCAAGTGTCATGATGAATTTCAAAAGCTTTTAGTGAGATCTTCAGAGTGTCTTTAAAGCGTTTCCTCTGGCCACCTTGGGAGCGTTTACCACAACGCAACTCGCCGTAAAAAATTTGTTTAGGGAGCCTGTGATCTGGCATGCAAGTCAAGTGACCAGCCCAGCGAATCTGATTCTTCATTAGTAGAGTGTGGATACTGGGCATGGACGTTCTTTCTAGGACTTCAGTGTCTAGGACTTCACAGTCCAGGTTTCACAAGCATATAGCAGTGTGGATAATACAACTGCTTTGTAGACTTTCAGCTTTGTTTGCATGCTTATTCCATTTCTGTCCCATACATTCTTGTACAGTCTGCCAAAGGCTGCACTGGCCTTGGAGATTCTTGCATTCACTTCGTCATCAATTTTGGCAGCTTGGGACACAGTGCTGCCAAGATAGGTGAATTTGTCCACAACACTAAGACTATGACCATTCACTTTGATATTCGGCACAGTGTGATTATTCCCTGGAGCTGGCTGGTACATAACTACAGTCTTCTCCAAATTGATATTGAGCCCAAAGTTGGCACAGGCATGTAAGAAAGCTGAAACATTATGTTGCATGCCCGCCTCTGAGCTGGCGTATAGAGCGCAATCATCAGCAAACAGGAGGTCTCTGACGGTGTCACTATTAATTTTGGTTTTAGCTTTCAGCCTTCTGAGATTGAATAACTTTCCATCCATGCGGTAGTTGATGTCTATTCCAATGTCGTTGTTCTCTAAGGCATTCGTCAACATAGCTGAAAACATGAGGCTGAACAGTGTTGGTGCCAGGACACATCCTTGCTTCACTCCATTGGTGACAGAAAAGGGCTCAGACAGTTCACCATTTTCTTGTACTTTTGCCTGCATGCCATCATGAAATAGCCGCACTATTTGGACAAACTTTCGTGGACAGCCATATTTTGCCATAATCTTCCACAGTCCTTCTCTGCTGACTGTATCAAAAGCCTTGGTAAGGTCAATGAAAGTGGAGAACATTTCAGAGTTCTGTTCCTGACATTTCTCTTGCAGCTGCCTTGCAGCGAAAATCATGTCAACAGTTCCACATTCTTTTCTGAAACCACATTGACTCTCAGGAAGAAGACCTTGATCGAGATGGGCCATGAGGCGATTGAAAAGAATTCTGGCGAGTGATATATGACGTTGGATGAAGAATGACTTGCGCGATGAATTGGATTAAAGTGAGGAAGAGTTGCGCAATTCGTTGACCTCACTCTCTCGCCTGAGTCCATCTGAATCCAGTTGCTAACACTGTATACAGTAACTGACATGGGAAACAATAATCTCACCTTAAGCTGCCATCTTCTGGGTCCTGTGATTCTGCTGGAGGAGCACCTTCTGTAGTTTGCACTCTGTATGAAAATATTGTAGTGATATAACTGAACTGTAAATGGTAACAAACATAAGACTGTTTCTGTCTCAAGCAGAGACTGTGATGTGTGATTGGTTATTCTTAAGTATGCCAACAAATGTATCATGTGTGATTGGTTATTCATAAAGTGTACCACCAAATCATCATGTGTGATTGGTTATTCATTAAGTGTGTCAACAAATCCATCAAATGTGACTGGTTATTCATTAAGTGTACCACCAAATCATCATGTGCAATTGGCTATTCACCAAGTGTACCAACAAATGCATCGTGTGTGATTGGTTATTAACCAAGTGTACCAACAAATGCATCTTGTGTGATTGGCTATTCATTAAGTGTACCAACAAATGCATTATGTGTGATTGGTTATTAATCAAGTGTACCAACAAATACATCATGTGTGATTGGTTATTAATTGTGTACCAACAAATGCATCATGTGTGATTGGCTATTCATCAAGTGTACCAACAAATGCATTATGTGTGATTGGTTATTAACCAAGTGTACCAACAAATGCATCATGTGTGATTGGCTATTCATCAAGTGTACTAACAAATGCATCATGTGTGATTGGTTATTAACCACGTGTACCAACAAATACATCATGTGCGATTGGCTATTCATCAAGTGTACCAACAAATGCATCATGTATGATTGGCTATTCACCAAGTGTACCAACAAATGCATCATGTGTGATTGGCTATTCACTAAGTGTACCAACAAATGCACCATGTGTGATTGGTTATTAATCAAGTGTACCAACAAATGCATCATGTGTGATTGGCTATTCATCAACTGTACCAACAAATGCATCAAGCTAATCTTATATTGTTGATGTCATGCTTTACGATGGTGATGCATCTGATATCTTCTAAATTTCTCACACTTTCACTATATATGGAAAAAAAAGGTCTGGAGACATTAAACATTTAGGTTACACACCTCTCTTGATTGGCTGATCTTGACTCACTCCTTTATCATTTTTTTAATGGCAGCTTGTTGTTTTCAATATATGTCCTTTACAAATCTAAAGTCTGTCCCTTCAATTTGGTGATCTTTGAGTGTCTTTATCATGTCGATGTGCATTATCCTACTGAAAGCCATTGTGTAGTCAATGAAGGAATGATGTAGGTCGCTGTTTACTTCTAATAAATATTACTCTATCGAAAGCCATTGTGTAGTCAATGAAGGAAAATATGTAGGTTATTTCTAATAAATACTTTATTACTGTCCTCAGCAAATACACTGCATTTGTTGTACTCTTGCCTTCTACAAACCCACATTATTTTCTTTAAATAGTTTCTACTTGTATTGTCTTCCTAGCGCTTTGCGTTGTGAGGTGGCTCATTATTTTAAGTGTTCGATGTTGATTCTAAGACAGCTTTCACTAACTTTAATGCTTTGCAGATTTATTTTCTTTGTTGTTGTTGTTGTTGTTTGTCCAACAAGAATGATGATGACCATTCATTTCATCCAGTGGGGTTGAAAGTATGGAGCTGTGAGTTCTAAGATGGCTGATAAGGCCTATTTTGGCTCAAAATGTTCTCTGACAATGTGGGCAAAGAATGCTTTAAGTTCCAGGAGGATCTCCTGCCGTAATTTTTCTGTCCAGCCTTTTTTTTCCACAGCTCTTGCAGTTCTGTTTGCATCACAAGTGACTGCACCCTTGCGTAATGATGTACGTCTTGAAAGTTTGTCTTTGGCAGCAGTCTCCCAAGTGTCATGATGAATTTCAAAAGCTTTTAGTGAGATCTTCAGAGTGTCTTTAAAGCGATTCCTCCGACTGCCTTGGGAGCGTTTACCACAACGCAGCTTATCATAAAAAATTTGTTTAGGGAGCCTGTGATCTGGCATGCGAGTCAAGTGACCAGCCTAGCAAATCTGATTTTTCATTATTTTCTTTGAAGTAACTTTAGTAAGGCACTCATGATTTTTCATCTTAATTATCTTTCTTCTCCATCACCCCCATCACCCTTTTTGAGCGACTGCTGCAAAACAAAATATTGGATTCAAACAGTTAAAACACTGTCTGGGATTACAAGAGTTAAAAGAAAGTCAAAGATTAAAAGAGTTAAAAGACAGCCAGAGTGTATATAATTATCAATTTCAATGTACTTGGCTAGTGGAGTGGGAGATGCCTCAACTTTCTGCACAACCACAATAAAAAAATTAAAAGATAAGAGATACTTCTTTGAAGTAACTTTAGTAAGGCACGCATGATTTTTCATCTTGATTATCTCTCCAATCCACCACCCTCATCACCCTTTTTGGGCGGCTGCTGCCAAAAATAAAAATATTGGATTGAAACAGTTAAAACACCGTCTGGGATGACAAGAGTTAAAACACTGTCAGAGATTAAAAGAATAAAACACAGAGTGTGAGTGGCACCTTGCAGTCTTGACAGACCAAAGTATGTGGATTGGAATTTGGCCAAAATTCCATCTCACAATACCTAGGCAGAGATTCAGAGAACATGTGGTGCCCAAACATGTTCCCTCTCTCGGCCTTGTCTTGTTTGATCCAGAGGAATGGATAACCAGTACATCTGGAACAAGGTAGGCTGCAGATGTTGGCGGCTCAGCATCAAACCTCCAAGACCACGAGTAGGAGGTGAGCGGTGGCCAGACCCTAAACCTTTGGGACTTTACTTAGAGGCTTTCAGCCAAATCCCGCAGGTAAGTGTCGTATAGGCGCCCGGACCACTGGGCACCTACACTCCCACCTGTCAATCACAAGTGTCTGGAACTTGTAAGCGTGTACTACCGTCAGACCCCGCCTGATTCGTGCGGCTCCCGCGACCAATGAGAATAGGCCCGCCGGAGATATTGCTCGTCTGCTGCGAGCAAATCTCCGCTCCTGCCACTGTTCGGATCCCGCTGTCAATTTCAATGATGTACTTGGCTAGAGTGGGAGACGCCTCAAGCCCCTCAACTTTCTTTACAACCACGATAAGAAAATGAAAAGATAAGAGATACAAAGGAAAAATAAAGACCTTACTACTTCCTACCTTTTGGGATACAATGAATATAAAGTATAAAAGCGTGTTGGCGTTTCACTTTTCTTTTCAACAAGAGGTTCGGCTTGCAGACTCTGGACAGAACCCGAATCGCTGGTGGAGTCTGCCATCTTCCCGTTCACAACAAACATCTGTAGCTCTCTAGAGCTGGAAAATAAATATTTCGCGTGACTTATATCAGAAAACCTGGATTAGATACGATAGTCGTTAGTCGCGGTTCCAACTTCACGGCAGAGGTCATCACAGATTGCTCCATTCCTGTGTTATCACAAAATTGCTCTTCACTGTCTCATGTGAAAAGATACGATAAGACAAAGCACAGGTTCAAAAACAATGTATTTCCTTAATATTTTAAACACAGAAAACATCAACAATATATTGTAGAGATACAAAGAAACACGAGAGGCAAGAAATTGTGTAATATATTTGTTATGGCTCCATCCATCCGTGCCGGTAAGCATGGACGGTCATGATTCACCATTTCACTCTATCACAAGCGTCGTGGATCAGCTCAGTGTTCTTGTCTCACGTTTATGGCTACTGTCTTTATGGCTACTTAGTCTCTCCTAGGCATGCGCTGTTAAATTACTTGAACCGCCCAATGTATTAGCAACAATCTTTTTAGAAACCACACATGTATTGAATCGTCTCTTCCTAATATATTCATTCACATTCCAAAATTCACTAGCAGACACCATGGCAGATTCGATACAACATTCAGTACTTTCTTTCTGACAGTCAGTCAAAGTAACATATTACATAGGATACCTTTCATGTTGCTTGGAATATTCTGCTCTTAGTCTCTGTCATACATCTCTCAATCGATGTTACGAATTCCCCCAAATATTTGAATTTTATTGACCTCGTTAAGCATTTTCCCTTCTTTTGTAATATCACATTTTAATGTTGCCCAGTAAGTACCTATTGGTCTTTGGAAAGTTGGGACCAACACTAAACGCCTATTTCGCCACAAGTCGTGAAATAGGGTCATTTGCTTACTTTTTACTATGACGTTATGTTTCATGTATTATTTGCAGTCTCCGTGGCGAAATGTTTACGCCGTGGGCTCTGAATATTGTGGGTTCGATTCCGACCTACTTCGTTCTGTTCGCGGGCGCATTTTTCTTGGTGACTCATGGGGGTCGTCGATGAAGCTACGGAGTTCGTGCTTAGCGCGATTCTTTCGCAAGCCGCCCTGTGGAACGAGACCGAGCCATATAGGATGAAACCCGATGCAATGAAGTTTAAACTCTGTTTTTAATTCGCGTATTAATCTCTCATAGATAGAGTTTACGTTATATTTCCGTTTCCATTCTATTATAGGTTTTCCAGAAGAAGATGTCAATTTTGTTTCGTTCTCTCGTTTTGAATTCCAGCGTAGCCAACACTGTACAGACTTTTGCGTGTGGACTAGCTTTCCATAGTACCAGTGTCTCTCGCCATCAAGCGAACCTACTCCGACTTCTCATGTACTTGTAATTTACGTCCCCAAGTCAATGACGATAAGTCAACATTTTAGTCCAACTGTCCGGTGTAGGAATTGAACCTGATACCTCACCATCACCGCACCGAAATTTTCAGAGCGAGCTCTCTGACCGGGCATGACTTCCAAGGTGTCAATTGAAAAACTTTGCATATTTATATAACATGATCGATAATCCATCTGCTGTTGTATTTTAAATAAGAGAAAATGGATCGTGCCATAATTTCTGGTTCGTGTTTTATCATATTTGTTCCCTAGATTTAATGATTTTTCGACCTGTTTATTTTGCATAGTTTTCGTTTTCAAATTTATTTCGACATCCTGGGTACCGAGAGCCGCGGTAGAGCAGTGGCTAGCACGCTTGTCTGCCAGTAGGTAGCCATGTGTTCGAACCCTTATTGAGGGTGGAACAGATTGACAAAATCTAAAGTGGGTGTCAGGAAAAAATGGGAAATAAAGGTGCCGTAATCAGTCAATCAATCGGGTGCCGTCTCCACAATGAAGGTTGACTGCAATTGTTCTCTAACACGTCTCTCTCGCCTTGATTGTACATTCTGTCAGATTGCTGTTCGTCCATCTTTTGGTGTTATCTTCCCACTCGTATCATTACCTATCTCTTACTTTCAATCTCACCCTCCATTAATTGTTTTTATACGAGTGTT
The DNA here is from genome assembly GCA_963921405.1 of Cepaea hortensis. Taxonomy (NCBI): domain Eukaryota; kingdom Metazoa; phylum Mollusca; class Gastropoda; order Stylommatophora; family Helicidae; genus Cepaea; species Cepaea hortensis. The sequence goes on along the minus strand of OY992876.1, from coordinate 69,319,246 downwards.
CTGCCTTTTAACGTGGCCGAAATATTTCCCATCCATCCATCCATCATGCGCCATGCCGGTAAGCGTGGGCGGTCATGTTTTGCCATCTCACTCGATCACAAGAGTCGTGGATCAGCTCAGTGTTTCTGTCTCGACCATGCCACGAGGCCAAGCCATCCAGGTATTTGCTTCTAGGTCTTCCTCTTGGTCTGTTCCCTTCGATCTTACCAGTTGTCACCAAGTTCTCCAATTCATTTCTTCTCATAACATGCCCAAAAAATTTTGACTGTCTACGTCTAATGTCTCTAATCAGTTTACGATCTTCATTTGTTTCTTGAAGGATTTGTTCATTGGTCTTTCTGGCTGCCAATGGTATTCTTTGCATTTTCCTCAGAAACCACATTTCTACAGCCATCAGCATTTCCCATGCCTCTGTTTTATTTATTTCATCAATCCCCCTTTCATTCCCAGTTTTTTTCTAGAACCTCTGTATTTGATTGTTTGTTTCCATGTATTACGACACATTCGTTTGTACACCTACATCTCCGGGGCCTCTATTCGACTTTCAAGTTGCTTGTTCATTGTCCATACCTCAGCGCCATATAGTAGTGTTGAATATACGTAACATTGGACAATTCCCAGCTTTAAAGTGTTGTTAATCATTTTAGATGTCAATACTGACTGATTTCATGCTGTTGAAAGCATTTTTGGCGTTTCCCATTCTCTTTTTGATTTATGTTTCACTGGCCATCATCTGTTAGTACGTGTCCAAGATAGGAGAAACTTGTTACTTGTTTTAGTATCACCTCGTTTACTGTGTTGTTCATTGATTCTCTCTCCTTTCCACTGCTAATTGTCAGTACTCGTTTTCTGGATGTTAATTTCTAAGCCACATTCTGCACTATGCCTGTTTACTTGGTCTACTAGGTTATGCAACTCTCGCTCACTTTCTGCTTGTAAAACTATTGTCAGCATACCTAAGGTTGTTTATGATTCGTCCATTGATGTTAAGTCCAGGCCTCTCGATTCGTTTATAAACTGTGTATAAGGCTTGAGGACAACACTGCGGTACTCCTCTTTGCAGTCACTACCACAAACTGTAGTCCCGCAGCACTTGTTGACAAGTAGAACCTACTCTTCAAGATTGGTATCTATTATCAATTATGGATTGAACATCCACATCCACATCGACGAACTTCTGCACCTCAAAATAACTAATTTACAGCAGCTTTCATGCAAAAACTTTCGCATATTATTTGAATGACAAAGTAAAACGAGGAGGAATTAGGAAGAAGAACAAAGAAAGAATGAAACAGAACATAAGAAAGAGCAAACCGAAGAAGATTAGACGGCAGAAAAAGAGACAAAGGCAAAGGAGGAGGAGGTGAAGAATAAGAAGGATGAGGAGAAGAAAAGAAGAAGTAAGAGAAGAATTTTCTCACAATGTCACCACCACATTTTTGCACATGCTGCTTTTAATCGCGTACCACAAACACACTCGTGAATACTCAACAAGGCAAGATAATTCACATTTAACACGTTTATTTCGCAATTATTATAATAATCAGATCAAGCGGCATTTATTTATCCAAACACAACAAACAAAAGAAAACCTTGCATACATGCTTTGTTATATCGGCGTTGGCAGCTGGTGTGAATTTTAATGACATGAAGTGAAGAACTGGTAGTACAGCATTGCCAATATTTTCATATTTACAGGTGTATACAGGCTTCAGCAAGGGCGTGGGGCTATACTATATACATACTTCTACACTATACTGTATTAGAGAGACAGACAGAAAGAGAGAGAGAGAGAGAGAGAGAGAGAGAGAGAGAGAGAGAGAGAGAGAGAGAGAGAGAGAGAGAGAGAGAGAGAGAGAGAGAGAGAATATACAATTAGTCAAATTACATATTACACTATGTAAATAGAAGGAGGGAAGGAAGGAAGGAAGGAGTTGTTTGTGTGTGTGTGTGTGTGAGAGAGAGAGACAGACAGACAAACAGACAGATAGACAGACGGACAAAACATCCTTTATGAAAAATCATGAGTGCATTACTCTCAAAAAGGCTACTGGGTAAGCCAGATTTCTTCAGTATGCTTGAGCCAGATGTCAATAATTCGTGAACACAATGCAATGGTTGGGATTCAAGGACTAGACTATCACACATGGCAGCTTGCTTGCATCTGAAATGTTACATTACGTGTTCAGGTCTGATAGACAACAGCCATTGCCTGTGAGCTGCAGCCAGGAAGCTTCTAAAGCAGCATATGGGCTTAATTAAATGATGAACATATTGATTAGATGGTATAAAAAAAAAACCAGCCTAATTGCCGAATCAAGATATGATGATCGATTATAGAATATGATTTTATGATTTTAAAAACAATCAGTAAAATAAATACGTCTTCAAATACACAAATCAACAGAAAGCAAAATCAGTTAACATTTCTGCATGTCAAATCACCATGGGGGACCAAATAAACATTCCCTGAGAGGTAAACAGCTCAACTGTATAATGACAAGACATCAACAATGTGATACAAATAATATTAAGAACAATGCAAACTAAATGTTTTAACTTAGTCCCTATTGATTCCCTTTCGGACCCATTCATAAATGAATGGGTTTATGAACTATAGCATACAAACCAATAAAGATGTTTTCATTATTGCTTCTTTTACAATTTACTATGTATTTTACATTTTACACCAACAGAATGCAGAGGGAACCATGACAACAAATAATTTAAGAACCCCTGGTGCAAGTCAACTTCATGTCCATTTTCAAATTAAGTCTACATCCGCGTCACACCAACAGCATTTAAAAACAAGAAAGCAAATTTTACAGAAATAAATATGAAATTTAAGTGTGGCAAAAGCAACGTGAATTATACTAAGCTAATAGTTTATTTAAATTTGTTTATGGCTCAAGGTTCCTCAGGAGCAAGAGCCACCCCATGAAGTTCCAAGTCCCTGTGTGTCATTCAAATGACAACTCAGTTACTGGCCAAGACTTGATCAAAGTGCAGATAAATAGTACAATGCCATTTCTCATTGAGAAAGTACAGTGCTATTATAAAATGTATATGAGATTACACTAAATACTGTGAATAAAATAGTTAATACTGGTATAAATAAGGCCAGCTTGTGGACTTGGGTACTTTTGTAAAGCCTAAACACAGAGGTAAACGGGCTCAGACAATTGGCTAGGTGGACTACTACTGATGATCAGAAACTTCTCTTCATTGTTTTCAAAGTCTTCAATCGGAGCCAGATTTATTTTGTATGCTTGCATTAGTACCAAAAAAAAAAAGAAAAAAGAATTCCGGTTGAAATTTTGTATTATTTCTAAACCACTGTTGTCTCCCAGTGAATTTGATGCCTGATATTATGCCTGTCATATTTCTGATGTTCACATTCTGTCTCTTCTGCAGACACCTCACATCTTTCCCTATTTCACTGGGGTTTGTATTCTAAGAGGTTTTATAAGAATCTTTAAGTCCACGGCAAGGTTGTTTGCTTTTTAGGCATTAATGCATCTCATGAATATCCTTCAGCAACTTGTGCCATATCTGTATGATAGTCACATAGATGTGTGTAAACAAGAGCTGTTATTCTAGCTTCTAAAACAACTATCATTGGGACATTGAAGGTGAACAGTGGGGATATTTTCTGTTTGTTCGCATATCCCTTACAGGACATCGCTGTCAACATCAGCATCTTTCAGCTGATTGTTGATTTCTTGGCAAGATTACGCTCAGTAGTTTGCCATTGCTTTCCGAGCGACCGGCTCACATATCCCGTAAGTTACCAACGCGGAGAGAATCGCTACCGATTCTCGCGCACGTCACGTTACTCACGAGAGTATACGGGATTACGGAGAAAGTCGTGTAACCCCTCGACTAGGGAGATTGGCAGTGGGGATATACTGCAAGCAATAAACATAGCTTTGCACACGGGGACACATCTCTTGAATCTTCTCAATTACCACTGTTGGAGTGGAGAATCAAGTATGAAACTAGTTGCAATGACTGCAGATGGGAGACAGTTCCAACATCTAGCTAGCCAGCTGGCAACAGGGTAAACTAGAACCACACTCTTCTTTTACTGTGGGAGACTCAGCCTTTATGAGCTTGTCTAGAATGTAATGATAATTTTCCATCATAAATCAATATGCAGACTATTTAAGTTTATAATAATTGACAAAGGTAAAGTATGAAATTCAAAATATGAACATCTTATTTGCTGTATATACAAAAGACGTTTTATAATGAAGATAAAGAGAAGAAAGATTGGAAAATTAATCATTAAGAACCACATTAGGGAAAGCAAGGTTGATTTTAGTGATATTGAGCATTTTAAGAATAGAGCTTAGAACAACAATTAACATCAACCATTGTAACCATACATGTATCAGGGAGTATTTGATAGAGATTATAATGATAACAGGATATTGATGATGATGATGATGATGATAGTGTTGATATTATTATGAAGACAATAGTCTCTTTTAACAGAGACAAAAAGTTGTTTCTGCAATAAGCTTTCAATGCGTTTTAAATTTAAAAGCAGTTAAAACACTGCAATATGTGATGAGCTGCAGAAATCTTGGCCAACCAAAGCAAAGATAGTTCTTGACTGTCTTGTTTTATTACTTGAAATCAAACACACCCGCAGAATATATAATACACTGTTTGAGCGTGTACCGGTATAAGTAAATATTGGGTCTTCGTCAATCATCGGACCTCACAAACTTTCACAGATGTCTTTAGCTGAAGAACTGTCCTCTAGCTGTGGAAATGGCTTACAATCTTCAGGTGTTGTGGGGTTTGAATGAAAGCGGTCTCTGGAGAATATTGGCGTTGTATCATCTATCGGTGGAAATGGCTTATACTGCTCAGGAGTTGTGGGACTTGAATCACAGCGGTCTCGAGAAAATATCAATTTTAAGGAGCTGACTACTCTGTTGAATTTGATGCTTGCCTCTGATTGGTTGGAGGCCGGACATGGATGGAAGTCGAAGTCTGCAACCTCCACAAGAAACTTCTTTCGGATACGCATGTTGATAATTTTGTGTTTTCTAAAGATAATGATGGATGGCACCACAATCTGAAATAAATGAAAAATAAGACTGAAAATATCGCAAATACATAGCCAGATGCATATACACATATTTATACCAGTTATAAACGTCACAGATTTAACTGATGTTATTTAATTTGTAACTGGTTTTGTAGACATCCACAATTTAAACTTGACTGATAAATCAATGGGGACTGTGATCAATGGGTGTTATGGTCAATGGGTGCTATAGTCAATGGGTGTTATGGTCAATGTGTGCTGTGGTCAATGCGTGCTGTGATCAGTGGGCGCTAAGGTCAATGGGTATTGTGGTCAATGCTTGTGGTCCTAACTTTCCAGAAGATTTTTCTGGTACTCATTTTAGGCTCAGTCGATCTGGTAACCCATGTCAGTTTTTTTTTTTTAAATCCCCACCTCAATGTTAATTCAAACATAACCATCTGGCTAGGAGACAGGTTTTGTTTAGCTACTGTGTCTCCCCAAGTAGTAGCAGTAATGCACTATACTTGGCACTCTGGCAGCGGCATTATGCATAGAATATCTGTGCGGGTTATTGGTTTGTCGAGACACCTGTCTGTTCCACTTTTCACATGGGGCAACGAGAAGCATTTTGTGTGATATTCACTTGTACAGAACGGAGCATAATTGGGGGGAGGGGGAAAGACCCTTTTCAGTAGTGAAATTGGAACCGCGACGAACTAACTAACTTCTATTTTATTCCGGAGTATATACCTACTATATCCTCACCACTGTATAAAAATACATAAAATGTGTGAATGTCAAATTACAATGAAATTTCATGGGCGATGTGAGCCCTAGGCCTCTAAAGTAGTTAGAATATTTCTCTAACTTGATACAAAGTAAAGCAGGAACTATAATCATGCTAGATGAAATAACCTAAGAAACTATTTTCCTATCTTTGCATGTCATCAGACCACTACTGATACCTTGCAGATGAGAACGGAGCTCTATGGGAATGTCCCAAATGCTGTAATGTCAGTTCTCTACTCAAGTCATCTTTGTGTGTCATGGCAAACCACACAGTAAACTATTTCTTAGTAACAAAGTAACGATTTCTCATTTTCAGTCTGTATTGTTAACCATTGCTGTTTGGCCTATAACCTTTGCCTAGCACCATATACCCAAAACACTCAAGCATGGAAAAAGGCTCTTTACTTTTGTTTGTTACAAATTGTAACCATAAATAAGAAAAGCAATAACAATAAAAATAGCAATATTACAATGTGATTTCTGAGGAAAATGCAAAGAATACCACGGACAGACAGAGAAACTAATGACCAAGTCCTACAAGAAGCAAATGAAAATCCTACACTGATTAGATAAATTAGTAGACAAAAATTTTTGGTCACGTTATGAGAAGAAATAAATTGGGGAAATTGGTGACAACTGGCAAGATCGAGGGGGAAGAGAACATGGGGAAGGCATAGAAGTAAAAATCTGGGTGGCTTGGCCACGTGGTGTGGTCAAAACAAGAACACTGAGCTGATCCACAGCTCTAGTGATCGAGTGAGATGTGGAAACATGACAACCCACGCTTATCGGCATGGCACATGATGAATGAATATTACAATAATAAAAGACCTGTCATACAAAGAACGAGTCCATAGACGGACAGAAAAACCAATGCTCAAGTCATACACGAAGCAAATGAAAACAGTAAATTGATTAAAGAAGTCAGGCGTAGACGTCAAGATTTTGGCATGGTGTAAGAAGGTAAAACTGGAAAACGGTAAAAATTGGTAAAATTGATGGGGGAAAAGCTAACGGAAGGCAGAGTGGTAAATACCTGGATGGTATGATCAGAACAAGAACACAGAACTAATCGGAATCCAACACTGATCGTGTTACGAACCATGCCCGCCCACGCTAATCAGCATGGCACATGATGATAATGAGTCAATATCGTTTTAAAAACCATGCAAATTGTTAACTTTTTATATTTAATTAATTAGTAAGGTCAGCACTATGGAAGTCGGGAATACGTATGTTCTTTACCATAGCATTCAATGCCATTCATAATTACTGTGTACACTGTAATCGCCTGAACAATTTCTTCAACTGCTGTTGATGTACTACTACTAGGCAAGATTACGCTCACTAGTCTGCCATTGCTTTCTGAGCGACCGGCTCGCATACCCCGTAGTTACCAACGCGGCGAGAACCGCTACCGATTCTAGGGCAGGTTACATTACTCACGAGGATATAAGGGATTACGGAGAAAGACGTTAACTCCTAAGTCAGGTAGACCGGCCTAGTAGGGCTATGGCCATAATGAACACAGAAGTGCCGCTACATGCTGAGGGAGATCCGAAAACTTATGGACTGAATGGTTCGATGTGCACTGATGAAAACCTGTAGACTAATTAATTAACAATAAATTAAAATTCACAGAAAAATCCAGAACTAAATCCTGACCACATTTAATAGTTTAAGTAACCGAGCACTTATAGAATGAATGAATCAAAGTGCAGAGAGGGTATTCTAATAAATACTATCGACTAACTAACCACTTACTTAACTAACTAACCAGGAAATAAAAATTCAGACAGAGAAATGCAGAACCAAATCCTCAAGTAGCACTAAAAGATATACATTACAAACTTACATTAAGTCCAGATAAAGTGTCTGGTTGCAATAAACTAGAAGTGGAAGTGCGAGGTAGCTTCTCCTGTTTACAAAAGGTTAAAGTGCGGGGTAAATTCTCCCACCAACTGTCGCCACGGTGAAGAACTGAATGCCTGGACCTCAACTATAGGAAGCGTTTATGTAGCAATTGTCCAACCATCTGCGTGCCATCAAACGCGATCATTTGCATATTTATCAGACGGCACGTAGCGACAGGTGAGCCGCTTTGTGCGTGACGTGACGTTATATGTTGATAAATAGCGGACAATTGGGCGACAGTTTTGTAAACATGGGGGTGGTAACTAACTGGCAAGGGGAGCTGCGATGGGGCAACGGTTAGCGTGCGTGCATGCCTGCCGACTTCGTGATCATGTGTTCCCAAGCGTGGCGGAAATTGTTTTTAAATTGTCTCTAAACTGGGTACCAAGAAATATCTCGGGGAAAATGAAAACAACAATGCTTCACATTCGAACAATATCCCTGTCTATGTTTTAAGTATTTGAGCCAAAGTATATATAATTCATTTATTCACTTAATATGATATACAACTTTGCAGTATGCACCTGAAGAAATGAAGTACATGGTGTATTTTTAATGACTGTGCAGTGTTTGAAAATATTGCCTGTCCAAGTTTTGTATCTACGTATTATGTTGCATGAATTTTATAGAGGGTGAACAGGGAGAGGGGGGCATTTCCCCCCAGAGATTCCTAGGGTCGTCGCTGGAGCTAAGGAGTTAGTGCTTTGTGCAACGCTTTCGGCAGTTCGCTGCGGAAAGGGACTGAGCCATATGAGATAAAAACCCGGTGAAATGAAGTCAGCCCTGTCGACTTTTAAGCGACGTTTTGTTTAATAGAATAGAACAGGGTCCTCTTCTTTCTCGCTGGCAACACCATGTGCGTGTGTGAGAGAGAGAAAGGGAGAGAGGACGTTAGAGAGACAAAGAGAGGGGAAGGGGAGTGTGTGTGTGAGTGTGTGTATGTGTGTGTGTTGGGGTGGTTAGTGTGGTCGGGAGGCTAGATTTTGCCAGCTGTCACCATTAAAATGTTGGTATGTTTAAGCTGAAAGCCTGGCACGACGCCCAGTGGCGTAACTTAGGACATCCGGGTCATCGCATTCACGTGTGTTTGTTTGTGTGTGTGTGTGTGTGTGTAAGTGTGGGTGGGTGTGTGTGTACGTGTGGGTGGGTGTGTGTGTGTATACGTGTGGGTGGGTGGGTGAGTGTGTATATATATGTATGTGTGTGTACGTGTGGGTGGGGGTATGTGTGGATGTGTGTGTGTGTGATATTCAACATGTCTGCTACCATATTAACAACTTTTAAGTCATAGCTGTGACACACTTCTACTTCCCATATTCTGCCATCCATTTTTATTTGGTCCAAACCGACTTTTGGCTTGGAACTTGAACCTGTTTAAATATAGATTTGACACTACAAACTGTTGTCAGAGAATCTTGAATCCTAGTCCAGCTGAGTGGTGGTCACTGCAGTTTTTGGAGGTCATCATTGCCGAATGGATACCAGAGTTCGTTCTTAGACACCCGTTGTGCTGATGCCGAGGTAAGGGGTTCAACGCTACACAGGTCAGTTGGACTACAATATTGACGTCTTGCCCTCGACTGGGGGACTTAAATTGCAAGTACCTCTGAGGTCGGACTGAGTACGCCTGATGGAGAGGGACACTGGTAATAGAGAAAGCTAATCCACATGCACAAATTAGTCCAGTGCACTAGAAGTAGTAGCACGTGTAAGGAATAAGCATGGGTTCAAAGCGAGCGAACGTTAATAGATTAAGATAAATAAATAAATAAAACTACAGTTCTTTTATTTTTCACACACTCATTCCAGAAGGTGAAGAATATTCTCTGAAATTTATCTTTGTTAATCTAGGTACGGACAAGAATTCTTAAGAGCTATATTGAGCCAATCCTGATGCACGGAAGCGAATCATGAACAATTAGCAGACAAATAATGAATTATTTGGAAGCTCCGGAGATGTGCTTTTATAGAAGAAAAATTAGAACACTGTGGACATATAGAATGAGCAATAAAGATATCTTGAATGAAGTCAACTCACAAAGAGAATTGGTTACTCGCATCAGAAGAAGACAGTCTACATTCTTCGAGCATGTCATGAGAAGGGGAAATATGTCGTCACGGTGGACAGTTTGAAGAACGTCGGTATCAGAAATGGCATTGGATACTTGACTCGCATACAAGATCACAGGCTCCCTAAATGAATGTTTTACGGTTAGCTGCGCTGGCAAACGCTCCCAAGGCGCCCATAGGAAAAGCGTTAAAGACACTGGAGATCTCACTAAAAGCATTTGGAATGAATGATGACACATGGGAGACTGCTGCCAAAGACCGAAATTCGTAGCATACATCATTACACAAGGGTGTAGTCACTTGTGAAACAAATAGGACTGCAAAAGCTGTGAAAAATAAAGGCTGAAAGAAAAAAAAAAAAAACACCGCAAGAGATCTTCCTCCTGGAACGGCAAGCATTCTTTGCCCACATTGTCAAAGAACATTTCGAGCCAAAATAGGCTTAACAGCCATCTTAGAACTCGCGGCTACAAACGTTCAACCCTCTAGGATGAAATGAATGGTCATCATCATTCTCGATGGACAAGCACGACACCATCAGAAATGACTGGAAACACAAGAGACAGAAGCCAGCAGATAAACATGAGCACCAACGCCACACAGCTATACGAAGAAGATATACGCACCCAGTGTAAACACTATTATTAAGTCATGTTATATCTTTGCTGGTATCTGTTTGAAAGGCTTGTTCGGGTTTGACGTAAACTGTGTGCCCACGCCGTCGGCACGTAGTTAACAAGATGAGATGTTTATTTCATCTCAGTGAAACACAACGGAGGCGTTTTTCCGTCTGAGGGCGTTTAATATCAAACCCCCCCCCCCCCTTTCCCCCATATCTCTGTGTCTCTGCCTCTCTCTCTCTCTCTCTCTCTCTCTCTCTCTCTGTATGTATATGTGGGTGTGTATGTGTTTATTATGTGTGTGAAGCAGTGTATATGTGTTTTGCTTTATTGCTTTATGTATTAATGAGGATATTTGAGTGGAGAGAGAGAGAGAGAGAGAGAGAGAGAGAGAGAGAGAGAGAGAGAGAGAGAGAGAAGGAGGAGGTAATAGAGAGTATGTATGTATGTATGCGTCAATATTTGTATATATGTGTGTGAGGGAATGTGTATGTGTGTGTTATTGAGTGGGAATATAACTGTGAGTGTTTTTTGTAAATGATGTATGAATGTGTGTATGCAGGTATGTATGTTTGAGTTTATGCATATGTGAGTGTCTGTGTGTGTACATACGAGTATATGTATGTGTGAATCTTTGTTTGCCCGCCTGCACACCTGCCTGTCACATAACGTGGTAATAAGCATTATTTATGTTCACAGGATTCATTTGACAATGTTTCTTTTCTATGTTAAACCAAGATGAGTGGATAGAAGCGCTAAATGTTAGACGGGTCTACGTGCCCAATTTGTAGCAGTCTGAAAATAAAGTTCGTTCTCTGCCTGCTTAACTGCCTGCCTGCATGCTGCCTGCCTGTCTGTCTGTCTGTCCGTCCGCCCGCCCGCCCGCCCGTCCGTCCGTCCGTCCGTCTGGCTGTCGTCTGTCTGTCTGTCTGTCTGTCTGTCTGTCTGTCTGTCTGTCTGTCTGTCTGTCTGTCTGTCTGTCTGTCTGTTTCTCTGTGTTTGTCTCTCTCTGCCTCCATCCTCCCTTTCGATATCCCGAGTAGTGAAATCGGATAAATGGCCTCACAAATAAGAACAGCTTAATAAAAAAACATCTGTGCAAATTGTGCTCCTTAAAAAATTTCACGGCAGTTGGAATTCACAAGAGTAAGTCGTATAACTGCTGCTTTAGCAATACTGGAAATTACTACTAAAGGAAAAGAACCTATTTTCACACCGTGAGGCTAATAAGTATATTGTGCTAGCCCCACAGTTTAAAACCAAACTGTACTCGAATGATTTCGCGGTCGTATCACAACTCCTTTACTTCCCCGAAAATGTCCCGCTCCCCATTTTTGGCTAAGAGCCCAGATAGTTGTATTACTGTCCTTGGATTTCGTTTTCGTTTGCACTGATGAAGGATTTCTACCCGCAATGCCCATTTCGTTACTTGTGAATGTGTTCATGTAAAGCTGGCACTTTGCACTTTTCGCGCGTGTTGATTTATTCATGGTATTTGAAAAATTCGGCCCATTTAATTTTAGACACCACGGATCCGCCCCTGAAGTTTGGTTAAATTTTTTACGCGTACCCGCCCACGCCATGCACGTGCGTGTCAATGTTGCCAACGCAAATGCAAATGAGAAGGCTGCATTGATCTGTTATGTTTATACATACCGTTGACAAGTTGAAATGTGGGTGGGGCTCCGGGGACGGGGTTTGAACATTCTGATGGTTGTCTGTGGCGTTGATTGGTTGGTTAGTTGGTTGGTGGTTGTGTGTTTGGTTATATGTTTGGTTGGTTGTTTGGTTGGTTAGTTGTTTGGTTGATTGATTGTTTGGTTAATTGTTTGTTTGCTTGGTTGGTGGGTATTTGTTTGTTTGGGGGGTTTGGTTCCTTGGTTGGTTATGTGTTTGGTTGCAGGGCCGTGCGGTAGTTTGTCTCAGTATGATGCAAGTCTTCGTAATGCCACAAAACCCACCCACACCCACAGGTAAATAGATCCCATACATTTTGATAGGGATGGTCTAGTGGCTAGCGTGCTTGCCTGCCAGCCCCTGGTCATGCATTTAAATCCCCATCTTTAGATCACAAGTCGATCCAGCCTAAAATGGATAATTAGCATCACCTTTGGTAGCTTGCCAGCCTGATTGTTGGTTTGTGTATGCATCTCTCTCTGCACCCACCCACCCACCCACCCACCCACCCACCCACCCACCCACCCACCCATCCATCCATCCATCCATCCATCTATCTATCTATCTATCTATCTATCTATCTATCTATCTATCTATCTATCTATCTATCTATCTATCTATCTATATCAGTAAACTATAATAAAAGCAAACTTGCTAAGACAGCAGCTGAAAAATGCAGGTGTTGACTGCAATGTCCTGTAAAGGATATGCGTTAAAAAAAAAATAATGAAAGCGACTCATGTCCCTGTCGTTTATGGAAGGTCATATCTTTGGCACTAGCCAAAATAAAGACATCAAGTGTTATAGTGTATGCACACACAACCCACCTGAAGACCAGACTGGCCATACACAAGCTACCAAACGGTCAGGCTAGGAAAGGTCACTGGCAGATTATTTCCTGAATAACCAGCAACAAGTCAGACGCTCAGCTGACTGTGGGTCAAGCCCTGATAAATGCATTGATCAGTTCTCATAACATTCACGTGATTCGAGTCTGTCGCTGTTCACGCATTTGCCACACCAGTGGCCACTAGCTGTCCCTGTGATTGTCCAGTCACCCGGAAACGACGTAGGTGACCTCGATGTCTCAATCGTCTTATTTGGGGTTTACTATCCAGGGCAAGTCAGATACGGTAAATATTGAGTCCAAGGGTTCTAAAATTGTTTTAGCCTGTTAGAGTTGTGAAGAACAAGAAAGTGGTAGGTTTGGTAGGAATGTTTAAGGCGGTCACGTATTTACAGGTAGTCGCATGATAGATGCAACCGTTGGCGCATGAAGTGCTAGACCGTCACACATTCTCGGTCACAATATATGAGTGTGAGTGTCCGGTTCCCTTCCTCACCACCTATCCATACTAGACAACTCCTATAACATTGTCTGATAATCCATGTTTATGGCAGCGCCTGTGGTTTAGGAGTTCTTCATCACCATCATCATGTGCCATGCCGATAAGCGTGGGCGGTCATGTTTCGCCATCTCATACGATCACCAGAGTCGTGGATCAGCTCTGTGTTCTTGTCTCGACCATACCACGTGGCCAAGCCATCGAGGTATTCCCTTCTCCGCCTTTCCTTGTTTTCTTCCCGTCGATATTGCCAGTTGTCACCAAGTTCTCCAATTTATTTCTTCTCATAACCTGTCAATAAAATTGTGACTGTCTACGTCTAATTTGTCTAATCAATTTACGATTTTCATATGTTTCTTGTAGGAATAGATCATTGGTTTTTCTATTTGTCCATTGTGTTCTTTGCATTTTCCTCAGAAACCACATTCCCACAGCCATTAGATGTCTTTCAGCTTGTTTGCTCGTTGTCCACGCTTCATATCCGTACAAAAGTACAGGTACTTCAACTCTCTTATTCTCGTTGCAAATGACATCTTTTTATATCTTGCAAAAGCCTACCTTGCAAATACTACCTTGCAAAAGGCTACCCTCGTTATGATGATTCTTGTTCGAATCCCCTCAAGGCACATCTTTTAGGAGATATCGAACGCAGTTTCATAATTCTCCGATATAAAGGGTCGAGGGCTCGAAATCAGACCCAGATAATTTGGAAACAGATCGTTTTGCACTGATGTGAATGGTATAAGCTTCAGCAGTTCAGGAGGCAATAGCAACCTACTGAACGTAAAATGTCATAGTAAATCACAATGTTATCAGTTATCATTTGGGGCATCTTCATTGCACTCCGGACAGGTCCATAGGTGCTCAGCACCCCCCCCCCCCCCAAGCATATGCATCGGCACTCGGTGGCTAATAGTGCCAGTTCTGTGTTGGTTAACGAGGCACCTCATTTTCCCGATGTACCTCTTCGTGTCTGGCCGTGCCAATTCTTACTCCCAAGTCATTCATCCTGGACAGCGATGTGGATTCACTGACGTCAAAGTCTTCTGTTCTCGACATATCTTTAAGGACGTTAATAACATCGGCATGATCCATGGGCTGGCCATCTGCAGGGGATGCAGAGCCAGCCAGTTTATCAGCTCGTTCATTTCCCTCAACTCCCGCATGTTTTGCATGTCCCGGGACGAAGATGAAGGTGACTTTACGGACAACAGACTTTCTCAGCGACTCAGTCCACTGTCTACGTACAGATCCAGCTTCGACTTTCCGAATCATGCTCATTGAATCACTTAGTACACACACGTTGGTATTATGCTGTGATTCTAGCCATAGGAAAGTCTGTGTTACTGCCATCACCTCCATCGTCATGCTGCTCGTGGGCATAGTGTGGGCACCACTGGATTCTTGAACGGTTCGGCCCGCTGAACGGGCTGTAAATGCCCATGCACTTCTCTGCTTCTTTACAACAGATCCATCTGTATAGATGAGAACGTCGGGGTTGTCTGCGTGTTCATTGATGAGCGCGTTGACCTCTGCATTGACAGTGACAGGATTCTGTTCTTTGCACCGTCTGTCAAGTGTGATAATGCAGGAGAAGGTGCACTTAAAAACTGGAGGCACAGGCACCCATTCCTTGTCGGGGTTAATACTGGCAGGACTACAGATCTATCTGATGATATCTTCCGCCCGACCCATCCATGATTTGCCCCTCTTTAGCCTGTTGCCTTTTCTCTGAATATATCTTCATGCAGAGGGTGCTGCTCATCCGCAATTATTTTCAAATATGAACGAACTCTCCACATCTTGATCCTGTGGTTCATTGTCGGGAAGTCAAGGAGGTATCTCATCGCTACACAGCTGGTGTCTCTCGTGCAGCCCAAAATGATGCGCATGGCTTCGTTTTGTACAATTTCAAGTCTTCCAATCTGTGTAGGGCTGACAGTAAGGATGGCCAGGGCATACTCGATGGGTGAAAGCACCAGTTATTGGAACAGAATTATTAGCAGTCTTTGCTCGACATTGGTAGTCGCCATGACTCTCATTGCTGACAAACCTTTTCGAGCTTTCGTTATGACATAATCGACATGGTCTCTGAAAGACAGGCTACGATCAAGCCTCACGCCAAGATATGTCATCGACTGGGTTCTACTCAAAATGCTACCATCCATTCTCACTGCCTACAGCAAGTACATACAACATGAAAATGGAAACATCAAGAGGCAGGGGAAGAAGGACAAAGATGGATCGATGGAGTCATCAACACCTTTAAAACCCCACATCTCAGCATTTAGAGGCACTCAAAAATAAACGCACATGGCATTGCCAATACTTCTCATATATAATAAGTGGCGTAGTTTGACAACACTGTTTATTGTATCAATCAGTCAGGTGCCGTCTCAACAATCCACTGCGCGGGTCTCCACCACTGTCTGTTTTTCGCCTTGATTGTACATTCCGTCAGATTGCTGTTCGTCCATCTCTTGATGTTATGTTCCCACTTGTATCGTTGCCTACTTATTGCCTTCATCCTTACCCACCAGTAAAAGAGTGTTATATCTTGTAACGTGGCCGAAATATTTGTTTTTCGCTCACTCGCTCGCTCGCTTTGAACTCAAGCATAGTCCATAAACACTACTTCTAGTAGTGCCGGACTGAAGTTTTCGTGTGGATTATCTTTCCCTATTAACAATGTCCCTCGCCATCAGGCGAACCCACTCCGATTTCAGAGGTACTTGTAATTTACGTCCCAAAGTCAAGGACGATAGGTCAAAATTTTAGTCCAATTGTCCGGTGTAGGGGGTGAACCCCTTACATCGGCATCAGCACACCGGATGTTTGAGAACATGCGTTCTTATCCGTTCGGCCATGCTGACCTAAGCCGAAATGTTTTACTTGCCTCTTGTGCATGTATTTAATCAACTATCCTTTCATGCCATATTTTTTTCAGAACCCCTGCATTTGATTGTTTTTGTTGCCATGACATACGACATATTCTTTTGTAAATCAAAATCTCTAAGGCCTCTCTTCGAATTTCTAATATGCCCACACGGAAACGGTTTAAGAGGGTTAACGGCAAGATAATCGACTTTTTTGCACCGGGTGTTATCCCATATGGCTCGGTCTCTTTTCGCAGAGTTGCCTGCCGAAAGCGTCTCACAAACCAAGAACTCCGTAGCTCCAGCGGCGACCCCGTAAGTCTCCGGAAAAAAAGGAACGGCACTCAATAGCAGAATGACGAAGTGCGTAAACGGACTTTCGGATCAAGAGTCAGGCAACTTGATCACTTCGCCAGGGACACTCTTCCTCCTTTCCAGACAAAAAACAAACAAACACGAGAACCGCTGGTTTTGTGATACTGCTATTGAACTACTATGGAAAGGGTACATTTTGTCAAGGTCTCCAAATTAACACACTTGTTTTGTTTGAGGCACAAGCGGGGCCGGAAATAGCACACAGGCCACGTGATACACACGACCTGACGTAGGTGGAAGGCTGCATGTTAAATTAGTATTTATTATTCCAAAATGGTGTGAAAATGTTTATCTCCATGCACAAGAGTGTGAATACATGATATTAAACAAACTGAACAAAATAATAATTCCATGGCGGATACTGAATACGGATGAAAAGCTATAAGCCTTCATATGTACACGGGCATATTTAGGGGGAATTATAATTTTAGATGGCAGATACGTGGATAGAGATGAAGACCGGAATGTTGCATGTCCTTCAAATCACGTTGTGATTAACGTATCTTGATTGATGTGTTTAGACAATTTCACGTTCAGCAGTTTGCCATTTCTTTCTGAACGAGAAGTCAACGTCGAAGTCCAACGTAATGCCGGTTTACAGTTCAGCGTGGCCGAATGGGTAAGGGAGTCCGCTCTTAAACTTCCGGTGTGCTGATATTAAGGTAGCGGGTTAAACCCCTACACCGGTCAGTTGTACCAAACTGTTGTCTTCTCGTTCTCCACTTTGGGACATAAATTATAAGTACCACAGAAATTGGGGTGGGTCCGCTTGATAGCGAGGTACACTGATAATAGGGAAAGCTAATCCACATGTGAAAATCAGTCCTGTGCACTAGAAGTAGTAGCACGTAGTATGAACTACAAAATCCAATCAACCATGACATTTTCACTCACTGAGAAAACCTGAGGACAATATAACTAGACACTCTCTTGTCTGGAGCTCAGGAAGCGAAAGAAACAGCGGGAGACCTAAAACACATTTTAAACTAAAACTGTCATTTGCTGCCAATATAGTACCTTGCGGTGTATGGCAGAGGGGTCTTTGAGCCTGAGGAATTAAGGCCGCCTGGTTAGTGCAGTCGCCGCGAACTGTGCAGATTAGGATTTCCTTTTTGTCCCCGACAGAAAAAATCCCACACCTTACCGAGGGTTCGAACCCGGGTCTCCCGAAGGAGAATCCGGCGTTCTAGCCACTCGGCCAGCCGCTAAAACACATAGAGTAGAGCATTACAGACAGAGATGAATTGTCTAATGTTGGGAGGACACGAAGGAGGCTGCAGGAGATAGCAACAGATAGGACGGTTTGGTGTGGCTTGGTTAAGGGATCATGCCCCAATGGGGGATAGAAGGTAGATGACGAAGACGAAGAGGGAGAATGCGATGAACACTCTGGTGAGAAAACAATTTAAAATTATGATTGGGCATGATGGGGAAACATATTGACGAAATCAAAATACACACATATGCGTGCCCAGTTTAAGCTTTGTTCTGCTCTCTTTTCCATATTTAATCTTATGAATTATGCATAACAACAACGGGGGGTATACTAGTGACACATCCTAGTTGGGAAAGTGCACACACAAGTGAGTTTGCCAAACTGTAACAAAACTAGTCCTTGACATCCTCAGCTGGGTAAAACTGAATGTCATCATTAGATTCCAAATTCAAAATCGGACATGGTCTGTTACATTTTTCATGGAGCTCGGGTCAGGTCGGCGAGCATCTGGCACCTGATTGTCCTACATTTTAACCACTTTAATACTAAAAAAAATATATTGGAGGGTTTTGAATTTAACAAATCCAGTGCCCCAAAAAAGTAGGGTTGAACCAGACAAAAATGGATGGCGGAAAATGTGGAGTAATGGTGAATCACAACTATGACTTAAAAGTTGTTAATATGATAGCAGACATGTTGTATTATATATCAAATTAAAGGGGGTTGCATACAGAAAACGACTGTATATAATCCGCATGTAGGTGGATTTTTTAACCACCGAGTGCCGAGTGACCTATGAAAATATGCTACTTAATTTATTTACCCCATACCATAAAACCAACCGTTTAGCAACGTCATGTTGCGGAGAAATTTAGTAACATGCCAGATGTTGCAAGGTTTTGTGTTGTAACTCGGTTAATTTAACATATTCAGTGCCATTAGATGATAAATGGTCGTTTTCAAACTTCTCGTAAATGCCACATGGACAGACTGGGCACGAATTTTTTCGGAAAGGACGTCAGTTCACGACAGATCTTCGACGGCCGGGTCAAGCGCATATTATTGCAACAGAAAAAAAAAAAACCATCTCCAAAATTGATGCAGTAGTACAGATGAACCGTTGTCGAAGCATACGTTCGCTAGCGAAAGAATTTGATGTGTCAATTTGGACAATTCAAAAGGTCGTTCGTAAGAAACTGCAATATCGGAAGGGGTGTTCACAGTGGGTACCACGGATGTTGACTAACCACCAGAAAGAGGAACTCATGGGATGATGTTTGAACCACTTGTTGCGTTACAGAGTGGAGGGTGATGCATTTCTCTTCCGCATAGTGGCAGGCGATGAATCATGGTGTCACCACTTTGAGCCGAGCAGCAAACGAGAGAGCATGCAATGGAAGCATGCTGGGTCACCAAAAGCCAAAAAATTCAAGTTACAGGTTTCCGCTGGTAAGGTTATGCTGAGCGCATTTTTTGACCGTGAAGGGCTATTGCTGGCCGACTTTAAAGAACCTGGTGTCTACATAAACTCTACCCACTACTTGGAAACACTAGACAAGCTGCAAAAAGCCATCAAGTATAAACGACCTGGCATGCTTTCTCGCGGTGTGATTTTGTTACACGATAATGCTCGCCCGCATGTCGCAAAGATTGTGCAGGAAGCATTAGCAAGGAAGAAGTGGGAATTTCTGCAACATCCAGCCTATAGATCTGATTTGTCACCATGTGATTTTCATTTGTTCGGACTTCTAAAAAAAGCTCTCAAGGGGCAACGATTTCACACAGATGCAGACGTAATGAACGCGGTAAACACTTGGTACAGTGAGCAACCACAATATTTATTTTTTTGCGGACGGCATTCTCCGCCTATCTAAGCAATGGGATGCTTGCCTGAATGCCTACGGCGACTTCTTCTGACCAACCCATGGTGCATAATTCATTCAAAATGAATGCTTTGTTTAATTCTACCACACCTGTTAATGTTTCTTTCATGCATTTGTAATAAAGCCATTGGAACGGGTTTCAAATGAACGCCCATAATAGAACATTATATACATGAATAAGAAAGAGGCAAACATAATTTTCGGGTAATGTGATGAGAAGAGAGGCATTGGAGAACATCGTGACAACTGGAAAGATCTAGGGGAGAAGAGGCAGAGGCAGACCAAGAGAAATGATGCTGGATGGATTGAGATGATGGCATGGAGGAATATCAGCAGCAGAGTTGATCCATAGAAACAAAGACCGAGATCTGTGGAGAGCCATGAACGCCTACGCCAGCCGGCATGGCACTTGATGACGATAATGATATGCGCTTTTATGTATAAATAAGTTAAGCATCACTTTCATTATACATACATATCTTCATCCTTTGCAGGATGTCGCAACCAACACTAACATGTTTATGTGGCTGTTTATGATTTGCCGAGCAAGTTTATGCTCAGTAGTTTGTTACTGCTTCATGAATGACCGACGCTCATACTTTTGTTAAAAATCAACACAAGGCGATCTGCTTCCAAATCGCATGCAGCTGATTTTAAATGCGGTATGCAGGATTGCGAATCACGTTCGCAACTCCCCCGTCTCAGACGACGGCTTCTATAGACCAGTGGTTCTCAACCTTTTTTTTACCCGTGCCCCCTTTCACCATATTTCCAGAACGTCATTCCCCCCTTTCGTATTTCCTACATAAAAATTTGGCCCTTGCCCCCCTCACCATATTTTCAGAACGTCATTCCCCCTTTCGTATTTCCTACCTAAAAATCCCGCCCCGCCCCTACACAGTATACGTAATAATGGAAGCTAAATTTAATAGCACATACTAAAACAAGTCTAGATGTCCACATAAAACATGATTTGTGGATCTACTTACTTTATAAATTGAATTTTAGAAGGGTGAAACGTACATAACCGTACAGTATGAATGGAAAAACAATTTCAAGTAATCTGTTCTTCTATTAACGCGATCTTGAAATAATCTTAATTCACCCCCTGGAAACCCCAAAATTCCTTCTGGGGGGAATTCCCCACCGGTTGAGAACCACTGCTATAGACAGTACAAGGAGCATTTAAAAGAGCACGAACTCCGTAGATGTAAGTATATCAAATCACACCTGATGTTATTTCGTTTTAGTTGGTGAGTTTTCATCATCTTCATCATCACCATCATCATCACCACCACCACCACCACCACCACCACCACCACCACCACCACCACCACCATCATCATCACCATCAGCAACAACAACATCATCATCCAGTGCCTTGCCGGCTGCAAAATTGCTATCACCGACGGCATGGATCAGACCGTGTGTTGACTCCTTTCCGTGTCCTGACACAATACTGTTACGAATGTTCTCACGCTGTCTTCCTCTTATCTCTCTTGCTGTCACGTGTTCCCTTTTTCGTCTTCTCATCTTCTCATAATGTGGTCGAATAATTATGATGGGTGGGTTTTATAATTTCGACATCTTACCTTGGCAGTGTCTGTACGGGCTACACTTTTCAATGTCCAGTCACCGAGATACTGTAACGTGCTCATCGTGAACGTTGGTTCTCCGAGTTTTTCGAACTTAGACGAGGCGGTTAGAAGTTCGATCCACTACCCCGGGGACGCCATACATGTTATTCATCATAATCATGTGACCAACAGAGTGGCGTGGGCTTGCCAATCATTTCGCAGATCTCCGGCCGTGGTTTTCTAGATCTTTCTGCTGGCGATATTCTTCCAGGCCATCACCCGAGACCACCAAGCATTCTTACGCTGGGTCTTTCCCTGCCTCTTCTGCTCGCTGATCTTTCAAGTTGTCACGATGTTCTCCGGTGTTTCTCTTCTCGTTGTATGAACAAGGAACGCCGTTGGTCTAATTCTTATAGTTGTGTGTGTGTGTGTGTGTGTGTGTGTGTGTGTGTGTGCGCGTGCGTGCGTGCGTGTGTGTGTGTGTGTGTGTGTGTGTGTGTGTGTGTGTGTGTAAAAAATCACTTAAAAATCCAATGTAGAGGGAGATGTGAACCCATAACCACAACGCTGAGGCAAAGTTAGCGCTGTTCAGACATTACATCATATCTCGTACATTTGTACACCCACACAGATCATTGGTCATTGGCACCTTTCCGTCTTGACAGACGATAGTTTGGTACATTGTGCTTCAAAAAGGCTTAATAACTACGATCCATGGCGGTGGCGATTGTGGCTGGTAAGGCCAATTCTTGCTGCAAATGTTTGCCCACAGTAGGTGCATGTGAAAACATGGTCATTTCCACCATTTTGCACCATCCTACGTCTCTCACGCTCTGTGTGTGCTTTATCTGCAATCATTTTCTCCTTTGTATTTATTCCATTTCTGATAGTTGCCCTCCATGCAACACGTTCAGCGGCGACGTGTTCCCATTGTGCATTATCAATGCCTGTATCAATCATGTCCCGCTTACACACATCTTTGTATCGAAGTAGAGGCCGACCCTGAGATCTCCTACCCATCTGTAATTCACCAAAAAAGATGTCCTTTGGTATTCTACCATCATCCATCCTCCTAACGTGTCCTATCCATCTAAGTCTACGAAGACTGAGCATGGAATACACCGTCACACAACCTGATCTTTCCAATACTTCAGTATTTGTGATTTTGTCTTGCCACTTAATACCAAGTATTCTTCGCAGACACCGCATATGAAAGCTGTTTAAACGTTTCTCTTGGCGTGAGTAAGTTGTCCAGGTTTCACTGCCATAAAGAAGAGTACTAAGGACACAGGCTTGGTAGACGAGGACTTTTGTTTTGGCAGTAAGCTTCCTGTTCTCCCAGACTCTTTTTGCTAACATGTTCATTGTTGTTGCTGCCTTGCCAATCCTGATGTTGATTTCCTGATCGAGGGATAATTTGCTATTTACCTCTGATCCTAGATACAGATACAGACACACAATCGCCTTCATGTATATCAATAATGAGAAAGATCAAAGATAAAACGGGAATATACGTTGCAGATTACAATATAAACAATTTACACTACGCATATGAATCGATATTGATATCCACAAAAGCAGCGAAGATACTTAGCCTCCGTTAGACGGGATAATAGAATGCAAAAAGGACTATCCTTGAATATCTAGAAAAGGGATACATGGTTATATCAAATGGAATGCAAAAATGACTATCTTTGAATATCTAGAAAAAGATACATGGTCACATCAAATGGAGTGCTAAAAGGATTATCCTTGAATGTCTTGAACAAGTATATATGGTCATATGAAAGAAAATGTTAACACCAAAATGTGATATAACAATCAAGTCAATAAATTCAAATATCAAGGGACAGTTATAGCATCAGATGGAAGATGCGTGGCATAGATAAAGAGATGAACCACCATCATCTGCAAGTACCCTGCCAGCTGACGTAGACTTTCTTGTCTCTCCACATATTTTGGTCTTTAGAGTTCTTGATCAACTCTGCTGTGATATTTCTTCATGCCACCGTCTCAGTCCATCCAGCATCTTGTCTCTTGGTCTGCCTCTGCCCCTCTTCCCATTGATCTTTTCAGTTGTCACGACGTTCTTCAACGCCTTTCTTCTCATCACCTCTTTCGTATTATTGTATATAATATTCTAATTTTATTAGCCTCTTCCATGCAACCTTTGTTAGTTACTCTGGCAGTCCAAGGAATTCTCAACATTAATCTCAGGAACCACATCTCTTTTGCTTCCATTCTTCCTGATTTGTTCATTTACCTTCCAAGATTCACTGTCACACAGCGAAACAGGTTCTATAGAGAATTTCAGCACTCTCTTACATTCATTGATAGTGACTTATTGCATAAGATACTTTTTTCTGAAATACACTTTTATTTGCCCTGGTCTTAATCTCTACTGTACATCTTCTATCTGATGTTATAATTGCATGTTATAATTGCCCATTAAAAAATTTAGTTGCATATCCTTTACAGGTCGTTTGCAGTCAACACCAGAATTTGTTTGCTGTTGTTGACGTATAGCAAGTTTACGTTCAGTAGTTTGCCATTGCTTTCTGAACGACCCGCACCCATACCATTTCCTTTACAGGACATTGCTGTCAACATCAGCATCTTTCAGCTGATTTTTGATTTCTTGGCAAGATTACGCTCAGCATTGCTTTCTGAGCGACCGGCTCCATACTCTCATAAGTCACTGGCGCGACTCGAACCCCTCCAATTCTCGTGCGCTCACGTCAACCACTAGAGTATTCGGGGTTACGGAGAAAGCTGCTAACTCCTCGACCAGGGAGACCGGCTAATTGCCCATAGGTATTTAAAAAAAAGTATCCACTTGGTTAAGAATTTTCTCTTCTAATGTTAATCCATATTTCGGTGTAACGTTATTCTATGATATAACCATTGTTACTGTTTTCTTGATATTCAAGGAGTCATTTTGTACACACTCTTATTACAATGTCCAACAATTGTTGTAGGTCTTTTGCATTTTCCACCATCAATACTGTGTCATCTGCATAGTGTCGATTGTTTATATTATAACCTCCGATTAGTATTCCTGGCTTCTATTTTATCTCTCCCATTATTGCTTCGCGCGCGCGAAGGAAAGGCAGAAAGAAAGAGAGAGAGAGAGAGAGAGAGAGAGAGAGAGAGAGAGAGAGAGAGAGAGAGAGAGAGAGAGAGAGAGAGAGAGAGAAGAAATTCTGTGACGAAACATATCCCTATCAAAGTTGAATAGGCCAAGAAAAAACAGGATTTCGAAGATGTCAAATATCTTTAAACCATCTAGATACCCATGAACTAATTTATAGATGGTCTTGCGTCGAAATACACTTGTTCCTGCAGCGAGGCGCTGTCGTCATTTGGAGGTGGCAGGTTCTAATCCCGGTCGGTAACTATAGCTTTCAATTTTTATGTTGTCTACTGCGTCCTCTGGTCTCTAATTCTTTCCCCAACTTCTATGAGCAGCAAACAATACATGTGTGTTTACTTATGTATTGTTGATATACTGGTTGCTACACAATATATAAGCTCTGTATAAAATCTGCAGTGTCATAACTAGGGCCGTGTCATACTCTGAGGGTCAAGGGTTAAGAATGTCAAGGACTAGTAATTGTTGCCGTTATTTATTTTGGTCACGCTCTGGGCAACACGTCTGGGAGTGTCTGTTTCCCATTCTTTAAGGTGATCGAGTCTCCATAGTGAAGTGGTTTAACCCCCCCCCCCCCCAACCTTGACTCGCGTTACGAGGGTTGTGGGTTTGATTCTGGACCACAACAATCGGGTTCGTGAGTCCAATTGTCTGGGAGACCCCTGGAGGAAACTCGATGGAGCTACAAGCCCCTGCTTTGGACAGGTCGCAATGCGGAAAGAGATCGAGCCTTACGGGGTAAGCCCTGTGCAATTAAGTCGAGCTTCTTGCTTTTTAAACCTAATACTCTATTGTTACAAAGATGTACGTGGATATACTGTCTGGATCATGCTGGAGTGTGGGGTAGAAGAAAAAGCAAGTGGAGTGTGGGGGTAATGATTAACCGGATCTGTTGATTTGGAGAGCACCAGTAGTTGAAACATTCATGTAGACAAGCTAGACGTTCTGAAGGCTATCTATGAACAACTGATAATTGATGATACAGTAACAGATGAAATAATTTATCTAAGTATTTTGAATAACAAAGGCACAAACAATATATTACACAATTTATTGCCTGGCATATTTAGCTGCACCACGTCTTGTGAACAATGCAGAATTTATACAACAGAAACTAAAGCAATTAGATAAATCCTTCAAGCTGCAATATAGTAGTCCTCTTTCAGTCCGCTGGTGACTGTATAGTCCGATGTGAGAGTGACAATCTCTGTCACAATTTCCGCATCTGTAAGACGAGGCAGATCCCGCAGCAAGTGACTGCATTTTATGCTTGTGCCTCTTATCCTCAGTTTGTTGGATTAGATTGCGATCAAAGAACACCAGTCCGTTTCGTGCATCTCTTCTCCAGGAACATCTGTCTCAGTCCGTTTCGTACATCTCTTCTCCATGAACATCTGTCTGTTGCAACTCTTTCCACGTGTCTGGGTCTATGCCAAGGGTTTTCATATTTTGTTTACACACATCCTTATATCGCATTTGGGGTCTTCCGGTTGGCTTCTTCCCTATCGATAGTTCTCCGTATAGGAGATCTTTGGGAATACGTTCATCCTTCATTTGAGATACATGGGCCAGCCACCAGAGTCCGAGGCGTCTCTGCTTGAGGAGGAAGTGCACTGTGGTAATATCCGCTCTTTCAAGCGCATATTTGTTATGTGGTCTTTTCACGACAGCTGCAATGTAGAATGCACGTATTCCCACAGTAATTTAAATTGTCTACCACGTTAATTTTACACTGACTATCATGTCTTTTTGATCGCACAAGGTTGATTTTTCTATATGAATAGCAATGGCTTCTGCCACTGTTAACATTTGTCCATTGTAGGAAAACATTGTTTTGAACATCTAAACAATATAAAAGAACACTAATTAATGTAGCTTTACAAAACACAATTAACTGATTCAGTACCAAACAAAACCTAGATTTGGACCAAACAAAGTACACAATCAAATGAACAAGTATTATAATGCAGATTTCCATTCACTGAGCATTGAAATTGTGGAAATAAAATAAATAAAACGATGACAGTAGTATGGATATATATCGTACAAATAGGTGGTCACTGTTGTCGCTATATTATCTTTCGGCATTGAATCAGTTAAAAAAAAAAAAAATGGCGTGACCCCAAGGAAGAGAGCCATCATTTTTGTGCTGTAGGAGGAGCGGCT
>OY992876.1:69052542-69290042 GCA_963921405.1 Cepaea hortensis | reverse complement strand
GAACGCCCAACTAGACAACATATTTGATAACACTACTTTAGAACACTTACTAAACAAGCTGAACAGCGCATAAATGCCTTTGAATATAAATGTTATAGACGGGTTCTAATAATATCTTGGATACAGAAAAGAACAAATGCAACCATACGGCAGGAACTGAATATTGAAGAAGGTTGGCTATTAAAGAGGATAAGACAAAGGAACATGAAATATGTTGGTCACTTAAAATGTCATGAAAGTTGCCTTTGACCGAGACATTTTCCAGAAGGTTGTTGTGGCACAGGACATGCTAATGAATGAACTACTTTAGGCCATCGCAGAAAAACAAAACAAAAAAACTTTGATTTTGAACGAGGTACTAATTGATCATAAATGATATGATAAAAAAATTAGACAATTTTGAGAACAAATGTCTTAGAAAAATTCTAAACCTTCACTGGATAGATTTCAGAACCAATACGCAAATAAGACAAGAGACTAAGCAAGACATTGTATCCAATTTTATAAGAAAACGCCGTTGGAACTACATCGGCCATGTACTCAGAATAGACAAGACAAGACTCCCCAACCAAGCCCTCTTATGGTCACCAGTAGGGAAAAGAAAACGAGGAAGACCAAGAGAGACCCTGCGTAGAACCATCATCAGAGAAGGCTCATTCAACGGCCAAGTGAACACCCAGGATCTACAACAGGTATCAGCGAACCGCCGGACATGGAGAGCCATTCATACTTGTGTTATATGCGTCAGTGACAAGACTGGGGATGGTATGGCATGGTTTACACAAATTACAGTCACTTCTTGACAAGATATAAATCAGCCTGTCATCTCAGGGCTTTTAGGATTAAGAAGGATGTTTGCGGCTGCCGGATATGAAGCACAAAAAATAGTAATTTAAATTTTTTTTTAAACGGGGATGGGGGGGGGGGGGGAGGGTTATTAAAACAAAACAGTAGAGGGTCGATTTCATATCCCACATAGCTCGGTCTCTTTAAGCGGGGAAGTCTGCTAAAAGGGTCGCACAAAACAGGAACTCCATAGCGCCAGCGGTCACCCACAGGAGTCTCTGAGAAAACTGCATTCGTGAACCGTTCGACGTAGCCCGGAATCGAACCCACATACTTCGGAACGCGAGGCAGGCGGAAGTAATGAAGCAGAAAATGGAGATTTAAGAGAAGATATGTTAAGATCCCGCTGAGAGACATCAAAACCAAATAACATGATATACTTCACACAGATGTTTAAAAAACAAAAAGTCAGTCAGGAAGCAGGAATCTGCTACAGGCATAAGAAGTGTTAGGATCATTTTGTAGGCCAGGAATGCACGGCGGAGGAGGCGGTCAGTCTTCCCCTTCTTAGCAGACGGCGATTACACCAATCCGCTAACACAAAGATGTCAGGTCCGGCGAAAACAATAATAAGATAAAAACGGCAAATGTATGCAGATATCAGATGACGGAGAAGAATGAATAGTTACGATGGCCGAGGGCTACTTCCAACCAAATACTGAAAAGGATGGAGACAAAAAAGTCGCTTAAAAGTCGACAGGGTCGACTTCATTGTACCGAGTTTTTATCCCATATGGCTCAATCTCTTTCTGCAGCGAACTGCCGAAAGCGTCGCACAAAGCACGAACTCCGTAGCTCCAGCGACGACCGCCAGGAGTCTCCGACAAAATGCACTCATAAACCGAAGGACGCGGCCAGGAATCGAACCCACAATCTTCGGAGCCTAAGTCAGACGGCTTGGCACTTCGCCACGGAGACATACATGAATTAGTTTTATACTGACTTCTATACACTTAACAGATTCCGCGCCAAACAAAAAGTGGGTTTGGACTAAACAAAAATGGATGGCGGAAAATGATAAGTACGAGTGTGTCACAGATATTATTAAACGCTGTTAATATGGTAGCAGATGTGTTGCATTATATATCCAATTAAAGGGGGTTGCTTAGGGAAAACTATTATATACAAGCCCATGGTAGATACTGGAAGTCGCTTAAGACGATTAATCATCCAATAACACTTAATCAGTTATAACAATATAAAAGGTCTCTTTCAAGACATATAGGTGTTACCTTTCCTCTGGGGTAAACTAGGCAGGGAGAGAGAGAGACAGAGAGAGAGAGAGAGAGAGAGAGAGAGAGAGAGAAAGAGAGAGAGAGAGAGATCATTCTGCATGATGGGCAACACATGGTCTCTAAACTCAGCCCAGGCTTTGTGTTATGGAGAGGTATAACTCCAGTTTACAAACTATCGTTTATCAAGACGGCAAGGTGTCAACCTTTATGCCAGTGAACATCACATAAAATGTTTTATCTAGACGCAATGTGCAGTCAAAAGATTCATATTTGGCACACTTATCTTGGTGAGGACACACATGTATGTACACTTTTCTTGGTGAGGCCATGAGCGTGTGTACACTTATTTTGGTGAGGACATGAATGTGTGTACACTTATCTTGGTGAGGACATGAATGTGTGTATACTTATCTTGGTGAGGACACAAATTTGTGTATACTTATCTTGGTGAGGGCATGAATGTGTGTACTCTTATCTTGGCGAGGACATGAATGTGTGTACACTATCTTGGTGAGGACACACACGTGTGTACACTTATCTTGGTGAGGACACATATATGTGTACACTTATCTTGATGAGGACACACATATGTGTACTCTTATCTTTGTAAGAATATGACTGTGTGTTAACTTAACTTGGTGAGCACACACACGTGTGTACACTTATCTTGGTGAGGACATTAACGTGTGTACACTTATCTTGGTGAGGGCATGAATGTGTGTACGCTTATCTTGGTGAGGACACACAAGTGTGTACACTTATCTTAGTCAGGACATGAATGTGTGTACACTTATCTTGGTGAGGACACAAATGTGTGTACACTTATCTTGGTGAGGACACACATGTGTGTGCATTTATCTTGGTGAGGACACAAATGTGTATACACTTATCTTGGTGAGGACACACATGTGTGTACACTTTATCTTGGTGAGGACACGTATGTGTACATTTATCTTGGTGAGGTCACAAATGTGGGTACAATTATCTTGGTGAGGACACAAATGTGTGTACACTTATCTTGGTGAGGACACACATGTGTGTACATTTATCTTGATGAGGACACAAATGTGTATACACTTATCTTGGTGAGGACACAAATGTGTGTACACTTATCTTGGTGAGGACACACGTATGTGTACATTTATCTTGGTGAGGACACACATGTTTGTACACTTATCTTGGCGAGGACACAAATGTGTGTACACTTATCTTGGTGAGGACACAAATGTATGTACACTTATCTTGGTGATGACACAAATGTGTGTACACTTATCTTGATGAGGACACAAATGTGTATACACTTATCTTGGTGAGGACACAAATGTGTGTACACTTATCTTGGTGATGACACAAATGTGTGTATATTTATCTTTGTGAGGACATAAATCTCTGTACATAAACATAGCAAAAGATCTTTTTACACATTTTAATGCGTATTATTGGATATATATAGTGCTGGAGCCGGCTCCATGGCCGAGGGGTTAGCAGCTTTCTCCGCTAACCCCGAATACTCTCGTCACGTGACGCGACGAGAATTAGCAGTGGTTCGAATCGCAAAAGTGACTTATGAGAGTATGGAGCTGGTCGCTCAGAAAGTCGTGGCGTGCTGATGAGCGTAATCTAGCCTAGGAATCAACATACAGCTGAAAGATGCTGGTGTTGACCGCAATATCCTGAAACAGGATGGAAACGCGGAAAAAAAAATATAGTGCTGGGCTCCGTGGCGAAGGTTTTACCGACGCGATTCATAAGCCCGTATACCCAGGTTCGAAACACAGTGGTGCTGGTATTTTCGAAAAAAGGTATAGTGCCGGTCGTTCAGAAAGCAATGGCAAACTACTAAACATAAAACTTGCACAGGAATCACGAACAGCCAAAATGCTGGGGTTGACTGCTACGTTACTGCGCCGCCAGACAAGCGTGCTAGCCTCTGTGCTACTGCTGCTCCTAAACGTTGTGTATACTTCATAATAAAGCAGAGGCAGAGACGAAGATGACAAGTAACTATAAATAAACATCATTCTTCTTCTGCGTCTTTTGCGTTATTGTTTCAGACGTAAATGCGCTGTGCCTGTTTAAAGCAGACCTGCGATATGTGCACCTTTCGGTCGACACATCCTGCTTCTTCAGGCATTTGTTGACCGGGTTACCTCCCCGGAAACACTATTCTTATATTTCCGCATCAGTAAAAGACAACAAATAAATTGTTTTGGACATCTCATGCGAATGAAATCTGGCAAAGTGCGCAGATTTTTGTTGCATATCCCTTACATGACGTTGCATTCAACATCAGCATTTTTCAGCTACTGTTGATTTACTAGGCAAGATTACGCGCAGTAGTTTGCCATTGTTTCTGAGCGACCGGCTCACATACCCCTTAAGTTACCAACTTGGCGAGAACCGCTACCGATTCTCGCGCAGGTTACGTTACTCGCGATAGCATACGGGATTACGGAGAAAGACGTTAATCCTTAGGCCAAGGAGACTGGTTTGCGCAGATTAAGAACAGGAAAAATTACTGAGCATAATCTTCCCAAGACATCAACAGCAGCAGAAAAATGCTGGTGTTGACTGCAATGTCCTGTAAAGGAGAAGCGGGGGGGGGGGGGGGGGGAGAGACATAAAAAAACCATCTGTAAATAATGTCAAGGCATGAAGAAATGTCAGGGCTACAAACAAGGATTTGGTGCAACCGTAGCAACACATCTGGCTTTGATAGCAAGCTTAGGCTCCCTATACCTATAGTCTTAAAGGCAAGTGTTGTGTAGGAACAGAGACATTAGGGGACGGAAAACGCTGGCGCTGGATAGGATCTGAACACACCTTCTCTAGTCTTCACTTTCTGCTTCATATCTCCCGCCTGCCTCGCGTTACGTTTGTGGGTTCGATTCCGGGCCATGTCGATCGTTTCACGATTGCAGTTTTCTCGGAGTAACTCTGAGACTAGTGTAACTAGAAAAACTTTTGTCTAGAATCCATAGGACAGCAGAAACAGAGGCAGTCTGAAAAACACACGGAGAAGTGAAATTAAACAGAAACGAATAATACGATGAGGACATGGGACGAACTTTCATTGAGTAGCTAAGAATAGAAACGTGTGAAGTGGGCTGATTGAGGGTCTATGTGTATGTGGGGTAAAATAGCTAAATGAGAAGAAGAAGAAGAAGAAGAAGAAGAAGAAGAAGAAGAAGAAGAAGAAGAAGAAGAAGAAGAAGAAGAAGAAGAAGAAGAAGAAGAAAACAGAGACATCATCCAGCTAGTGCTAGACAATCATCATCATTTTCGCAACAAAATGGCATAGGTGATCATGTCTCTCCACTGATCACGGTTCTTTGTATTCTGGGTCAATTCCATTAACCATATTCCTCTTTGCCGTCGTCTTAGATTCCTATGCATCATTTGGCTCGGTCTGTCTTTGCCTCTTTCTACTGCTGATCTTTCCAGTTGTCACGAAGTTCCCGAATGCTTCTAATCTCAATTGTCTCTTCCTTATAGTTGTGTTTTTAATGTTCGACTTAGAATCTTAGATTAGCCTCTTCAAGGCAATCGTTGTTTACTGTAGATACGAAAGTTAGTCGCATATCCTTTACAGGACGTTGCAGTCAACCTCAGCATTTTGGGGAACTGTTTATGCTTTCTTGGCAAGTTTACTTTCATTTGCTTTCTAAACGACCGGCACTAATACCATTGTATTGAAACCAACGCAAGGCGGTCTGCTGCCAAAAGGGGTCACGGACGCAATTCGTAATCCCGTATAACGCTTTCGAAACTCACCTGCGGGATTACGAATTGCGTTCGTGACCTCTTCGCCACAGAGCCGGCTAACTACCAAACAAATAAAATTTCCATTCGAGTTAGCATACAACTGAAACAAACATTGTAATCACGATTTTGGCCCAGAAAAGCAATGCGTTTATCATTAACAGTCTTGCAATCTTTGACTGCGTGATTTTCCGTTAAGTGAACTTCGACCTCGTTATCAGAATAGTAATTGCAGTTAAAACAGATCTGTATTATACATACGATTTCTCAACGCTTTGTTTTATTATCTTATCAGACTTAACACCATTTTATCTGACATTTAATTGTGTGCGTTTTCTTTGTTTCCTTTCTGACAATACTTTTTATGCGTAGTTTTCTCTTTTTATAGTCCGTGGCGTTAGTTATCATGTCTGCCCGTCGTCCTCTAATGGCGAGGGACACTGATAATAGGAAAGCTAATCCACATGAAAAAGTCAATCCAGTTCACTAAAAGTAGTGACATGTGTATGGAATACGCTTGAGTTGAAAGCGAGGAAAAAAATCTTGAATCCATCTACGTTGTAGTTGTCCTCTTTTCTGCTTCTCGGGTACTCTTTTCATAATTATCTTTACCTGACTTTCATGTCTTTTCACTTGCCCTAAATATGTCATTATCCTCATTTTTGTTTGACTGGGTGAGCTCCTTTATTTTTTATAGATCTAGTTCTCGTTTTCGTCCATGGAATTGTCAATACTTTCCTGTAATACTTATATCGCCGTCTCCCTGGCGAAGGATTGAACGACTTTCTCCGTAATCCCGTATATCCACGTGAGGAATACAGCTGCGTGAGATTCGGCAGCGAATCGCGTCGCGTTGGTTACTTACGGGGCACTACGGAATTATGTCCAAAAATAAACATTCCGGACGAACGAAGAAGAAGAAAGAAGTTCTGTAACTTTTGTTGTTCTGTCTACTCCAACCCATCATCATCAACATCATCATCATCATCATCATCATCATCATCATCATCATCATCATCATCATCATCATCATCATCATTATCATCATCATCATCATCATCATCATCATCAACATCCAGAGCCTTGTCGGCTGCCGTGGGCGATCTTGCATCTCCATAAATTGCCATCTTCGACGTCATGGATCAATTCATGGGTTGACTC
Source organism: Cepaea hortensis (assembly GCA_963921405.1). Lineage (NCBI taxonomy): Eukaryota > Metazoa > Mollusca > Gastropoda > Stylommatophora > Helicidae > Cepaea > Cepaea hortensis. The sequence goes on along the minus strand of OY992876.1, from coordinate 69,283,038 downwards.
CCTTCCGTGCCATGACACAAGACTGTCAAGAATCTTCTCACACTGTCTTCCCTTATCTCTCTTTCCGCAAATCGTTCTAGTTGCCACAACTTGTTCCAGTTTTTGTCTTCTCATCATGTGGCCGGTCTCCCTGGCCAAAGGGTTAACGACGTTGTTCGTAATCCCGTATATCAACATGGGGAAAACAACTGCGCGAGATTCGGTAGCGGATCGCGCCGCGCTGGTAACTTACGGGAGTATGTGAGCCGGTCGTTCAGAAAGCAATGACAAACTACTGCACGTAAAACTTGCCTAGTACATCAACAGCTGCTGAAAAATGCTGGTGTTGACTGCAACGTTCTGTAAGGGATATGCAACATTTAACAAAAAATATGGCCAAAAATGATGACTGCTTCTTTCTGATGTTTTTGATAAGTTGCCTTGCGACTGAGCTTCCCTCAGCTCATTTTGGCTGTCCAATTAACTTTCAGCCTTCTTCTATTAAACCACATCCCCAAGGCTTCCAGGGACTGTAACATATAATCTAATGTTTAAAGGGCCTGCTTCAAGGATCCACGGCGCCCAATTACCATCGTGCAGCGGACACCCTGGCCAGTACGCCACTATTACCAATCTATGCCTAAGCAGGATGTTTTGTATTATTGGTTAGTTCCGGTTCCAACTTCACGGCCAAAGATCACCCCCATAATGCTCCGTTCCTGTACCAGTCAGGCTTCGGGCGGAGAAGCGCAATTGGGAGGGTACAATAGTGTAAGGAAATGCAACCTAAAGACTAAATGTAATGGCAGGGTAGGCCGGGCCCTAAGCCTTGGTAAACAACTGATCTAGTATGGAAGCTCCGACAGACGGAGAGTTAGAGTATTGCTTTGCTGATCCGACAGCTTCTGTAGCTTGTCTTGCTCCAAATGTATTGGTGTGGAGTAAATTAGGCAGGCAGAGAGAGAGAGAGAGAGAGAGAGAGAGAGAGAGAGAGAGAGAGAGAGGGGGGGGGGATCATGATGCATAGGTAACGCATGGTCTCTACAATTCAGCGTAGGCTTTGTGCTATGGAGAGGAATAACTCCGTTTTGCAAACTATTGTCTATCAAGACGGCAAGGTGCCAGTCTTTGTGCCAATGAACATCACACAAAATGCCTCTCCCTGCCCCATATGAAATGTGGAACAGACAACAGTCCCGACAAACCAACAGCACACATGGGCTTACATGCATAAGGTCACTGCCAGAATGCCAACAAAACAGTCCGGCTCTAATATTAGTCAGTTGTGGATGGAAACGGCAAGTCACTAGAAAACAAGCAGTTGCACAAACAGGACCGCTTCAGGCAAATCAAGTTAGTTGTATATTGTACCTGAAATGCATGTTGCCTCAGGTGGGCTACTTTATACTAACAGTTAACAGTCGACATTTATTAATAGAATGTGGGCTTTCAACTAACAAGCAACAGATGGGTATAATGTCCCAATAGCTTAGTTTGTGGCTATTCACGATCAAATGTCAACTTTGTAATGACAGTTTTTAGAGCGATGCTAAACTAAGTTATTCACCAAGATGCAATAAATGTCAATATTGCGTCGCTAATACATGTTTAATGTGTCCTACATTCACATGTAATCGTATTGTCCGTGCTTTTCGCCGATATATGGCTGTTTGAACGTGTCCAGGGAGGACTTGGGGAGCTTCATTCATCTGTTGTCAGTCCTTGTGTGGGTTCAGAATCTTCTCAGTCAGCTCTCGCCAATGGTGAGTCTGTTCTTGCTGATTGGCTCGGTGTTGCATTGTTTCCACTTCTTGTTCTTGTTCTTTTCTTGTTCTTCTTGTTTTTCTTAGTCCCCGTCTACAAAATCTCCCGTTTGTCCTTCCCTGCTCCTCTCCTTCCACTTCCACTTCCCCTTCCTCTTTTGATTCTTCTTCTTCTGCTTCTTCTTATTCAAATATCAGTCCAGTGCATTAGAAGTAGTAGCACATGTATGCTCTACGCTTGAGTTAAAAGCGAGTGAACGCAACAACAACAACAACAACAACAACAACAACATTGCTGATAGTCTATGTTTCAGAACTGTTAAGAGCACGTAGAAATTATACTTGTCCGTAATTCTAAAGTTACGTTTTTCGAAGTCAATGTTCTGCGTTGTACTGGAATGAACAATAAGTGCAATTATATATGAGCAATAGATTAACAAGTATTGATGGGCAATCAATCATAGAAGTAGACGAAAGAAGTAGAGATTAGAGGACACACTAGACAATATACTCGTAGAGATTAGAGGACACACTAGACAATATACTCGTACTAATTGAAAGCTAAAGTGGCCATAACAGGATTCAAATAACCAGTGGCGTCACTGGGGTTGGTGTCACCCAGTGCGGTAAACTCTTGGTGTCACCCCTCTAGACTTTCACCATGGTCTTCTTCCGAGTGTTCCTGTACCATATATAATCGCATATAGTAATGTTTGTAAAATAAGTCAAAAAGTTCATAAGGACATAAGAAAGAAAACAAATTGAACAATATAACTTCAATACTTCAGGTAAATCATAAATAAAGAACTTCGACAAACTCGGACAAAGTTAAATTTTTGTTTTTTAACATTAAAATTTCTAAAATTAACAATGAACGGTTATGGAACCCGACTAGACAGAGCTTGTCTGCTTTGTCAAATTTGCAATTTTTTAATTTTGGTGTCACCCCTTGATGGTGTCACCCGGTGCGGCCCGCACCCCCCGCACCCCCCTAGTGACGCCCCTGCAAATAACGATAGCGCCTCGCTGTAGGAATACGTTTTGAGTTGAGTTGAGCTAAGAAACGACATCGCTGCACGCAAGACATACCCACACCCGCTCCGTCCCCTCAACAGCCAGTGAAGAGTCACACTGCTAATGGTTCCCCCTAAAAGAGCTGGTATAAAAACTAAAGCATTTTCTGCCCACATTGTCAAAGAACATTTCGAGCCAAAATAAGCCTTGCCAGCCATCTTAGAACTCATGGCTCCAAACTTTCAAGCCCACTGGATTAAATGAATGATCACCATCATATTTGATGAATCAAACACTAAATAGCATACTGTTACTGAGATTACTGACAGTGTCACTTCTTTTCTAGATAAATGCCACATAGCGATTGCCCGTACACATCATGCAGAAAGGAGAAAAGGAAAATCCCAAGGGATAGCAAAGGGGACAGTGCAATAGAAAACCAAAGAGACGGGATGCGTCACAAAGAAACGAAAACCTAGCGACCAAGGGCATCCGCTGTGGAGCGATATTAGGAACCGGTCGTGTTTACAATTTTGGAAACCGAAACCGTGTGGCAAGGAATGTTTGGATGCGATGATTCGATGATTTTCGAGTGAAGAACAACAGGAGGCGATTGTTGATAAGAATCCATGGATGGATAGAAGAACAGGGAATCGAACCTAGACGAATCTTGAACGAACGAAACAGCAAGGATCTAAATAAACTGTGGTAAGGAAATAGGCAGTCAGAGCAAACGGTACAGATGTAGATAGGATGATTCCTGGTTAACTTTAGTAGATGTTGTCCCTGCGGCAAGGGAGCTCTATGATGCCGTTGGAATTTGATCTTATGATTCTGCAAGGCCAAAATTAAAGGACTTGAACTGTTTGCCGAGCTGCGTGTTGTATTTTCCTGTTTACCAATTTTAAGGTGAGACTTTGAGATCTTGTTGTCGTTACGCATTGACGAGTTAACTGCTTCGTCGTAGATCTTCATTTGTTATTATTGTTCAGAAGAACGGGATTTACGATAAGGCAATAAAGATGGTTCAATAAGTGTACTTCGAGGCAGGGTGCCTAGTTGGCCAATCGTCGAAGCACACTTGTTATTTTAGAGAGGTGCTGTCATAACTTGTAAGTGACACGCCAGTGTGGCCAGCATAGCATCGGATTTGTATATAGTCTAACGTGTCCTCTAATTCTGACTTAATTTATTCATTTCTATGAGTGCCGATTGATCTTGTGAATTTACGTTTCCTGCTAATTCAATGAGGAGTGGCTAAAAATTATGAAACACAGAGGCTAAAACAGTGTGTAAAACACAGAGACTAAAACAGTGCGTTAAACACAGAGACTAAAACAATGTATGAAACACGGAGACTTAAACAATGTGTGAAACACGGAGACTAAAACAATGAATGAAACACGGAGACTAAAACAATATATGAAACACAGAGACTAAAACAATGTATGAAACACGGAGACTAAAACAATGTATGAAACACGGAGACTAAAACAGAGTGTTAAAAACAAAGACTAAAACAATGTATGAAACACGGAGACTGAAACAATGTATGAAACACAGAGACTAAAACAATGTATGAAACACAGAGACTGAAACTATATGAAACACGGAGACTAAAACAGTGTGTTAAAAACAAAGACTAAAACAATGTATGAAACACGGAGACTGAAACAATGTATGAAACACAGAGACTAAAACAATGTATGAAACACGGAGACTGAAACAATGTATGAAACACGGAGACTGAAACAATGTATGAAACACGGAGACTGAAACAATGTATGAAACACAGAGACTAAAACAATGTATGAAACACGGAGACTGAAACAATGTATGAAACACGGAGACTGAAACAATGTATGAAACACAGAGACTAAAACAATGTATGAAACACGGAGACTAAAACAATGTATGAAACACGGAGACTAAAACAGTGTGTTAAAAACAAAGACTAAAACAATGTATGAAACACAGAGACTAAAACAATGTATGAAACACGGAGACTGAAACAATGTGTGAAACACAGAGACTAAAACAGTGTTGTGATATAATAAAACGTCCTTACCCTTTCCTATTTATTGACTCCCTTAAAAATAAATAACCCCTTTCAATTACTGTTTAAGTAACTTACTTAATGTAGGAGAAAATAAAACAGCGATAGACTGACCGTGGCAGTGAGTGATTAAGTCCTATTTTAGTAGGAATATCCAGGATGGACTTCAAGATCTAATAATCTACAAAGATGAAGATCAACAGAGTACTGACAACAGTGTATCGTCTGCTTTACTTCTGAGAAGTATCACCTATGGCCTCATCATTCAACCAAGTCAGTGAAACTATGGGACAATCCTTCTACAAGTTACTAAAACTATCAACAGTGAGTAACCTTCAACTGTTGGTTGGATTACCAAGTTAATATCCAACAATGGATAAGTCTTCGAAAGAATGTCTCACAGCTGCAACAGTCAAACATGGAATTCAGCCATTCACCACCAAGCTCTAGCTATGAACACCAACTCAAAATGGGAAGAGACACTGAAACAACTTTATAAGCCAATACAAGCAACTTCAGAACCTCTGAACCCTAACAACACCAGCTTACCTCAAGGTTCCAAAACCTGAATACATAAAAAAGACCATATGAAAGCAGTTAGCGGAGTAAATGCCTCTACGCCTGCAACCACAGGAATCACCTGATGGCCTGCAACCCTGGATATGTGGTGGAATAATATTCTTCAGTCTCATGCCCTCAGCAGAATCCTGGAATTAATTCCAGATGAACCAAATGAATAACAAGCAGAATTGTATGTCTACACTGAAAGTAAATAATGAATCAGAACTCTGTGCTGGTCCCATGTCAGCCTAAATGCCATCAACTGTGGAATAGGTTATAGACTGATGACTAGGTGGGTGAAAAATCTGTGGGAACAAAATTGAGATTCGGATATTATGAGCCGAGAAGCTGAAAGGTCGGCATCCTTTTCATCGGATATGGTGATATAGGGAAGAACCTTAGTCCAAGACTCAAGATGCATCTCCTGAAGGTATGACCAACCCAGGCCTCAATTTCACACTGACACCGAGCCGTTCACAACAGAAGATTCTTGAATTCAGCTCCACGGAGGAGATATGTATATGTGGTGAATTTATTTCCTAATAGGGATTATAAGTAGTTCTGCAACAAACTTCAGTGGACATTAAAACATGACTGTGAGTATTTATTTCTGTCACGGATAATTATGGACATTAACTGCTTTGCACTGGAGAAAAATACCCATCCGCAATGCCTAAATGAACACTATAATTAATTAATTTAATTATTAGTATCAACTGCTTTCATGTGTGTGTTTTTCTTCTATGACATGGAAAAGGTAAAGAGTGTTTTACAATGGTATAGATGGTATAGTATTTTGACACCAACTCATTATTTTTAAAATGAGAGAATGGTAAAAGGTGTCAGAAACCAATGTTGATATGTTGGGCTCTATTTAATCTTTATTTGCCTTAATTGTGAGGGTAAATGAAAGTAGACCCAATTTGTGGTTGTTGTGTTGTTTGTAATAACATTGTTGTTTTTTTGGGGTCACTGGGTACTATATTGTAATAATGCAATGAATCCCATGCCTGTCTGAAAATGCATAGTGTTTATTACACATATATATATGTAACTGCAGATCTTGAGTTAATACCTGAACTGTTTGTCCAAAAGTGTTGTGTACATCAAGTAAATGTGGTGTCCAACAAGTGGTTGTTTATATGTTGTGAGCAATCAATATCCTTCTAGCACTATAGTAAATTTAAAGGGTGATGAAGTGGGAAGGGAAACCTACACACAGATGCCATTGTTTCAAGGATTGAACTCTTTTCTCCTGGGATTTGTGGTAAATATCCCTGATCATCCTGCATTCTAACCAGTGACCAGAGAATCAATAATACCCCCTAGACATTTTAACGAAATATTCTTAGGAATTAAAATCCACATCCCACAAGTGTGTTAAAAACAAAGACTAAAACAATGTATGAAACACAGAGACTAAAACAATGTATGAAACACGGAGACTAAAACAGTGTGTTAAAAACAAAGACTAAAACAATGTATGAAACACAGAGAATAAATCAGTGTATGAAACACAGAGACTAAAACAATGTATGAAACACAGAGACTGAAACAATGTGTCAAACACAGAGACTAAAACAATGTATGAAACACAGAGACTAAAACAATGTGTTAAACACAGAGACTAAAACCATGTATGAAACACAGAGACTAAAACAGTGTGTTAAACACAGAGACTAAAACAATCTATGAAACACAGAGACTAAAACAATGTATGAAACACAGAGACTAAATCAGTGTGTTAAACACAGAGACTAAAACAATCTATGAAACACGGAGACTAAAACAATGTATGAAACACGGAGATTAAAACAATGTATGAAACACGGAGAATAAAATATGTATGAAACACAAAGATTAAAACAATATATGAAACACGGAGTCTAAAACAGTGTGTGAAACACAGAGACTAAAACAATGTATGAAACACAGAGACTAAAACAATGTGTTAAACACAGAGACTAAAACCATGTATGAAACACAGAGACTAAAACAGTGTGTTAAACACAGAGACTAAAACAATCTATGAAACACAGAGACAAAACAATGTATGAAACACAGAGACTAAAACAGTGTGTTAAACACAGAGACTAAAACAATCTATGAAACACGGAGACTAAAACAATGTATGAAACACGGAGACTAAAACAATGTATGAAACACGGAGACTAAAATATGTATGAAACACAAAGATTAAAACAATATATGAAACACGGAGTCTAAAACAGTGTGTGAAACACAGAGACTAAAACAATGTATGAAATGCAGAAAGTGTGTTCAACATGTAACAGATGTGAAAGCTGTAAGCAAACGACGGAGCACTTTTTGTTTTAAACAACGGAAATATTGAGCACCCGTATCACTCATCTTCACGTGGGCGTTGGAGTTGGATTGTGCTTTCGTGGCTCAGTGACCAAGGTTGCAGACCAGGTGGTGTTAACGCTGGCAATCATCAACATAAATAGGTCAGCATGGCCGAATGGATACGATCACTCGCTCTTAAACTTCCGGTGTGCTAATGCCGAGGTAGCAGGTTCAACCCATACACCGGTCAGTTGGAGTAAAATGTTGACTTCTCGTCCTTGACTTGGGGACGTAAATTACAAGTACCCAACTATTAGTGTTGGAACTCTTCGCTGGCTGCTGAGGATGGGGACGGAGCGCTTATGGGAATGTCCTGAATGCTGTGATGTCGGTTCCTAAATCAATCAATCAATCAATCAATTACAAGTACCCCTGAAATTGAAGTGGGTTCGCCTGATGGTGAGGGATACTGGTAATAGGGAAAGCTAGCACACACACACACAAATCAGTCCAGTACTACTGGAAGTAGTAGCCCGTGGGGGAAGATTACGCTTGAGTTCAAAGCGAGCGAACGCAAAAACAAATCAACTTAATCATTAAGAACATCACCACCAAGTGTCTTGCCAAATACATGGACCATGAAGCTTCGCCAGAGCTTCCGTTATCCATAAAAAATTGTTGCACATCCTTTGCGGGGTTTCCCGACCAATTTTACGTTGAGTAGTTTGCCACTGGTTTCTGAACGAGAAGTCAAACGTTAAGTCTAACTGAACGGTATGTGGACTGAACCCACAAACACGCCGTCAGTGCACGGGAAGTTTAAGCTCAAGCGCATTAAATGCACGCCCACATTGACCTATTTCGTCCGGCTTCATGGGCTATCTGTCTGTCATAATAAATGACGCGTCAAGGCACGTCACTTACTGCGTTTCTCAATCTCTTTTGCCCTTAATCTTTCCGATTGTTACGATTTGGTCCAGTTTATCTCTTAATTCACATACTACAAAAAGAAAAGAATGATCAATCAATCAGAAGCCGTCAACACCAGTACAAGACAATTATCATTTTATAGACAGACCAGAACAAATCATTATACTGCTCCTCAGAACAGGAGACAACAGATTGCGCTACCACATGTATACAAAATATAAGATTGAGTTGAGATGAGTTGAGCTGAGTAAAGAAGCGACATGATAGCACTGGGTACACTCCCATGCGTACTCTGTACTGATCTTCAACAGCCGGAAATGAGTCCCAAAGTAATGGTACCAGTAGCAGTATGATTATATACAATTGGAACACAAAACAAAGGTTCCGTTTCAGCTACAGAAATGTGCTTTTTTTATAATTAATCGACAGATAGTCGTTTGTTATAGTCTTAAGTTCGCCACGGTAGGCAGAGGATCACTTTATAGGCAATGGCTACGGTCACCGACCAGTCTTGTTGTTGCCAAGAATAAACAACGGCACACTACCCTCTCTACAAATTCCCAGGAAACCGTGAGAGCTCGGCGTGATCACCTGACGCTTGCGCTTAAACTTTTGGTGCGATGATGGCTAAGTTGTGGGTTCAACCACACACCGGTCAGTCAGTTGGATTTAAATGTTGACTTCTTGTTCAGAAACAAATGGCAAACTACTGAACGTACCATTACCTAGTAAATTAACCTGCAAAGGACATGCAATATTTTCATGAAAACACAACATTGTAAATTTAGAAAGAATAACTGGAAACACTAAATACGATTTGTGTACATTGAGTAATAACAAGGAAATACAAAACAAATTCAACATAGAAGTACAGAACATATATGACATATTGTCCGATCTAGAGATCCTATTCCAGGATGTTAATAATAAATGGGAAATGTTGAAAAATTTAATCAGTTTGGCTGCAGAAACAACTATTCCAAAATTAAAGAAGGTGGGTCGTAGGAAATGGATGACTGAAGAAATTTTAAAACTAATGGAAACAAGAAGACTCAACAAAAACAATCCTGCCAAATATGAAAAAATTCACAGACAAGTCAGAATATTATGTAAGGAGGCAAAAGAAGCATGGCTTGAGAAACATTGCTTAGAAATTGAAAAACAACACACCAGTCGAAGTACCAAATTAGTGCACAAAATAATTCAGGAACTTACTAATAAAAGAACACGTACATCAGCAGGCTGTCTAAAAACTAAAGATGACAAAATCGTAATAGAAAAAGATCAGATTCTACATGTATGGTCAGAGTATGTGAAAAACCTTTATGATGATAACAGAGATGAACCGTATGATATTCGATTTAATAATGAAGGACCGCCAATTTTGAAGATGGAGGTTCGAAATGTTCTTAAACATATTAAAGCTGGCAAGGCACCCGGTTCAGATAACATCACAACAGAAATGATTAAAGCTTTATAGTATGTCCACATTTGTTTGCCTTCATTCACGATCAATTATTTTGAAAACTGTCTGTTGCATCGTTATGAAATTTTTCCAGCCGTCTTATATTTACCCCCACCCAAGGAATATGTCTTTGATGGGTCCAAAAACAACTTAAACCATTGAAAGCGGCGACATTCCTTTGATGTTTTGCTGAACAACTAGTGATTTCTCGTTAACAAAGTTATTTTTACGGTAATGGGAGACCTGTCAATTCTGATGACACACATAGGCGTATCCGGATTCGTATGGGAGTGGGTGCAATGAAAGAACTAGCTTAAAATCGACAGGGTCGGCTGCATTGCATCGGGTTTTTATCCCATCTCAGTTTCTTTCCGCAGCGCGGAAAGCGTCGCACAAAGCGCCAACTCCGTACCTCCAGCGACGACCCTCGGGAGTCTCCGAAAAAATGCACTCGTGAAATGAAGGACGCGGCCCGGAATCGAACATACAACCTTCGGAGCCCGAGTCAGACGGCTTGACCACTTCACCACGGAGATTGCCGAGCAATGTGTAATATTAGTAAAGACAGAGAATTTACAGAGGCACGAGGTAAATAATTTATAAATTAACAGAAAGCAGAAGGAATATATTTCTTACCTTATTTTTCATTTCCTTCTTGTTTCTTCAGCTGATGCTGATGCTGTAATGTTTAGGGCCTGCAATTCGTCTGAATGGTTGGAGCAAAATATCCCAGTAAGCGTGTACGTAGATTAAGGTCTGCTATCTGCTCAGACCTTAATCTGTGTCGGACGATTCCAGTAGGTTGATTATCACGAGGTTCTTGATGATAAGTGCGTGATATTGGTCGTTGTCTAGGTAACGCTGCTCCTGTTGTGTCAATTGAGCTATCTAACTGTCTTACAATATAACTCACCCCCGCAGTGCACATTCACCAGTCATTAAACAATATTGCGTTCGCGCACATAATCCTTTATTGCAGAAAGAACACTGACAAACGGAACACAACTCTATATCCAGAAACAATATATATTCCATAGAATATCCATATCCTCCTCACAACTTAACACACACACATCACTGTCTTCTCACGGCCTTATGAATCTTCCATTCATAAACCAGTTATCCAGCTACTATCCACAGCTGAACCTCACACATCACAACCCACACACTGGGTCTAGTCTCCGCTAGCTATCCAACCCACTTTGGGTTCAGGCCTCCACTCACTATAAAACCCACTCTGGGTTCAGGCCTCCATTAACTATCCAACCCCCACTGGGTTTTAGGCCTGCATTCACAACTGGGAGAACAACACAACCCACGATCTGACCGCAGTCAGTCTAAGCTCCCGCTTCATTAGCCGACCGATCCGCTCGGCGCCAAAACATCAACTCTCCTCCAGCGACCCGACTCCTCAGTCGGTCCCAGCTTCCACTGCCAAGTCAAAGTTTTCCACTGTCTTTTAACCCTGCTGTGTAGCCCCTCCCTGGGCTCCCCACAACATTACACCCCAGCCTAAAACTGTCTCTCTCCCCATCCACCCTGGTGGTCTCCACTCACCCTCACCATTATTTCTCATGGCTGGTTGTTTATCTCGTAGTCTCGCTACCAGGTCACTCACCTCACTGTCAATAACCCAGGCATATGTCATTACCCCCCTCTTAAAAGAAAACTTCGTTTTCAAACGCTGAGAGCATAATACTTATGAACCAGACATAATGCCTGGGTAGCCCTAAGTATGACTACACCTTACTCTAGCTAGTTAGTTAGTTAGTTAGTTAGTCGACAGATCATCCTCGTTGCACATCGAACCATTCAGTCCATAAGTGCTCGGATCCCCTCCTCAGCAAATCCCGCAGCGTGTAGCGGCTAACGACGCCAGTTCTGTGTTGGTTTATCAATCTTCTTTGGCTTCCTGCGTAGTGTTCTTGTTTGGCCACCCCTCTTTTAATTTGCTGCTCTCGCAGTCTGGCCATTGTTGTAGATTCACAGTCATCACTTGGTTCACGCAAAAGTTTCACTTCTCATAGAGCATTCAGAATGTCAGCCTGGTCCATGGCGCGTCCGCCCTCCACAGTAGCCTCACCTGCGAGCTTGTCAGCCAGCTCATTTCCTTGTACTCTCGCATGCCCTGGCACGAAGATGAAACTAATCTTTGCCAGCCGAGACCGCTTCAGAGGCAGCAACCATTCTCTTCGGATCGACCCCTCCTCTATCCTCTTGATCATGTTCATTGAGTCGCTAAGGAAACAAGCCCTAGTGAATGTCTGTGTCTCGAGCCATGTTATTGCTTTACTTACTGCCATGACTTCAATGGTCAGGCTACTTGTGGTTTCAGTGAAAGCACCAGAGTCCTCCTTCACAATTCTCCCTCCGGCCCGAGCTGTAAAGGCCCATGAGCTTCTCACATGTCGGACGACCGACCCATCTGTGTAGATGACCGCGTCACCGTCTAGCGAATTCTCGAAAATCAACGCTTGTACTTCAGCCTCAACAACAGCCGGATTTTCTTGTCTGCATTTTCTATCTAGTTGGATGCAAACTGAAAAGGATGTGCAGAAGTCTGTTGGCACTTGCACCCACTCCTCGACAGGTTTTAAGTCCTCAAGTGAACACACCTGTTGAAGAATGTCTTCGGCTTGACCCATCCACGACCGTCCTCTTTTTAACCTGCTGCCCTTCACCTTCCTAATTTCACTATGCAGTGGATGTTGTGTGTTTGCGTTAATTCTGAGGTAGGCGCGTGCTCTGCAAACTTGTATTCTCTCTTCAATGATTGGAAAATCAAGAAGGTAGCGCATCGCCCTGCATGCTGTATCTCTTGTACATCCAAGAATAATGCGCATAGCTTCATTCTGTATCCTTTCCATCCTTTCTATCTGCTTATGGCTGACAGTCAGGATTGCCATTGCATACTCCAAAACAGACATGACCAGCCCCTCGTACAGAAGACATAGATGGCGCTGCTCACAGTTTGCTGCCGCCATCACCCGCATCGCTGCCAAACCCCGCTTGGCCTTTGTTATCACCTGGTCTATGTGCACATTATAAGCAAGGCTTCGATCAAACCGTATCCCCAGGTAATTCATTGCCTGCGTTCTTTCCACCGTCTCTGAAAACAGCATTACAGTTGGTGTTGGATTGTTGACAATATGATTATTCAACGAGAACCAAGTCACTGTTGCCTTTGTTGGGTTGACCATTGCCCCAGCTTTATCACACCAAGTACTTATGCGATTGAGTTCGGTTTGTAGTTCCACAGCAACCTCTTCTCTATCCTTACCCTGACGATACACTAAAACATCATCGGCATATGACAATGTCCTGCCAGGTCCAGTGATCTGCTCACTGGTGATTCTCACTGTGTAGGCGTTAAACAGTACCGGAGATAATGGTGATCCCTGTGGTAGGCCAGGATATATTGTTGTTGGTTCCGAAGTCCAACTGCCACATCTAAAAACTACTTTCCGTTGGAAGAGGGCAGCAGCGATCCAACTAAGGAGGAATGGACTTACGTTTAGTTCAAGAAGCTGAAACATTAAAAAATTCAGTGGTACTCTGTTGTATGCGTCCTCAAGATCAATCGCTGCAGCAACGGTTTCAGTGCCTGAGTGGAAACCTTCATAGACATCATGGGCAAAGACTGCTGCATTGGTCCAGGTTTCTCTTTATGGACGGTACCCACCCAAGGTAGGTGGGAAAACACCTTGCCTCTCTAGTTGGCTTGATATTTTCCTGGCAATTACCTTCTCCAGCAGCTTGCCTATTGTATTCTGCATGGTTATAATTCGATATCCCTGAATTTTTTTGTGGTCTTTGTCAGGCTTCGGCAAGGGAATCAGATAGCTGTGTAACCATTCCTCCTTGATGCTAGCACTCCCTATACTGTTGTTGTACATGTCTGCTAGTTTCTCTAGCTCATTGTCGGTACACGTATTTATGTCGTCGTATCTTATGCCATCAGGACCTGGAGCACTGTTTTTTGATCGTCGAAGCACAGCCTTGATTTCTTTCACTGTCACTGTGTCTTCATCCGAAGTGTTCTGGGCCTTGCATCTGTCTGAGGTGACCTCCTTGGCCAGATTTTGGCCTCCCATGTCTGTCTGGTTGCTCTGCTCAAGGTAGCGTTCAAAGAGGGCTTTGCCGTTGTCCTCGTCAGTCCTCTGCCAGATGAGGTCAGCACCTTGGAAGTCAGAAATGCTCTTATTCTTGACTACACCACTCATGCTTTTATGTAGTCGCCAGAACAATTTCAGTGACTTGTCTGTGCTTACTCTTTGACACACCTCTGCCCATTTTTCGCTTTTAACCACCTTGACCAGTTTTTTTGAAATAGCTTACTTTTGTGTGCATCTCTCTTTCTAAGTGCAAGCAGGGACTAGGATGACCAGCTCTGTTCTTCTTGGCATTTTGCCATCTCCTTACAGCAGTACGCTTATCCACCCAAGCCTTCTCCACCTCGAAACTCCACCACAGTGGCTGCTCCCAGCTTTTTTTCCTGCCCTGAATCGTTCTGCGCTTGTCACGTCTTATTTTACTCACCACATCTTGCCCTGTACTGTCATACTGGAACGTCTTTACCTTTAGCTTGTGCTGCCTGGTTCTGCCTTTCTCCACCAATATGCTGCAAGGGTGGTGGTCGCTGCCATGGTGTCCTAGGACACCCCATCTACACACTATATCAACAGTGGCTGTGTCACCAGGACAGCAAGCCGTCCAGGCGATGAGGACAGTGCTATTGATCTGGCGCTAGTTTCACCTTACTCTAGCTACCACACTAAATAATACATCAAATGCTCATAGTACACTCCCATATTCCCCACACATCAATACCAACAACTTTCCATCTTGTGTACCAATACATGGCTAGTATCTCACATAATAATAATAATAAACATATCATAGGGAACATAATATCTGTGTACCTGCAAGTCTACTAACATCCTCAAGAAGACATAACCTATTTGTGTACCGACCCTGTATCAGGTGGTTCTTTTCTTGCATCAAACCTCCATCTATTTCTGTCGATGATGTATCTACCTTTCTTGTACCTATTCCTCATGGTGCCCATATATTTATAACATCTGTATGCTATCCCTAACCCTGGGTCAGTGATGTCGCGAACACTCTTTTGGTCTGACTCAACTCTCCTATCTGCATATTGCACTGTTACACTGGAGTCTCTGTTTAGTCTGAACTCTTTATTCAATCTTGGCCCATATCCCTGGCACCCTGCTCTCTGCTGCATACGCATTATACCTGTGTGCCCTGCACATGCACTATCCTGAGCTGATCTAGTATCTCGGACACTACGTGCTAAAGGTACTACTCATTGCCCACGTGCAGTTCCGTCATCTGAAAACCGGCGAGTGAGAACATTGTTCTTCCTCTCGAAGCACCATCTACCCTTCTTTGACTGCCTATTTTCTACTCTACTACACCCTTGGAAACATTTGTCCAGAGTAGTATCTTGTCTCTGGGATTTCCTTCTCACTTGCTCAACTGTACTACCCTTTTTCTCAGTCCCTATGTCTACTTCAAGTGCCTCTTCTACTTCAGCTATACTCTCTAATTTAGGTTTTCTTTTGGTACCTACCTCGCTACTACTTAAACTGTTTCTGGACCCAATAAACTACTTCTTCTTCTGTACAATCTTTAACCCCTGGCACGTTTCCGATGATCAAATCTGCCACTGGTGAGTCTAGAACACACGCTACCACTCTTCCTGTGATATATTATGTTTTTACTGCTATCACGGCTAATGGGTAGAATTCTACTGTCCCATTAAATTTTATGCATCTAATCTTTTCCCCTGTGTACTCCGAGGGGTTCACTAAACTTTTTCTAACTCCGATAGACGTACACCGGGAATCTCTAATTGTTAATCATTAACGAAACCATGGTGCATCTTCATGCTTCCACCTGCATGGACTGCTGATCCTGCTTTCACTGTTTGACCACACACTAAGACTGGCTGACCGTCTTTTTCAAAAAGAGGTTTGCACCCACTACAATCTTCATTGTTGATAGTCTCAATCACTTGTGCTGCATTAGAATGCTCCGTTTCCCTCATTGTACAATGATAGCTGACATGCCCCTTCTTTCCACATTTGAAACAGATGATTTCCTTCCTTGCGTTACTTGTTGGCTCACTTGATGGTTGTGCATCACATTGTGCTACCTTGTGTCTCCAGCTCCCACAATTCCAGCATCCGGCATAACTATTTGGACGTCTCTGGAAATTCCCCCTTTTGTATAGGTACCGTCCTGCTCGACCAACATTGTTTCCTCGAAAAGCATTGGCTTGAGGTTGTTGTTGTTCATATCTATGTGTTGAATCCACACTTTTCGATCTTGGTCTAATAACTGGATTCTGGTCCTGTTTAGTGTACGCTGCACAGACTATTTCCTCCCTCATTAGTCTACCAATAGAACTGTTTGGATGTGCAGTCATGTAATTTTGCCCTAACTGTGACATTGTGTCTATGTCCTTTGGCTTACGTTCCTCAAAGAAAGCTACTAAGTTTGTATTGCATGATGATAAAACTTTGTCTTTTAACACTAAATCCACTAATTTATTAAAATCTTTTCCTACCTCTGCAAGCTCCATCAATTTGTTAAATGTATTCTTTACTGTGTTAACAAAATCTGTGAAATCTTAATTTGTCTCTGGCTCTAAATGTCTAAACTTTGTTCTATATCCATGCTCAGTTAGTTGGAACTTTGTAAGCAGACGTTGAAGCAAAATAGTGTAGTTGTTTCTTTCTTCCACAGGTAAATTAAACATTGTATCTAGGGCCTTACCCTTAAGAAACTCGCCAAGTCGCATCGCATACTCTCCCTCTGGAATACCTAACACTTTTGCTGATGCTTCGAATCTTCCCAAATAAGATTCAAGATGGTCCTGGTCTGTAAAATATGGCAGTTTTAATCTCTGTGACGACTGCGAAGGTCTTCTGCTTTCCTCACTTTGACCCTTCGAAGATAATTCTAGTTTTCTGAGTGCAATTTCCGCTTCCATCTTAATCTTCTCTTTCTCAATTTCCATTTTCATATGTGTCTCTCTCTCTCTTCCTGTAGACGCTTGGCTTCCATTTCAGTCTGTCTTTGTTCTCTCTCAGCTAACTTTTCTTCCTGTAGACGCTTGTCCTCAGCTACCTTTTCTTCCTTTAGGCGTTTTGCCTCGCGTTCATTATGCCTCTCCTCTCTTTCAATCTGTTTTTGTTCTTTTGCTTCGGCATACTCCTGTAACTCCTTACCCTTCAGGCCTAACCGTTCACCTACTTCAATATATTCCATTAATGTAGGCATCTTGTACTTGTGGACACGGTGCTGTCTGTCAGCCAACTGTAAATATAAAGACTCCGCTGCTAGTCTTTGTGTACCTCCCTAAGTACACCACCACTCCCTGTGTACATAAATTCGTAGTGCTAAAATATCACTCTGTACTCACACCGTCACTCTGTAATCACTAGGTAGTGAGGGGGAATATCACCTATACTCCCTCGCATATATACCAAATAGCTGTAAAAAACTCTGGAAATATTGTTAAACATACATATATCTACACATACAAACGAATGAATGAAAACAGTAAGTGGTGTCTATAAAACGCTAGACGCACAAGCCAAGTACACGGAGACGGTGATCACAAAGAAATAACCCACAGTAACATCCACAAGCTTGTGTGAGACGGACTACCACAGTGCGCGTAATATATGTAAACTGACACCGACCACTAGACAGTAGAAATGACGAAAGATCACAATAATAACATATATCCGAACACAACAAATATCATATGTAAATATAACGAAAAGAAAGAAAGAAAAAATATATCCTCAAAATATACACAGCTCTGACGTTAGACCCAAAAAGGCACGGTATATTATCCAGGACCGACACTGCGCCACCGCAGAAGCAAACAAACCGACCTTTCGATTTAATTCCCAGAAAATATATGGTGCACCTAAGACAATTCCTTTTTGCTCTGTCTCACGACCTTCGTGAACCAACACAAAAATCTCCTACTCCTGACAAACACTGGACCACATACAAATAATTGCGTAACAACCGAAAACAATATTTATAAGACGATGAGCAGCAAACAAAATGTCCAACCGGTTGGCCGACAAATATGTGCCTATTAATCAGTCGCTAAAAGTTCGTTTTTAATAGTTTCCCACAATCGGCTGGAAATATCTGTGTTAAATGTTCCGAAATGTCTACAACGCTAGATTCCAAAGCGACTTGTTGTTTTGTTGAGTGGTTACTTCATTTCGCGTTGTGATCACCAGTTCCAACTGTCGGAAATGTTGACGGTAATAGTAATTATCCAAAATGTTCTTTCGATATGTTGTTACTTTCCCTGGACGTAGTGACAACAAAGTAATAATCCAAATGTTTTTATACCTTTGTAGCGGAGATGGTCCGTAGTTGTATCAATTATGTGATAGATTCACGCTTAAAGACAAAGTTCAACATAAAAAATGACAGCAAATGTCCAACACTTTAACTCTTTATCGTAAGTTCTTTTTAACAACTGTATACAACCATGCTCGCGGAGCTGCCACGTCATCCTTCGTTGTCAAAATGTTTGCTGATTACAGAGTAATGATCACAAAGGGATTCACAAAGACGAACATGAAGTCTGGTTTTCGTTCAAAAACACATTGTTTATCCAGTTCTCCTCTGGAAAATTTTAGTAAATTTCCACCGCATCCCCCGTAGGTCAACCTCAGTCAGTACCTCAGTACTCTGTATCACAATAATACACACTTAATTGTCTGTAAACTGACCGGAAACTTTTTCCGTCATACACAAACACTTTCTACTTCTGCCCCAGCACGGCTGTGGTAGGGGTACCGTTACTACCCACGTCTGTCACCCCTCCCGGTGAATCAGCAAATGTCAATTCTGTGTATCCTACACATCCATGTTAACTCTCCTTCCCGATAGTTGTCCAAACATGTACTTCCCCAGTAACTGGTCGCTGGCGTACCCTCTGTCCTGTTAACTGCGTCGAAAAATCTTGACCAGTCTACCTGCGACCACACAGTGTATTGACCTCAGCACACACACCTGTCAATATCTTTGATTTTCAATCCTGTCTTTATCACCGACAGCGATACTGTCCAATTGTGCCTAGTGACCACCCCGTCACCCCACACTTTCCGCTGATCTGTCCCGTGTCTTCTCAACGCGCGCTGTTTTTGATGTGCCGTGGTGTCCTTTCGTGAACTGTCTGCTAGCTTCATTAATACTGTTGGTATCAAATTTACATGTATTGACCTTCACTTGAACTGTCTGTTATCTGCTCACCCATTCTCACCCAGGCGCAAATATTGTCTTTATACCGTGAATACGCTCCGCTGTCCACTCTCTCTCTCTCTCTCTCTCTCTCTCTCTCTCTCTCTCTCTCTCTGAGTGAGAAATGTTATTTACCTGGTTTCTCGTGAACACTGCATTTGACACACACGCACGCTGCCCTCGCCACACTCTGGATTCAACACTGGTTTTTCCGTGCCCCGACTGCTAGCTTGCGTGTTGCCTTTAATTTAATAATAATAACCTCTCTAATCGCCGAGTTCACAGATAACAGAATGACAACAATGTCTATATTGTTCTTGACCGTACGAAACCTCCCAGATAATTCAATATTACACCGTTTTGCTTGGCCGGACGAGCCATCCAGATAATATCACGAGGTTCTTGATAATAAGTGCGTGATATTGGTCGTTGTCTAGGTAACGCTGCTCCTAGTGTGTCAATTGAGCTATCTAACTGTCTTACAATATAACTCAACCCCGCAGTGCACATTCACCAGTATTAAACAAGATTGCGTTGGCGCACATAATCCTTTATTGCAGAAAGAACACGGACAAACGGAACACAACTCTATATCCAGAAACAATATATATTCCATAGAATATCCATATCCTCCTCACAACTTAACACGCACACACCACTGTCTTCTCACGGCCTTATGAATCTTCCATTCATAAACCAGTTATCCAGCTACTATCCACAGCTGGACCTTACACATCACAACCCACACACTGGGTCTAGTCTCCGCTAGCTATCCAACCCACTTTGGGTTCAGGCCTCCACTCACTATAAAACCCACTCTGGGTTCAGGCCTCCATTAACTATCCAACCCCCACTGGGTTTTAGGCCTGCATTCACAACTGGGAGAACAACACAACCCACGTTCTGACCGCAGTAAGTCTAAGCTCCCCCTTCATTAGCCGACCGATCCGCTCGGCGCCAAAACATCAACTCTCCTCCAGCGACACGACTCCTCAGTCGGTCCCAGCTTCCACTGCCAAGTCAAAGTTTTCCACTGTCTCCACTGATGGTGACAATTTTGAAAACTGTAATTGATAACCTGCTGTGTCTAATGAAAAATATTGCAATATTCTCTGTTTTAGATAGTCGTAATCTTTCCTCATGTCTTGTGGAATTGTTTCAATCACTTTTAAGGGCTCTAATGCTAAGTTTCTCATAAGGATAAATGCCCAAATCGTCTTTTGAAATGCTATGATATGACATTAAACACTCGAAGTTCTATAAATATGCACTTATGGAATCTCCGGAACAGAAAGGTTTGACTAAGCCTTTATATTTGTTGTATTTTTGCTCCTCTTCTTTACTCTTTAATTTATTTACAGAAATTTCCACGTTGGAGTCAATCTCCATTTGTTTGACTTTTAATTGTGTTTGCGTTTCGATTTCCTTTTGTTTCAAAGCTAATTCTAATTCTAACTTTTTTGTTTCTGTGTTTAATTGAGCTTGTTTGCCAGCAGCCTCGATTTCTAGTTTTTTATTCTCCGCTTGCATCTTTTCATTCTCCATTTGCATCTTTTTCTCTTCAGACTCCATTTGCAGTCGTTTTTGTTCTCTTTCCGCTGCCCTGTTTTCTCTTGCTATGTTTTCTGAATGCGTTTTTTACGCCCATTCTGACAGTTTATCTGCAGTATAGCGTAATTCAAGTCCTAACTCAATACACTGTTCCAGTGTTGACATTTTGTAAATTCAGTTAAATTAAAATTTTTGGAAATTAAATCCCTTTGGAAATAGTTTGGGTGTACAAAAATTGGTTATGTCCCTTAATGTTTACATGTACACTTTCTATAGAATAAATTCAAATGGTCATTAAATTTGCATGTATATATCATAAATTGAAATACATAGAAAAATGTTACATCAATGAAAAAAATATGAGTATCGTTTAGGGATACAATAAGCATGAAACCTATGGGACTTATCTGATTTACTGGTTTCTTTGCTGTAGTGTTGTTGTTTGGTTCTCCGGTTCTTTCGCTACTGCTGGAGAACAATTTACACGCACACAACTTTTCGCGTAACAATCTGTTGTTGGAATGAAAAAGATTAGTATCTTGTCACAGTTATTGTCCAGTCATGTCAATGTTAAATTTTATAAACATGGTGTCTAAGTAACTTTTCTAGAGGGACTACGATAGTTTATGAACAGATGAGAAGATAGTCGCTGTAAACTTGAGACTTTGTCGTGTATGAATGTTAATATATTTTACTTGGCAAAACCAAGAGCTGTCGAGAAATTGAAGTAGTATTTAATCGTCTTGAGCTTGCCAAAACCGGCACGAACCCCCAAATAGCCTGTCAACGTCCTAAAGACCTAGGGAAATGAAACTCGGGTTCAGACAGGCAACAAACTCCATTCTGATACTTTCTGATATAATTTATTCACAGTAATCTGGCGAAGAATGGGTTTCGCAGCCAATTACAATATTTACGATATCACAGGAGTTCATAACAAAGCAATCATACACATAACCATCACAGCAAAACTCTATCAACTATCTTATAATCAACAATCCTTAACTACACTGGTTTCTATCTAACAAGTCCCCCATAAGCTAAACCCTCCTTCGTGGTCGGAGTCCAGTCGCCGTCTGCCCTTCGACGTGTGTCGGGCGGACACGGGGTGTAACTCTCTTCGAGAATCTCGTGGAACAGGTCCTGGCCCACTGTAGGCGGGTTCCACCTGTGTCCACAGAGCTGTAGGCAAACTGACCCATCATTCTCGAAGGCTCTAGATTGGTCGAGCATTCGAGTGGTTCTGTTTACTCCCCTTATATTGGGGTTATATCCCTTCTATAAATCCCTTCTAACTTTATGTCCATACCTACTCCATATGAGACTTTGACAAGATAGATAGATAGATAGATAGATAGATAAGATAGATAGATAGATAGATAGATAGATAGATAGATAGATAGATAGATAGATAGATAGATAGATAGATAGATAGATAGATAGATAGATAGATAGATAGATAGATAGATACATACATACATACATAGATAGATAGATAGATAGATAGATAGATAGATAGATAGATAGATAGATAGATAGATAGATAGATAGATAGATAGATAGATAGATAGATCCCCTCCAGGAGCTGGGCCTTGTCAGCTAGTTTATTTATATAATCACGTTTCATGAAAGAACCCCCAATTCAAAACGGAAATCACGTGAAAATTTAAAAAAATGCCGCGACGTGTCTTGGTGAAGCTGTAATACTGTTAAAATCATGGACGTAATCTCTAAGTCGTATTTAATATACCGCATATAAACTAACTTTGAAATCTGCTGTAAAATCTCCAGAACAAAATTTGTTTTGTTGGGTGGACATAATGATAAGGTTATATACTAAATCTCATCATTTTCCCTCAGTTGGTTACTGAGATATTCAATTTTATATTGAGGCAAAAAAAAAAAAAAAAAAAAAAAAACACACACACACACACTATAGAAGAATATGAAATAGATCAAGTCACCAGACTGCTTAACACACTATATGATACCGGAGAAATACCTTCTGAATTATGTAGTTCTATATTCATTGCAATCCCAAAGAAATCAGGAGCCTTGGAATGTGATCAACATAGAACAATTAGTATAATGAGTCACGTCACGAAGATTTTGCTACATATTATCTTGCAAAGAGTGAGGAAGAAAATACAACCTGAAATAGGGGAAGAACTATGTGGGTTTGTAGAAGGAAAGGGTACAGTAAATTCTGTGAATATACTGCGATCAGTTATTGAACGTTCTATAGAAGTAAACAAAGAAGTACATCTTTGCTTTATTGACTACACAAAGGCTTTCGATAGAGTAAGACATGCCAACATGGTACATATGCTTGTAGATCTACATATTGATGGGAAAGACATTAGAATTATAAAAAAAAACATATATTGGAAACAACAAGCTTCCATAAGGATTGATAATGAAGTTCGACAATATCAGCCTATTAAGAGAGGTGTTAGGCAGAGATGTGTAATGTCTCCAGATCTGTTTTCCCTATACAGTGAAAATATTTTCAGAAATGTAGAAGATGTAAATGGAATCAGCATTGGAGGACGAAACATCAATAATATTAGATATGCAGATGATACAGTATTGACTGCAGACAATGAGCAGGATCTGCAATAATTAGTAGATGCGGTTGTTGCACACAGTGAACAACAGGGATTAGAATTAAATTGTAAAAAAGATTATTATAGTCGTCACTAGGAAAAACGAAATATCACAATGCAATATACAAGTAAATGGGAATACTCTTTAACAAGTGAATCGGTACAATTATCTCGGAAAAGTCATAAAATCTGATGGGAGATGCCTTGAAGAGATTAGAACAAGAATCGCCATGGCGAAAGTAGCCGTTATGTTATGAGAAGAAATAAATTGGAGAACTTGGTGACAACTGGCAAGATCGAAGGAACATACCAAGGGGAAGACCGAAAAGTAAATACCTGGATGGCTTTGCCACATGGCATGGTCGAGACAGGAACACTGAGCTGATTCACGACTCTGGTGATCGAGTGAAATGGCGAGTCATGACCGCCCACGCTTTCCGGCATGGCACATGATTGATTGATTGAACATGGTTTGGACATGAAAGTGATAGCTGTACAACACCCAGTCTTTAATACATTGTCAGTCAGGTCTTAGTCAGATATGACTGAGCTACCGTATAACAGTAGACGGTACTACCTGGTTTCTGTTAGCCCCGAGCGTTGGGCGGCGCTTACCAAACCCGACACCCCACATTGTGCCAACGGCTTCGGGCGGAAGAGCGCAATTGGGAGGGTACAAGCCTTACCCTGGTGCGAGGAAATGCAAGCTAAAGACAAAATTGTCATGGCAGGGCAGACCAGGCCCTAAGCCTTGGTTGGCGACTGGTCTAGGATCGAAGCTCCGACAGGCGGACAGTTAGAGCATTGCTTTGCTGATCCTGCAGCTTCTGCAGCTTGTCTTGTTCCAGATGTAGGGGTGTTACCTTTCCTCTGGAGTGAACTAGGCAGGCCGAGAGAGGGATCATGCTGCATGGGCAACACATGATCTCTATATTTTAGCCCAGGCTTTGTGCTATGGAGAGGCAATAACTCCATCCCTGGTCTTAACTGGTCTCGGAATCAAAGCGAGAGGCAACTGTTACGGGTTATAAGTCCTTGTCAGTTGGCGTAGACATGGGGCGCCACGCGTTGCCTCTGACGGTGGGAGACACCTATAGGTGTCACTGATCAGCTACCGCCCGCCTCAAGCTGGGCAGCCCCCAGCCAATTGGGTGCTGATCCGCCACAGCCTGCCTGCTTCAATGGGTGCTTGGGGCTAGGACAAAATCTGAATCGCAGGCTGTAAAACCAATGCACCAGGTACAAACAAAAATATAAATAGAAACCTCAAGCTACGGCTTGCAACCTGGAACGTGAGAACCATGTGTCCAGGATTTTCCACTGACTTGACCAATATTGACGATGTGAGAAAAACGGCTGTGATTGATGCCGAACTCAATCGTCTTAACATTGATATTGCTGGCCTGCAGGAGACTCGCCTCGCTGAGGAAGGGTCACTCAGGGAAAACAACTACACCTTTTTCTGGAAGGGTAAAGGGCAGGCAGAAAAAAGGCAACACGGTGTGGGCTTTGCAGTGAAGAATTCGCTACTGGGAATGATTGAAATTCCAGCAGGAGGAAATGAAAGACTATTATCCCTGCGCTTGGCAACCTCTTGTGGGTTTGCCACCATTATTACTGCATATGCACCGACACTCGATTCCTCTGATGATGTGAAGGATTTGTTCTATGAGGAGTTAGACTCTGTGATTAAGGCAGTTCCAAAATCCGACTACATTTATATGCTCGGTGATTTCAATGCTCGTGTGGGCAAGGACTCGAGTTCATGGCCAGTGTGCCTTGGAAAATACAACATCGGTCGCATGAATGAAAATGGGCAAAGGCTGCTGGAGCATTGCACCAGTAATGACCTATGTATTACAAACTCTTTTTTTAAAACAAAAGAGATGCATAAGGTCACATGGAAACATCCAAGATCCGGCCATTGGCACCAGCTGGACTTCATCATCACACGGAGACAACATCTGAACCATATATCATTGACTCGTAGTTACCACAGTGCTGACTGTGATACGGATCATTCTTTGGTTGTTGCAAGGGTTAGACTGAGACCAAAGAGAATCTACACAGCTAAACACAAATCTAGCCCCAGGATTAATATTATTAACACTCATGATCCTGAAAAGTGCTTTCAGTTTCAACAGCAACTTGAAGACGCTTTCACTGATACACCAGAAAATTGTACAGTAAATGAAAAGTGGGGTCAAATTAAGGAAACTCTTTGTAAAACTGCCGTAAGGGTTTACGACACTGTGGATCATAAGAGGCAGGACTGGTTTGCGGCCAACAGCGGGACTCTGCAGCCCTTGATTGATAAGAAGAAGAAAGCTCTCTTAAGAAACAAGGAAAGACCAACGCGTAACACTCTGAGTGAACGAACGAACGAACGAACGAACAGACTTTATTTTCAAAGGGTAACAAATTGGGCACGCAGGCCCGTCTTACATTCGGCCCTTCCAATCACTCATCTTTCTTTCATCAACAGTGCATAGGAAAAAAACATTGTCACATGAATTTTGTAAACATAAACAATGCATATTACTATGTTATGAGACACATCCACCACCCACCCACACATCCCCCATTCACTCCAACTCCCCCACCCAACCACACACACATACAATACATTCCCCCACCCATCCACCACATCCCTGCACCTACACGTCTCCCCACCCACACACACCTCTAACCCACCACACATCCCATCCACCCACACCCCAAGCACACATACATTCAATAACCCACACATCCCCCACCTACACACATCTCCCCACCCACTCACATATCCTCTACCCGTCCCATTTCCCACCAACAATCACTCACCCAATATCCTCCTCCACCCACACACCTCCAACCACCCAGCCAAATACACATTCCTCAGCCACACACACATCTCCCCGTCAACTCACATATTCCGCACCTACCCACGCACAAATTCCGCACTCACCCACATAATCTCCCATCTCCCCCAGCCCACTCACAGATCCCGAGCCCACACCTACAAACATCCCCCACCATCTCCTAACCTGCACACACTCACCCACCCACAAATCCTCTATCCACCCATCCCCCAACCAAACATCCCTTAACCACACACCGTTACTCATATACAATCACCCACCCACACATCCTCTACCCAACCACACATCCTCCATCCACCCATTCCCCCAGCCACACATCCCTTAACCACACACCCCTACCCATATATACACACATCCCCACCCACGCACAATCTCCCCACCCATACAAACATCCTTCACACACATCCCCACCCACCAACACATTCCCCATTCACAAACACACACCTCCCATCCACGCACACACAACCCACACACACATCCCCAACCCATACATTCATCCCCTCACACATCCCTAGACACACGTACTTATCCCTAAACCACTAACAACCACACATCCCTTACCCACTCATCAACACATACATCTCCTATCTACCCATCCACACTCACACATCCCAACCACCCATCTAAGCACATATCCCCCACCCTCACACACATCCTTCACCCACCCGCAAACCCAACCACACCTTCACCCACCCAAACAAACATCATTTATCCACACCCAGCTCCCCTCCCACACAACACCACACCCACACACATCCCAAAGACACATCCCACACACACATCTATCCACACATCTCCTACCCATCCACACATCCCCCAACTACAATCACCCTCACTACCCACACATACTTCCTCCATCCAGCCACACACACCCCCACCCAGCCAGACATATCCCCCACCCACACACACATCTCCAAATCCATCACCCACACCCATCACGCATCCCTCCCCAACCCACACACATTCACCCACACATCTCTCACCCACACACACTCCCCACCCATCCACCCAAACATCCCACACCCATACACCTCCCTCACCCACACACACATCCCCAAACCCACAACTACCCCCACCTGCACACATCTCCCACCCACCACATATCCCCACACCCACATCTCTCCACCCACACATATACCCCCACCCATCCCATAACCCACCATCAATCATCCACCAACATATCCTCCTCTATCCACTCACCCACAACCACCTAGACAAACACACATCCCCAACCACAAACACATCTCCCCATACACCCATACATCTCGCACGCGTCCACACACAAATCCCCCACCCACTCACACACAAATCCCCCACCCAACCACACAATCCCACCCCGCCCACCCACACATCCTGAGCCCACCCACACACATCACGAATCCACCCACACACACATCCCCCCATCCCCCAACCTACTATTATGATCAAACTCCCACACTTTACACACACATACAGTGATGATTGTCGTGAGCATTGTCGCAAAATTGTAAAGAAAATGGAGAAAAATTGTACATATACATTTTGTAACTTAAAAATTAGTGATGTAATTCAACTCTCTCTCTCTCTCTCTCTCTCTCTCTCTCTCTCTCTCTCTCTCTCTCTCTCTCTCTCTCTCTCTCTCTCTTTCTCTCTCTATCTCTCTCTCTCACTAACGCTTTCACTCACATTACAGTAATGTTATATTATACATGATAAAATCAAGTGTCATACATGCAAAATGATAATGTGAAAGATGAAAATACACAAAAAATATGGAATGGCATGTTACAGGACATGCGAGCACTCAATTTTCTCTCTCTCTCTCTCTCTCTCTCTCTCTCTCTCTCTCTCTCTCTCTCTCTCTCTCTCTCTCTCTCTCTCTCTCTTTCACACACACACACAGGCACACACACATTCTCCCCCCCCACACACACACACACACACACATCCCTCACATACACACCCATACATACATCCTCACATCTAGACAAATACATGATGCCTCACATGGTCACTGAAACTAATAAGAACAAACTCCCACACTTTACACACAATTGAGACACTGACGATTGTCGTGAGAATTCTCGCAATTGCAAGAAGTGGAGAAAAAATTGTACATATACATTATGTAGCGTGCAAAATTAGTGATGCAATTCAACTCTCTCTTTTTTCTCTCTCTCCCTCTCCTCCCTCTCTCTCTCTCTTCCTCTCTCTCTCTCTCTTGCGTCCTCTCTCTCTCTCTCTCTCTCTCTCTCTCTCTCTCTCTCTCACACACACACACACACTAACTCTCTCACTCACATCACAGTAATGTTATATTATACATGATAAAATCAAGTGGCATACACAATGATAAGATGAGAATTTAAAAAAAAAAAAAAAAAAAAAAAAAAAAAAAAAAAAAAATGGAATGGCATGTTACAGGACAATCAGGTGGCATTAAACGATACCTCATAATATGAAAGATGGGAATACATTAAAAAAATATGGAATAGCATGTTACATGACATGCGTGGGCTCAACTCTCTCTCTCTCTCTCTCTCTCTCTCACTCTCTCTCTCTCTTTACATACACACACTCTCACACTCATTCTCTCTCTCTCTCTCTCTCTCTCTCTCTCTCTCTCTCTCTCTCTCTCTCTCTCTCTCTCACTTACACTCACTAACTCTCTCACTTGCTTTACAGTAATTTACATGAATTCATTTTATGCATGTTAAAATCAAGTGCATCAAAATGATAATATGAAAAAAGATGAGAATACACAAAACATATGGATCAGCATGTTAGATGACATGCGTGCGCTCAACTCTCTCTCTCTCTCTCTCTCTCTCTCTCTCTCTCTCTCTCTCTCTCTCTCTCTCTCTCTCTCTCTCTTCTCTCTCACACACATGTACATACACACACCCACACACATCATACCCACGCAATACACACACCTGCACACATCCATATACTTACTCACACGTACTCACATAACACCCGAATATACACTCCCTCGCATACACTGCATGCATGCACACTTAAACATACAAAGATATACAATACATACACGAGCACACACACACTCATCCATACACACATACATACACGCACATGCATATAAGCGCATATAAACACATGAACGCACACCTTAACACACGTACAGACATACACACAGAGGCACACACAGATACACACATGTGCATACATATACACCCATACACACATCCAGACATGCACACACATACATCACACTTTCTCATGCACTCTCTCATTCACCCAAGCTCTCTCTTTTACACACTCACTCGCTCTCACACTCACTCATTCGCGCACATACACGCATACCCACAAATTCTCTCTCACTCACTCACGCTCCCTTACTCACTCATTTACTCGATGACTCTCTAACTCACACTCACTCACTAACTTTCACACTCTATCACACAGACAGGCAGACACACAACACACCCACTCTCTCAGATTCACTCATTCTCTAACTAAATCTCTCACACATATGTCCACACACTCACTCACTTTTACACTCACTCAGGCACACGCGCATGCATACTCTCTCACTCTCCCTCATACTAATTCTTCCACTCACACTCTTTCTCACTCACTCTCTCACCCACTGTCTCGTTCACACACATACAGTGAAGAATGATAGTGGAAAAATGATACTAGTGGGTGACTTATGGAGGCATATAGTCGGTTTGAAGTAAGTATTGAAAGAGTTTTCGGTTGAATGTATAGAGACTCATTGGTGTTTTCAGTTCTTGTGGAAGGCTATTCCACAAGTGAGCACCAGAGTATGCGAAACAAGTTTTGTATAAGTCCAATCTAGGCTTAGAAAGCTGTAATAAATTTAAGCGCTTACTGTTCGAGTGAGCTAAGGCAAGCTAGGAAGGATGTGCAAAAGGCTGCCAGGCAGTGTGCAAATGATTATTGGATCAAGTTATGTGAGTCCATTCAAATCGCAAGTGATAAGGGAGACATAAGAAGCATGTATGAAGGAATAAAGAAAGCCTGTGGTCCAGTGATCAAAAGAAGTGCACCATTGAAAACCTTGACTGGAGAAGTCATCACTGATAAGAAACAGCAGATGGACAGATGGGTAGAGCACTATTTGGAGCTTTACTCAAGTGAGACCAAACTAGCGGATGATGCCCTTAACGCCATAGAGGCTCTACCAACTCTTGACCACCTGGACACACTTCCCACCATAACAGAAGTTAAGTGTGCTATAAATGAACTTGCATCTGGCAAGGCTCCAGGTAAGGATGGGATTCCAATAGAGGTTATCAGGAGTGGGCAAGACACACTCACTATACAGATCCACCAGCTAATAGAGCTATGCTGGCGTGAAGGACAAGTCCCACAGGATTTCAAAGATTCAAGCATCATAACACTGTACAAGAACAAGGGCGATCGGAGCGACTGCAACAACTATAGGGGTATCTCACTTCTGTGTATTGTTGGAAAAGTATTTGCCAGAATTGTTCTGCGCAGACTTCAAGTCCTAGGAGATCAAGTCTACCCCGAATCACAGTGTGGCTTTCGACAGAACCGGTCTACCACTGATATGATATTCTCATTGCGACAAATGCAAGAAAAATGCCGTGAACAGAATCAACCACTGTTTATTGCCTTCATCGACCTCACAAAGGCATTTGATTTGGTCAGTCGTGAGGGTCTGTTCAAGGCACTAAAGAAGATTGGCTGCCCACCAACTCTTCTGTCCATTGTGGAATCGTTCCACACAGGCATGAAGGGTATAATCAAGTTTGATGGTGCAACTTCTGAAGAATTTGAAATCAAGAGTGGAGTTAAGCAAGGTTGTGTACTAGCTCCCACCCTCTTTGGAATATACTTTTCACTTCTACTGAAATATGCATTTCGTGATCAGGATGGTGGTATATACATTCACTCACGCTCAGATGGCGGCCTCTACAATGCTCAGAGATTGAAGGCTAAGACCAAAATTAGGAGGGTACTGATCAGAGAGTTGCTTTTTGCAGATGATGCTGCAGTTACGACCCACTCTGAGGAAGAATTGCAATGTCTACTATCTGCATTCTCCAATGCTTGTTCTGAATTTGGTTTAACAATTAGCAAAAAGAAGACACAGATTATGTCACAAGGTGCACATGGGGTACCATCAATCTTTATTGACGACGCCGAACTAGAGATAGTAGACCATTTTACATATCTAGGATCAGTGGTAAATAGCAAATTATCCCTAGATCAGGAAATCAACATCCGGATTGGTAAGGCAGCAACAACAATGAACAGGTTAAGAAAAAGAGTCTGGGAGAACAGGAAGCTTACTGCCAAAACAAAAGTCCTTGTCTATCAAGCCTGTGTCCTTAGTACTCTTCTCTATGGCAGTGAAACCTGGACAACTTACTCACACCAAGAGAACAATTTAAACAGCTTTCATATGCGGTGTCTGCGAAGAATTCTTGGTATTAAGTGGCAAGACAAAATCACAAATACTGAAGTATTGGAAAGATCAGGTTGTGTGACAGTTTATTCCATGCTCAGTCTTCGTAGACTTAGATGGATAGGACATCTTAGGAGGATGGATGATGGTAGAATACCAAAGGATATCTTTTTTGGTGAATTACAGATGGGTAAGAGATCTCAGGGTCGGCCTCTACTACGATACAAAGATGTGTGTAAGCGGGACATGATTGATACAGGCATTGATAATGCACATTGGGAGCAAGTCGCCGCTGAACGTGTTGCATGGAGGGCAAATATCAGAAATGGAATAAAGTCAAAGGAGAAAATTATTGCAGAAAAGTCACACACCAAGCGTTTGAGACGTAAGATGGTGCATGATGGTGGAAATGACCACGTGTTCTCATGCACCCACTGTGAACGGACATTTACAGCGCAAATTGGCCTTATCAGTCACACTCGCTACCGCCATAGTTAAAAGTTATTATGCCTTTTTAAAGCACAAACTATCGTCTGTCAAGACGGCAAGGTGCCAATGATGATGACGCAGTAGTATCAGATGGGAGATAATAACGTGCCTTGTTGTTATATAAAGGTACTTCAAGATATCGCCAGGGGGCAGGTATTAAATGACATGAGGTCCTGAATGACATACATTTGAATAAAGAGCCATGTGAAGTTAAAATGGTTTAACTCCAGCAATATGTGCCAATATCAAATGCGGTATCAGCTTGTTGCAACATTAAATAGTGTCATAAAGTGGTGTATGTTCGTTTGATTAGTTTAAAGTTAAGCCGATCTATATATATTTGCACTACAGAGTAAAGCTGGAAAATTAACAGACATCGAATTAAGCGGGAAAGTGGACTTAAACACTGACTATGATGAACATTATAAAACATGCTCAATGTGGAATATGAGCTCTCTGAAAGACTGGTGTGTTTAACATTGTAAAACCAGACAGCACATTAAACGGGAAAATGTATTTACATGAGGAACAACATTGGACACACAGACAACACATCAATCAGGAAAATGTGCTTACATCAGGATTAATTGTAAAAACAAATAGCACATTAAACAGGAAAATGAGCTTACATATGGACTTGTTGCGAATAACATTGTAACAGATTAAACAGGAAAATATGCGTACATCAAGACTAACTATAATATTAGTAACATTGTAAAAACAGACAGCACATTAAGCAGGATACTGTGCATATATCAAGACTAACTATGAGTAACAGTGTAAAAACAGACCGAACATTAAGCAGGAAACTGTGTTTACATCAGGAATAACACTGTAAGCACGGATAACCATCAATAAGAAAAATGTGCTTATATCAAGACCAACTATGAGAAACAGTGAAACTACATCAAGCCAACTTAATGCTGGTATAGGAATTGAACCATCTACCCCGCCATCAACGAACCGGAACTGTAAGAGCGAGTGCTCTTATCCTTTCGGCCACATCCTTTACATGAACATTGCAATCAACCCCAATGCAAACCGAACACAAACGCATAAATACTTGGTGTGCTGAAGCTGGGGCAATGGTCAACCCAACAAAGGCAACAGTGACTTGGTTCTCGTTAAATAATCATATTGTCAACACGCCAACACCAACTGTTAATCTGTGTTCAGAGACTGTGGAAACAACGCAGGCAATGAATTATCGGGGGATACGTTTTGATCGAAGCATTGCTTATAATGAGCATGTAGACCAGTGATAACAAAGGCCAAGCGGGGTTTGGCTGCGATGTCGGCAGCAAACTGTGAGCAGCGCCATCTATGTCTTCTGTACGATGGGCTGGTCATGTCTGTTTTTGAGTATGCGATGGCGATCCTGACTCTCAGCCGTAAGCAGATAGAAAGGATGGAAAGGATACAAAACGAAGCTATGCGCATTATTCTTGGATGTACAAGAGGTACAGCATTCAGGGCGATGAGCTACCTTCTTGATTTTCCAACCATTGAAGACAGGCTACAAATTTCCAGAGCACGTGACTACCTCAGAGTTAACTCAAACATACAACATCCACTGCATAGTGGAATTATGAAGGTGAAGGGCAGCAGGTTAAAAAGAGGACGTTAGTGGGTGGGTCAAGCGGAAGACATTCTTCAACAGGTGTGTTCACTGGAGGACTTAGAACCTGGCGAGGAGTGGCTACAAGTGCCAACAGATTTCTGTACGTCCGTTTTAGTTTGCATCCAACTAGACAGAAAATGCAGACAAGAAAATCCGGCTGCTGTGGGAGCGGAAGTACAGGCGTTGATTTTCGAGAATTCGCTAGACGGTGATGCTGTCATTTACACAGATGGGTCGGTCGTCCGACATGCGAGAAGCTCATGGGCCTTTAGGGCGCGGGCCGGAGGGAGAATTGTGAAGTAGGACTCTGGTGCTTTTGTTGAGACCACAAGTAGCCTGACTATGGAAGTCATGGCAGTAAGTAAAGCAATAACATGACTCGAGACACAGACATTCACTAAGGCATGTTTCCTTGGTGACTCAGTGAGCATGCTCAAGAGGATAGAGACGGGGTGAATCCGAAGAGAGTGGTTGCTGTCTCTGGAGTGGTCTCGGCTGGCAAAGACTAGTCTCATCTTAGTGCCAGGGCATGCGGGAGTACAAGGAAATGAGCCGGCCGACAAGCTCGCAGGTGAGGCTACTGTGGAGGGCGGACGCGCCATGGACCAGGCTGACATTCTGAATGCTCTACGAGAAGTAAGACTTTTGCGAGAACCAAGTGATGACTGCGAATCTACAACCATGGTCAGACTGCGAGAACAGCAAATTAAAAGAGGTGTGGCCAAACAAGAACACTATGCAGGAAGCCAAAGAAGATTGATAAACCAGCATAGAACTGGTGTCGTTAGCCACCACACGCTGCGGAATTTACTGAGGAGGGGATCCGAGCACATATGGACTGAATGGTTCGATGTGCAATGAGGATGATCTGTCGATTAACTAACCAACTAACTTGCAATCAACCCCAGAAGATTTTGGCTGATTGTGATTTACAAGTCAATTTCAGTTAGTACTTTGCCATTGCTTCCTGAACGGCCGACGCCTCATACCACATAAATCAACGCAAAACAACCCTCGACTCGGTGTGTCAGGAAATTGTGAAACTGCGCGTCTCATTTCTCCCTAAGCCATAACGCCAAATAATAGGAAAGTAAACAATCTACAAAATCATAAAGTAGAATCCCATAATAGAATTTATAATCACCAACATGATCATGTAGAGTGTCACAGCCGTACGGTAGATGAAGAGATATCGTGAATGTTGAATCAATGCTGGTTATGCTATCGTTACAGTGCAGAGTTATTGTAACAGTGCCTCATTCACAACCGCCGCAGTGGCTTAGGTGATAGTGATAATGCACAGTTTCACAATGTCACAGTGGAAGTCAGCATGACCGAATGCATAAGATCACTCGCTCTTAAATTTCCGGTATGGTGATGCCGAGGGAGTAGGTTCAACCCCTACACTGGTCGGTTGGATTGATTGATTGATTGATTGATTGATTTAGGAACCGACATCACAGCATTCGGGGCATTCCCATAAGCACCCCGTCCCCATCCTCAGAAGCTAGCGAAGAGTTCCAACCCCAATAGTACCAGTAGCAATCTGATTATATGTGCGTCTCGCCTTTCCTCTAAGCGTCGAGCCTCGGCCAGATCCCCTCGTCACTCCTCGCTGTCGCATTCTTGCCAGACCATGGTGATCCATTTGCTCCTCCAAGGATACATTTGGTCGGTTGGATTAAAA
Source organism: Cepaea hortensis (assembly GCA_963921405.1). Taxonomy (NCBI): domain Eukaryota; kingdom Metazoa; phylum Mollusca; class Gastropoda; order Stylommatophora; family Helicidae; genus Cepaea; species Cepaea hortensis. The sequence continues at coordinate 69,247,441 of OY992876.1, read as the reverse complement.
TGTTGACTTCTCGTCCTTCACTTGGGAATGTAAATTACAAGTACCTCAGAAATCGGAGTGGGTTTGCCTGATTTTTCCTGAGTGTGGGTATCATGACATTATCTGGGGAGTGTGGGTACCATGACATTATCTGGGGAGTGTGGGTACCAAGACATTATCTGGGGAGTGTGGGTACCATGGCATTATCTGGGGAGTGTGGGTACCATGGCATTATCTGGGGAGTGTCGGTATCAGGACAGTATGTGGGGATTGTGGGTGCCAGGACATTATCTGGAGAGTGTAGGTACCTCGACATTATCTGGGGAGTGTGGGTATCATGACATTATCTGGGGAGTGTGGGTATCAGGACAATATATGGGGATTGTGGGTGCCAGGACATTATCTGGAGAGTGTAGGTACCTCGACATTATCTGGGGAGTGTGGGTACCATGACATTATCTGGGGAGTGTCGGTATCAGGACAGTATATGGGGATTGTGGGTGCCAGGACATTATCTGGGGAGTGTGGGTACCTCGACATTATCTGGGGAGCGTTTGTACCATGACATTATCTGGGGAGTGTCGGTATCAGGACAGTATATGGGGATTGTGGTTGCCAGGACATTATCTAGAGAGTGTAGGTACCTCGACATTATCTGGGGAGTGTGGGTACCATGACATTATCTGGGGAGTGTGGGTATCAGGACATTATCTGGGGAGTATGGGTTCGAGGACATTATCTGGGGAGTGTGGGTTCGAGGACATTATCTGGGGAGTATGGGTACCAAGGCATTATCTGGGGAGTATGGGTTCGAGGACATTATCTGGGGAGTGTGGGTACCAGGAGTGTGGGTACGATGACATTATCTGGGGAATGTGGGTACGATGACATTATCTGGGGAATGTGGGTACGAGGACATTATCTGGGGAATGTGGGTACGAGGACATTATCTGGGGAATGTGGGTACGAGGACATTATCTGGGGAGTATGGGTTCGAGGACATTATCTGGGGGTGTGGGTACCAGGAGTGTGGGTACGAGGACATTATCTGGGGAATGTGGGTACGAGGACATTATCTGGGGAATGTGGGTACGAGGACATTATCTGGTAAGTGAAGGAGACCGACGTGATACTCGACAAATCAGCAACTGATTGCCTCACTTTAGCGGACAACGAACGTAGGAATCGAACCCTGGTCCTTATGCGCTGATGACATAATATGGGAAGTGAATAACACTAGAATAAGGAGAACTGCTGTAAAGCTTAAAAAGGCGTTGAGTGAATCACTCCAAACAATAAAACGAGAAATAGATAGTGAGATTTACTAGAACACGATTACAAGTAACAAAGTGGGCGTTGCGGATAAAGCCTTCGTCAGCACATAATAAACAAACACAAACCGACACAACTACACAAAAATCACTCCATGACAATATAAATATACAAGTTACGTATCTGCATCCTTGTTGTGAACTGGACACGTCTTACAAACGATCACCGTGTATGATTTACAATGGAGTGAATAACACGAGAAGGGAAGGCGACCGACATGGTACTCTCCAAATCAGCAACCGAGTGCCTCACTCTAGCGGACAACGAACGCACGAATCTAACCCTGTTCTATCCGCGCTTATGACATTGTCAGTGCAGTCCCCTATCAATCACACTAACTCCCCCGACAGAAATAAAGCAACTTGAAAAGGTTAGATAAACATCATAATTTATGTAATGTTAGCCGGTGCAACACAATTTGCATCAGATCGAGACAACCAGTGGTTGTCGCCAAGTGCTGCTCATGCACACAGAGCGTGTTCAAAGGATGCTGTACGTCATTTATATGCACATTTATATGCAGACAATAAAATGGGCAGTTCGCGGATGAGCTGAACTCTATGTATATATTTACACAGTGTACTTCATTATTTGTTTGAAGTTTTTTAACAACTGCTGCGGACGGATATATTTGTAGAATTACAAAGTTTATCCTGGAAACATTATGGTCTTCTTCGTCACCTTCTCATTCTATCCTTCTATCCTTTTATCCCCGATTTAGCCATTGACCCTCAACCAAGCTGTGCTATTTCTCCTGAAGTTCCCTCCATATCCCCCCAATATAATTCAATCCTTTTTTAATTTGTTTGCGGTTACTCTCTTTGAACTGAAGCATAGTCAATACGCGTGCTGCAGTGTATTTTTAATGACAGTGCAGTTTTTGAAAATATTGCCGTTCCAAGTTTTGTATTCGCCTTCTGTGGAGTTCACGCAACATAATAGGTAAATACAAAACTGGCAACGGCAGTATTTTCAAAACCTGCACAGTCATTAAAAATACACCCTATAATACTTCTGGTAGCACTTGACTTTTTTTAACGTGTGGATTAGTTTTCCCTATTACTAGTGTCGCTCGCCATCAGGCGAACCCACTCCGACTTCTGAAGTCTTGCAATTTACGTTCCCTAGTCAAGGACGAGAAGTTAACATTTTAGTCTAACTTACTGATGTAGGGGTTGAACCTGCAACCTCAGCATCAGCACAACGAAAGTTTAAGAGCGAGCATTCTTATCCATTCGACCATCCTGCCTACCATTCTCTTTTCCGTATTTTGAGGTCTCATGCATGTCCCTAGGTGCTCAGTTCCTCGGTGCAAATTATGTGCTGGTTGACGAGAACCCTCATCCTCCCGATGCGCCTCTCGTGTTTGGACGTGCCTATTCTTTCTCCCAAGGTCCATAGTACATTGTGTATTTTTAATGACTGTGCAGTGTTTGAAAATATTGCCTGTCCAAGTTTTGTATTTACCTATTATGTTGCATGAACGTTACAGAGGGTGAATACAAAACTCTGACCTATAATATTTTCAAACACTGCACAGTCATTAAAAATACATCCTATATTTTAGTCATTCACAATTACAGATGCTGCGTGACAACTGTGGCCGTGGCATGGTCACAAGGCTTCTAGTTACCAAAACACATGAGTGGCATGTTAAAAGAGCGGACAGACCGACTCCCTTCCTTTCCCTCCTTTCATATAGCTATGGCTAGCTGCTGGGTTGCCGACTCTGGGGCAAAGGGGTTACGGACCAATTTGTAATCCAGTCAAGGAAATGCAACTTTTTAAAATGGGAAACTACTGTATATACGCCCATAGCAGATACAGGAAGTCACTTAAGACGATTAATCATCCCATAGCACTTAATCTGGTAAGATATCAAGGAAACAAAACTTAACAGCCGAACCCGGAAGATGTTACTGTAAAATGAAACCAAAATGTAGGTTAACCTCCTGCGAAGAAGCAACACACATAAACACGTGTACTTGTGGTTGGTGTGCTTGAGTTAGGTCCGTGTGTTTAGTGTGCCTGTGATTGTTGTTTGTCCACAGGATCTTAAGTGATTCAGCGTCGAGCGATGATATATCGCCATACTACCTGCAGTTCCCTCCATGTCCACCCAGTTCCCTCCATGCCCTCCCAGTTCCTCCATGTCCTCCCATTGCATTATTTGTATTGTTTCGTGGTATCTTCTACAATTTCAATGCTAAGTGAAAGAAAGTTACATTATAATACATGTTCATTTGACCGTGTAAAACGTTAATTAGTTAGTTAGTCGACAGAACATCCTCAATGCACATTGAAACATTCAGCCCATAAGTGCTCGGATCCCATCCTCTGTAAGTCCCGCTACGTGTATAGGCTCACGACACCAGTTCTTTGTTGGGTAATTAATCGTCTTTGGCTTCCTGCATAGTGTTCTTGTCTGCTCACACGTCTTTTAACTTGCTGTTCCCGCCGTTGTAGATTCACAGTCATCACTTGGTTCTCGCAAACGATTTACTTCTCGTAGAGCAAGTATTCCGTATATCATCAAGGTTCATGGCTCGTCCGCCCTCCACAGTAGCCTTACCCGCAAGCGTGTCAGCCCGTTCATTTCCTTGTACACCCGCATGGCCTGGCATGAAAATGAAACTAATCTTTGCCAGCCGTGACCGCCACTTATGTTTAGTGCAAACCTACTGTTTGTTTTGGCACTGAATCAGCAAACAAAGCATGTTGTTCCAGTGTATACTGTCATGTCTTGCTGCAGTTACGATATGTCTTATTTCGAAGAGACTGTTGTTTATAGTAACTATTTTATAATATTTGTAGTCTCTATGGAATTCTACAAACCTTCAGTAGCTTCAACGACTCATTGCTGACTTTCTAGTTAATTCTGGGCAAAACAGTATTCATTTAATTCTCAACACTTCACAGCCTCCTGTCTTCTTTCGCCCTGTTATGCCCGATTAGGACATAAGCCGTCGACCAAGTCACTCCGAGCCCTATCATCCTTAGCAGCTCTGCCCATTTCCTTTCCATATTATTTATTTATGTTTATGTTTCTTTGCTCCGTGTGTTCTTCTATCTCTTTTGCCTTGTGGATTCCAGACAAAAACCTCCTTATAGCACACAGTGGAAACAGTTCAACAACTCTGGCAATGTCACTGGTTAATGTCACGTTTGCTTGTCAGTCCAGTGATCATGTGATCAAACCCTCATCGGGGCTAATTTTCCAAATCAGCCAGGGCTCCAAGGTCGACCCAGTCAAAAAACGGCACCAGAAAATGTTTTGGGAAGTAACAGCAGCCGGTGTGTCGTTGGCAAAATTAGCCCTTGTGTATCAGCTGGTCTACACAACTGTGGGTTCGGCACCACTTGTCCAATGTGCCTTAAGCTGTTGGAAAGGAACCTTTACTTACAGGTCAGTGCCTGGTGCTTTGGTAGAATGAATTCATACCTGGAAAAGAGGCTGACATATTGGCAACGGAATATCTCAGCTATCACAGCCTGAATTGACATAACCGATGATGAGGCCAAGAGATTTATAAGAAGCGATTATGGAACCAAGTGGGAGTCAGAGCATCCCGGTCATCACAAAGATGATGATGCACTTTACAATCTCGATAGAAGTGATCAAGTAGCAATCTTCAGACTCCGCACTGGCTGAAGTAAGTAGTAATGAATGTTGGAAATCCCTCGTTTTGAGCAATGAGCAATGAGATATATCTCATTGCTCATTCTCGTCTCATGTCTCTTGGTCGGGGTCTATGTCTCATGTCTCGTGGTGGGTGGGTTGTGGCCTGCCTCATGCCTTCCAGCTCCTTCCTGCTTTTTTAAGTGCCAGGTGTGGTTTTTAAGCAGAGCATCGGGGTTAACAATGAAAAGATCAATTGAACTCTGGCGCCAGGTTTGCTAATTGATTCAGAAGATGTCAGCCGGTGTAATGCATTAATTAGCTTCCCGTTTGTATAGACGCTTGCATAATCGATTGGTGTGCTCAGGCTGATACGGGTTGATGTATTTGTATCTTTGGTAAGATCGGCGAACATCTGTGAGCAAAAAGTCGATATTGTCCTTACCAGAAATAATGTGGTTTGTAAATTACACCTGTCGGCGATAGGTGGCGTTTTTAATCAGATCATCGGTATATGTAAACAATGATAAATTAATTGAGACACGGGGCTAGTTGGTACCACAGTCGCATTGCAGATGGTGCGATAACTAATTCGGTAGAGTGTGTCGGGGTATCGCCAATGTGTAAGTGGGGTGTCTAATGGGTTAAGTTGGTACATAGACCCTCTCATTTGGAGGTGACAGGTTCGAATCCTACCGTGTGGTGGGGTAGTCTGGCAGTGGGCGAGTGTGTAACGGAGCTAAGTGGTATCATTGGCTGTTCGAATCACGCTGCTGGTCGATAACGGTGTCCACCCTAGACCCCGGTGGTTCGAATCCAGCCGTATCGCTTTGCATTCTCCTCAGAAACCTAAGTTCCACAGCCAGCAGCTTCAGCGTGACTGCTCATTGTCTTCACATTCATACAAAAGTACAGGTTCAACACTCTTTTTCTCGTAGCAATTGCCATCTTTTTACTGGTCAATACGTTTTTCAGCTTGCAAAAGGTTATCTTCGCCACGGCGATTCTTGTGCTAATCCCTTCAAGGCATCTCCCATCAGTTGTTATGAATGTTCCGAGATACTTGTATCTATCTACTCACTTGTTTCAGAATATTCCCATTTACATGTATAGTACATCGTGGTATTTCGTTCTTCATAGTGACAATCATAACCCGTGTCGTTTTATAATTTAATTCTGACTCTAGTTGTTCACCTTGTCCAACAACCGAATCTACTAAATATTACAGATCCTACGCAGTGTCTGTTGATTACATAAATTATATGAAGGCAGTTGACAAGTTAAATTAGATGAAGTTATTTTATTACAGAAATTAAATGAAGACATTTGACTAGAAATATTTAATAAAGCTACGAAAAAACGGAGATCTACTGGTGTGAGAAAAGCATATAAGTATGTTACTGTCAGTTCCTGTGAACATATTTAGCAGAAGCATTCTGCATAGTATATGAATATTTAGCTTTAAGGTGAAATCATTACTGCTGTACCGATCGGAAACAAGAAAAACGACTAAAACAACTACTAATAAACAACAAACATTCATTAACGGGTGCCCACGTAGTTCATCCTTGGCGTTCATGTCTCATTCAACAATTAGTATAATGTCTGAAGTCAAATTTGCGGCTTCAAAATATGTGTTCATAGCATATTTATATATGAAGATATATATTCAAGGTGATTTTAAAGGACAAATTTCCTCATGTCACACGCTGCAAAAGACATGTTTCGCTCAAACTTAAACATTAAGAGTGGAAAAGAGTATGTTGTAGATATTGTTTTTTCCTTTGTTTCTAGTGGGACTTGGTAATTGGTTGTTCTATCTGGGCATGGTATGTATATTTTCACCACATCTTCACTGATGTTTTTCATCTTGTCTGCTCATTGCCCACGCTTCACAGTCATACAAAAGTACAGATTCTATGAAAGACAGAGACACTTTGCAGCTATTATTAACCAAAATGACAAATGGAAGTTCAGCTAATATGTAAGTATTTGTAAATAAATATACACAGGGATGTCTATTATATAACGATAACAAAGGCATTTAGTTGTAGAAAACTACCGTGCCTCCCACGCAAACGGCGGTAGGCTAGTGACTATGGTTAGATTAGCTGTGATGGCACCAGCTGGAGATATTAATCAGCTACCTGGTACCCAGTGAAGATGACACGATAAACGAGGCGGTATAGGTCGCGTGGCCCTGAACAAAACCAACAATGAAACAAAAATGGTAATGAAACGTTGCGTCGCCGCGAAACATTATTTTAGAAACCAAAGATTACAATCGATCTGAGAGGGTAATAATAGACAGTCTAATCCTACCAGAAAGCGGTGTCTTATACACTGTGTACCAACGACAGACAGCTGGTCAAGAAGAAGCAATACACAGTATATAAAGTTAGGACTAAATAAATCTTAGTTTAAAGAATTCAAGTACATTATTACAAGTTAAATTACATAATAAAATAAATACAGTGATATGTATAAAATTATAAAAAACAAAAAAGAAGAAAACACCAGTGTTACATTAGCAAATAAGTGAAAAACACAACGGTCTGAATACGTTGGTGTATTAGATACATACAAATGGTACACACAACATGCCATTATGTCAGCGTGACCGCTATCTGTTATATATTGCGACCAAAATACACTGATCGCCCCTCACGTCAGCGTAACAGACTAACACTTAAACCAAGCGCCCGATATCTGTTCTATATTGTTGACAACAATTATGTGCATGCCGCCATCTTTTGATGTGAGTTTGATTGATGAAGCCTGTCAGGAAACAACCATAGATACATAGTAAAAGTGTCGTGAGAATACAAATCCAAGCGTATTGACCCTCGGTGTATCGTTATTCACGTAACGTTTCCTGTTTCCTGCTCCAGTCTATTGTTGTAAAATCTTACCAAAGCGGACACTGTGGACCAAATCTACATGAATGAAGTAGGATAGATGCGGTTGTCATATGTGTCTTAAAGGGCTTGGTCATTGGTTTTTTAAAACTTATCGATGGAAGAGAAGGACCCTTACACTACAAACAGAATAAACATTTACATTAATAATACCCATAACAAACACATGACCATCTACACTGGCTGTGACAAAAGTGACAGTCTGCTTAGAGAAAACAGCGAATTTTCAACGAAAACATAGTCTGTGTGTTATCTCCTTGGAAACGTAAATCTGGTTATATTTAAATCACCCTATGCATTCATGTCCCCCATGAAAACTAATGTAATGTCTGAGGAAGTCAAATTTTGAGGCTTCAAAATATGTTTTCGTAGTATATGTATATATTAATATATATATATATATATATATATATATATATATATATATATATATATATATATATATATATATATATATATATATATATATATATATATACATGTGTTTTCTAACAACAAATGTCCGCATGTCGCGCTTTACAGCCATACACAAGTATAGGTTCTATGAACGACACAACACCTACAAGTTACTAAGATTGGCACTGGGTTACCAACAACATTTGCGTCTAGAGTCAATACAACAGGACAAGACAATGCTTTTTTCGGCCTCTGATTGAGAACAACAGATATAAACGTAATTATGCAATTACCTCTTTACCACAGTACCGAGAAAGTTAAAAATATCATTTTAAATACGCTGACGACCATAGTAACACAACCAGTAAATTCTGCTTGCTCACTTTGTGTATTACCCATATAGATTGCAGAAAATACTCATTGTCTACAACCAAGCTGAAAAATATCGGTAAAAATTATAAATGCCTCGTCCGATTTCATAACAAGAAGGAAATAATGTTAGCCAAATGTGAAAATATCGGTCAAACTTATAAATGGCTCGTCAAAACTTATAAAAAAAATAGGAAAATTTGTTAACCTAATGAGAAAAATATTGAACCTGTAAAGAAATATTTACAAGAAAATTATAAAAATTAGGAACATTTGTTAACCTAATGAGAAAAAATATCGACCAAAGAGAGCAATATTTCATCTAATCTTATAAAAAGTAGGAACATTTGTCAGCCGAAATGGGGAAAAGGTCGGTCAAATACATAAATAGCTCAACAAATTATAAAACGTAGGAAAAAATAGTGGTCAAAGACAGAAATATCTCATCCGAACTTATAACAAGTAAGAAAATATACTAGTAAAATCAAGAAACATGTCGACCGAAGTAATACAATAGGCAGAACGAGGGACAAACTTATAAATATTTCATTCAAACTTATAAAGACTATGATAAAATGTTATCCAAATCAAATAACAGGCTGACCAAACTTAATTAGCTCATCCAACCTTATAAATAGTAGGACAATTTGTTAGCCAAATAGGCAAAATATTGGTCAGATACACAAATATCTCAATCAATTTTATAAAAAGTAGGAGAAAAGGCTAGTCAAACTAATAAAAATGGTGGCCAAATACATAAATATCTCAACCAAAATTATAAAAAGTAGGAAAATTGTAAGTCAAATGTAAAAAATATGGGGCAAATAGGAAATCATATTAACCAAATGGGAAAAATATCGCTCAAACTTATAAATAGCGCGTCCAAAATTATAAAAAGTAGGAAAATGTGTTAGCCGAATGGTGAAAATATTGCTCAAAATAAGAAACATGTCGACCGAAGTAGGAAAATACGTGATTTAATGTATAAAAATCTCCGCCAAACTTATGAAATGTAGGAACATTTGTTAACCAAAAGGGGAAAATGTCGGCCAAATACAGAAATAGCTCCACCAAACTTATGAAAAGTAGGAACATTTGTTAACCAAATGGAAAAAAAAGAAAGAGATGGACTCGTCTCTTCTGGTTGGTCAAATTACCCAACCTACTGGAGATAAAACGGTTGTCACCGAAACCACTAGACGCGTGTTTTAGACAAGTTGAATGTTCTTGTCGAACTTTACTTTTTAAATTTTAATTAACAGTGACCATACTGATCGATAATCACATCCCTTGTCTAAAATACGCGTCTAGTGGTTTCGGTGACAACCGTTTTATCTCCAGTAGGTTGGGTAATTTGACCAACCAGAAGAGACGAGTCCATCTCTTTATACAAATATTATGTTATTATCCATTTTGACCACTTTGCACCGTTTCACAATAATGGATCAGCAGTTTGACTGCTAGACATCTTTTGATGAACGTTAGCTATCAGTATAATAATGACACAAGCAACGATTGACTTGAAACAAGTTCATAGCGAGATGGTGAATATGGCGCTGACTATTATTAGTTCCTACAATTCCAAAAAGGCAAATAGCTCGACGTTGTCTGGTTTAGTCGGTCAAATAGCCAAACAACAATCTGTGTTGTTCACGAGACTAGAAGACAGTATCAAGCCCGAACATGTTTTCCAAGTCTTTGTTTTAGTCAGTGATGAATTCTTTGGTGATAACGTCATCAACTATGGGAGAATAATTATGCTGTTTACCTTTGGCATGCGTCTGGGTAAGCATCTGGTTGATAATTCTTACAACGCCGATGTGAATGTCCAAGACCTGGAAGAGGACTTCGCTAAATCTGTAGGCGAATATATGGCTTATAAACTAAGTCCTTGGATACTTCAACAACAAGGTGGTTGGCGGAATTTCTATGCTTTGACTGCAAACAAAGAAATTGATTAAAAACAGGCTTAAATCCCAGTATTTCGTTATTCTTGTGAGTGTGAGAGCGCTTGATTGTGAATATATAATACCTATAGTAAACCCCTTTGGGTAAATTGTGAGCGGGAGTCGACACGTTGTAATGGCAAGTGGTAAAATTGTGAGAGTCAGTGGGGAATTTGTGTGGTTAATTGGTCAATTTGATAAGTTGTGAAAGCAAATGGGGTAGTTGGTAGGGCAATTCGACAAGTTGTGAAAGCAAATTTCTTAGTTTGCTATAATTTTTTCTCCTTATGGTTAATATTTCTTCCTTTGGCTATCGTATTTATTACTTTGGCCAACTTTTTTCTTACCTTACCATACATATTTCTTAGTTTGGTTGGTATTTTTCTCACTTTGATTAGTATCTTTTCCAGTTTTGGTAATATATTTTCTTACTTGGTCGACAAATTTTCCTTTTTTTGTGTGTGTGTGTGTGTGTGTGTAAATTTTGATGACATATTTATAAGTTTGGTTGAAATATGTGTTTACTTGGCCAATATTTTTTCCCATTTGGCTAACAAATTTTCCTATTTAGGTCGATATTTTCTATCTTTGGTTAATAATTGTCTTCGTGTGGGTTAACAAAGTTTCCTACTTTTCATAAGTTTGGCAGAGCTTTTTATAAGTTTGGTCGATATTTTTTCACATTTAGTTAACAAAATTTCCTATTTCTCATAAATTTACCGCAGATTTGTAAAAGTTTGGTCGACATATTTCTATATTTACCCAATATTTTTATTACTTTGGTCAGTTTGGATGATATATTTATAAGTCTGTCAGCCTTTTAGTTGATTTGGCTAATATTGTTTTCCTACTTTTTATAAGTTTGGATGAGACATTTATAAGTTTGGCGGATCTTTTTCACCTTTGGGTAAGAAATTTTCCTACCTTTTATGGGGTTGGACGAGGAATTTATTTACTTGGTCAATAGATTTCACCTTTGGCTAATAAAGTTTCCTATATTTTGTCAATTTGGATGCGCTATTTCTTTACATGGCCAATATTTCTTATTTTTTCCATTTGGTTAACAAATGTTCCTACTTTTCATAAGTTTGGTGGAGCTATTTCTGTATTTGGCCGACATTTTCCCCTTTTGGTTAACAAATGTTCCTACATTTCATAAGTTTGGCGGAGATTTTTATCAATTTGGTCGACATATTTCTGTATTTACCCAACGTTTTTATACATTGAATCACGTATTTTCCTACTTCGGTCGACATGTTTCTTATTTTGAGCAATATTTTCACCATTCGGCTAACACATTTTCCTACTTTTTATAATTTTGGACGCGCTATTTATAAGTTTGAGCGATATTTTTCCCATTTGGTTAATATGATTTCCTATTTGCCCCATATTTTTTACATTTGACTTACAATTTTCCTACTTTTTATAATTTTGGTTGAGATATTTATGTATTTGGCCACCATTTTTATTAGTTTGACTAGCCTTTTCTCCTACTTTTTATAAAATTGATTGAGATATTTGTGTATCTGACCAATATTTTGCCTATTTGGCTAACAAATTGTCCTACTATTTATAAGGTTGGATGAGCTAATTAAGTTTGGTCAGCCTGTTATTTGATTTGGATAACATTTTATCATAGTCTTTATAAGTTTGAATGAAATATTTATAAGTTTGTCCCTCGTTCTGCCTATTGTATTACTTCGGTCGACATGTTTCTTGATTTTACTAGTATATTTTCTTACTTGTTATAAGTTCGGATGAGATATTTCTGTCTTTGACCACTATTTTTTCCTACGTTTTATAATTTGTTGAGCTATTTATGTATTTGACCGACCTTTTCCCCATTTCGGCTGACAAATGTTCCTACTTTTTATAAGATTAGATGAAATATTGCTCTCTTTGGTCGATATTTTTTCTTATTAGGTTAACAAATGTTCCTAATTTTTATAATTTTGTTGTAAATATTTCTTTACAGGTTCAATATTTTTCTCATTAGGTTAACAAATTTTCCTATTTTTTTATAAGTTTTGACGAGCCATTTATAAGTTTGACCGATATTTTCACATTTGGCTAACATTATTTCCTTCTTGTTATGAAATCGGACGAGGCATTTATAATTTTTACCGATATTTTTCAGCTTGGTTGTAGACAATGAGTATTTTCTGCAATCTATATGGGTAATACACAAAGTGAGCAAGCAGAATTAACTGGTTGTGTTACTATGGTCGTCAGCGTATTTAAAATGATATTTTTAACTTTCTCGGTACTGTGGTAAAGAGGTAATTGCATAATTACGTTTATATCTGTTGTTCTCAATCAGAGGCCGAAAAAAGCATTGTCTTGTCCTGTTGTATTGACTCTAGACGCAAATGTTGTTGGTAACCCAGTGCCAATCTTAGTAACTTGTAGGTGTTGTGTCGTTCATAGAACCTATACTTGTGTATGGCTGTAAAGCGCGACATGCGGACATTTGTTGTTAGAAAACACATGTATATATATATGTATTCATATATACATATACTACGAAAACATATTTTGAAGCCTCAAAATTTGACTTCCTCAGACATTACATTAGTTTTCATGGGGGACATGAATGCATAGGGTGATTTAAATATAACCAGATTTACGTTTCCAAGGAGATAACACACAGACTATGTTTTCGTTGAAAATTCGCTGTTTTCTCTAAGCAGACTGTCACTTTTGTCACAGCCAGTGTAGATGGTCATGTGTTTGTTATGGGTATTATTAATGTAAATGTTTATTCTGTTTGTAGTGTAAGGGTCCTTCTCTTCCATCGATAAGTTTTAAAAAACCAATGACCAAGCCCTATAAGACACATATGACAACCGCATCTATCCTACTTCATTCATGTAGATTTGGTCCACAGTGTCCGCTTTGGTAAGATTTTACAACAATAGACTGGAGCAGGAAACAGGAAACGTTACGTGAATAACGATACACCGAGGGTCAATACGCTTGGATTTGTATTCTCACGACACTTTTACTATGTATCTATGGTTGTTTCCTGATAGGCTTCATCAATCAAACTCACATCAAAAGATGGCGGCATGCACATAATTGTTGGCAACAATATAGAACAGATATCGGGCGCTTGGTTTAAGTGTTAGTCTGTTACGCTGACGTGAGGGGCGATCAGTGTATTTTGGTCGCAATATATAACAGATAGCGGTCACGCTGACATAATGGCATGTTGTGTGTACCATTTGTATGTATCTAATACACCAACGTATTCATACCGTTGTGTTTTTCACTTATTTGCTAATGTAACACTGGTGTTTTCTTCTTTTTTGTTTTTTATAATTTTATACATATCACTGTATTTATTTTATTATGTAATTTAACTTGTAATAATGTACTTGAATTCTTTAAACTAAGATTTATTTAGTCCTAACTTTATATACTGTGTATTGCTTCTTCTTGACCAGCTGTCTGTCGTTGGTACACAGTGTATAAGACACCGCTTTCTGGTAGGATTAGACTGTCAGGATTAAACTGGGTTCCGGTTTCAAGATGGCGACGGACGGTCGTGTTGTTTTGTGTTCGTTAACTTTTTCGCGTAAGGGATGGATTTATTCATTTCTTGCGTGTAATTGGTGTGCCAGGATGTAAAACCAGGAGTTTCTACTCAAGATCTGCGCGGGTGCTACGGAGTTCGTGCATCGAGCGAAGCCATCCTTGAGTGAATTTTCAGCAGCGTGTGTGGTTCTCAATCAAAAGTCAGTGTTTACGTTTTTTCAACATGGCGGAACAACGTGTGTTTTCCGAACGATCAGCAGTCAACATACCGAAGCGGCGTGGTAGCCGCGCAGGGAAAAAGAAGCCAGGTAAGCGCGGTGGCTTGAGACGTTTTAGACTCAAGTGTCACCGTCTAGGACTCAGGAACATCCGTATTCTATATTGGAACTGTGCCAGTGTAAAACAACGGGGCTCTATTTTAGAAACCCTAGTTTACAGGAACGACATTGTAGCACTCCAGGAGACGAGACTGGGCGATCAGCTACTCCGAATTGCCGGCTTCAAATGTTTCTATAACAGACGACATCTGGGAACGGCGATTCTCGTTCGCGACAGCATGGTGGCGTCAGAGCTAGACATGTCCAGTTGGAACAGTGACGATATACAAATACAGGCGTTGAGAGTTCATTCCAGTACACCATTCGTGTTGGTTAATGTTTATGCCCGCAATGCGAGTGTGGACGCCCAGAAGTGGCAGTGCTTAAGTGGCATATTAGGCCACGAGAGAAATGTTATTTTCTGTGGTGACTTCAACGCTAAAGGCAGATCATGGGGAAACACTTCCTCCAATACACAAGGGGAGGAGCTCGAGACTGCATTGGAAACCATCGACCTGGTTTGTATCAACAGTGGCTGTGTCACCAGGACAGCAACCCGTCCAGGCGATGAGGACAGTGCTATTGATCTGGCGCTAGTTTCACCTTCACTCACTACAGTGTGTAGATGGGGTGTCCTAGGACACCATGGCAGCGACCACCACCCATGCAGCATATTGGTGGAGAAAGGCAGAACCAGGCAGCACAAGCTAAAGGTAAAGACGTTCCAGTATGACAGTACAGGGCAAGATGTGGTGAGTAAAATAAGACGTGACAAGCGCAGAACGTTTCAGGGCAGGAAGAAAAGGAAAAAAAGCTGGGAGCAGCCACCGTGGTGGAGTTTCGAGGTGGAGAAGGCTTGGGTGGATAAGCGTAGTGCTGTAAGGAGATGGCAAAATGCCAAGAAGAACAGAGCTGGTCATCCTAGTCCCTGCTTGCACTTAGAAAGAGAGATGCACACAAAAGTAAGCTATTTCAAAAAACTGGTCACGGTGGTTAAAAGCGAAAAATGGGCAGAGGTGTGTCAAAGAGTAAGCACAGACAAGTCACTGAAATTGTTCTGGCGACTACATAAAAGCATGAGTGGTGTAGTCAAGAATAAGAGCATTTCTGACTTCCAAGGTGCTGACCTCATCTGGCAGAGGACTGACGAGGACAAGGGCAAAGCCCTCTTTGAACGCTACCTTGAGCAGAGCAACCAGACAGACATGGGAGGCTGGAATCTGGCCAAGGAGGTCACCTCAGACAGATGCAAGGCCCAGAACACTTCGGATGAAGACACAGTGACAGTGCAAGAAATCAAGGCTGTGCTTCGACGATCAAAAAACAGTGCTCCAGGTCCTGATGGCATAAGATACGACGACATAAATAGGTGTACCGACAATGAGCTAGAGAAACTAGCAGACATGTACAACAACAGTATAGGAAGTGCTAGCATCAAGGAGGAATGGTTACACAGCTATCTGATTCCCTTGCCGAAGCCTGACAAAGACCACAAGAAAATTCAGGGATATCGAATTATAACCATGCAGAATACAATAGGCAAGCTGCTGGAGAAGGTAATTGCCAGGAAAATATCAAGCCAACTAGAGAGGCAAGGTGTTTTCCCACCTACCGTGGGTGGGTACCGTCCAAAAAGAGAAACCTGGACCAATGCAGCAGTCTTTGCCCATGATGTCTATGAAGGTTTCCACTCAGGCACTGAAACCGTTGCTGCAGCGATTGATCTTGAGGACGCATACAACAGAGTACCACTGGATTTTTTAATGTTTCAGCTTCTTGAACTAAACTTAAGTCCATTCCTCCTTAGTTGGATCGCTGCAGCTCTCTTCCAACGGAAAGTAGTTTTTAGATGTGGCAGTTGGACTTCGGAACCAACAACAATATATCCTGGCCTACCACAGGGATCACCATTATCTCCGGTACTGTTCAACGCCTACACAGTGAGAATCACCAGTGAGCAGATCACTGGACCTGGCAGGACATTGTCATATGCCGATGATGTTTTAGTGTATCGTCAGGGTAAGGATAGAGAGGAGGTTGCTGTGGAGCTACAAACCGAACTCAATCGCATAAGTACTTGGTGTGATGAAGCTGGGGCAATGGTCAACCCAACAAAGGCAACAGTGACTTGGTTCTCGTTGAATAATCATATTGTCAACAATCCAACACCAACTGTAATGCTGTGTTCAGAGACGGTGGAAAGAACGCAGGCAATGAATTACCTGGGGATACGGTTTGATCGAAGCCTTGCTTATAATGTGCACATAGACCAGGTGATAACAAAGGCCAAGCGGGGTTTGGCAGCGATGCGGGTGATGGCGGCAGCAAACTGTGAGCAGCGCCATCTATGTCTTCTGTACGAGGGGCTGGTCATGTCTGTTTTTGAGTATGCAATGGCAATCCTGACTGTCAGCCATAAGCAGATAGAAAGGATGGAAAGGATACAGAATGAAGCTATGCGCATTATTCTTGGATGTACAAGAGATACAGCATGCAGGGCGATGCGCTACCTTCTTGATTTTCCAACCATTGAAGAGAGAATGCAAGTTTGCAGGGCACGCGCCTACCTCAGAATTAACGCAAACACACAGCATCCACTGCATAGTGAAATTAGGAAGGTGAAGGGCAGCAGGTTAAAAAGAGGACGGTCGTGGATGGGTCAAGCCGAGGACATTCTTCAACAGGTGTGTTCACTTGAGGACTTAGAACCTGGCGAGGAGTGGGTGCAAGTGCCAACAGACTTCTGCACATCCTTTTCAGTTTGCATCCAACTAGATAGAAAATGCAGACAAGAAAATCCGGCTGCTGTTGAGGCTGAAGTACAAGCGTTGATTTTCGAGAATTCGCTAGACAGTGACGCGGTCATCTACACAGATGGGTCGGTCATCCGACATGTGAGAAGCTCATGGGCCTTTACAGCTCGGGCCGGAGGGAGAATTGTGAAGGAGGACTCTGGTGCTTTCACTGAAACCACAAGTAGCCTGACCATGGAAGTCATGGCAGTAAGTAAAGCAATAACATGGCTCGAGACACAGACATTCACTAGGGCTTGTTTCCTTAGCGACTCAATGAACATGATCAAGAGGATAGAGGAGGGGTCGATCCGAAGAGAATGGTTGCTGCCTCTGAAGCGGTCTCGGCTGGCAAAGATTAGTTTCATCTTCGTGCCAGGGCATGCGGGAGTACAAGGAAATGAGCGGGCTGACAAGCTCGCAGGTGAGGCTACTGTTGAGGGCGGACGCGCCATGGACCAGGCTGACATTCTGAATGCTCTACGAGAAGTGAGACTTTTGCAAGAACCAAGTGATGACTGTGAATCTACAACAATGGCCAGACTGCGAGAGCAGCAAATTAAAAGAGGGGTGGCCAAACAAGAACACTACGCAGGAAGCCAAAGAAGATTGATAAACCAACACAGAACTGGCGTCGTTAGCCGCTACACGCTGCGGGATTTGCTGAGGAGTGGATCCGAGCACTTATGGACTGAATGGTCCGATGTGCAACGAGGATGATCTGTCGACTAACTAACTAACTAACTATTAGACTGTCTATTATTACCCTCTCAGATCGATTGTAATCTTTGGTTTCTAAAATAATGCTTCGCGGCGACGCAACGTTTCATTACCATTTTTGTTTCATTGTTGGTTTTGTTCAGGGCCACGCGACCTATACCGCCTCGTTTATCGTGTCATCTTCACTGTGTACCAGGTAGCTGATTAATATCTCCAGCTGGTGCCATCACAGCTAATCTAACCATAGTCACTAGCCTACCGCCGTTTGCGTGGGAGGCACGGTAGTTTTATACAACTAAATACCTTTGTTATCGTTATATAATAGACATCCCTGTGTATATTTATTTACAAATACTTACATATTAGCTGAACTTCCATTTGTCATTTTGGTTAATAATAGCTGCAAAGTGTCTCTGTCTTTCATAGAATCTGTACTTTTGTATGACTGTGAAGCGTGGGCAATGAGCAGACAAGATGAAAAACATCAGTGAAGATGTGGTGAAAATATATATACCATGCCCAGATAGAACAACCAATTACCAAGTCCCACTAGAAACAAAGGAAAAAACAATATCTACAACATACTCTTTTCCACTCTTAATGTTTAAGTTTGAGCGAAACATGTCTTTTGCATCGTGTGACATGAGGAAATTTGTCCTTTAAAATCACCTTGAATATATATCTTCATATATAAATATGCTATGAACACATATTTTGAAGCCGCAAATTTGACTTCAGACATTATACTAATTGTTGAATGAGACATGAACGCCAAGGATGAACTACGTGGGCACCCGTTAATGAATGTTTGTTGTTTATTAGTAGTTGTTTTAGTCGTTTTTCTTGTTTCCGATCGGTACAGCAGTAATCATTTCACCTTAAAGCTAAATATTCATATACTATGCAGAATGCTTCTGCTAAATATGTTCACAGGAACTGACATTAACATACTTATATGCTTTTCTCACACCAGTAGATCTCCGTTTTTTCGTAGCTTTATTAAATATTTCTAGTCAAATGTCTTCATTTAATTTCTGTAATAAAATAACTTCATCTAATTTAACTTGTCAACTGCCTTCATATAATTTATGTAATCAACAGACACTGCGTAGGATCTGTAATATTTAGTAGATTCGGTTGTTGGACAAGGTGAACAACTAGAGTCAGAATTAAATTATAAAACGACACGGGTTATGATTGTCACTATGAAGAACGAAATACCACGATGTAATATACATGTAAATGGGAATATTCTGAAACAAGTGAGTAGATAGATACAAGTATCTCGGAACATTCATAACAACTGATGGGAGATGCCTTGAAGGGATTAGCACAAGAATCGCCGTGGCGAAGATAACCTTTTGCAAGCTGAAAAACGTATTGACCAGTAAAAAGATGGCAATTGCTACGAGAAAAAGAGTGTTGAACCTGTACTTTTGTATGAATGTGAAGACAATGAGCAGTCACGCTGAAGCTGCTGGCTGTGGAACTTAGGTTTCTGAGGAGAATGCAAAGCGATACGGCTGGATTCGAACCACCGGGGTCTAGGGTGGACACCGTTATCGACCAGCAGCGTGATTCGAACAGCCAATGATACCACTTAGCTCCGTTACACACTCGCCCACTGCCAGACTACCCCACCACACGGTAGGATTCGAACCTGTCACCTCCAAATGAGAGGGTCTATGTACCAACTTAACCCATTAGACACCCCACTTACACATTGGCGATACCCCGACACACTCTGCCGAATTGGTTATCGCACCATCTGCAATGCGACTGTGGTACCAACTAGCCCCGTGTCTCAATTAATTTATCATTGTTTACATATACCGATGATCTGATTAAAAACGCCACCTATCGCCGACAGGTGTAATTTACAAACCACATTATTTCTGGTAAGGACAATATCGACTTTTTGCTCACAGATGTTCGCCGATCTTACCAAAGATACAAATACATTAACCCGTATCAGCCTGAGCACACCAATCGATTATGCAAGCGTCTATACAAACGGGAAGCTAATTAATGCATTACACCGGCTGACATCTTCTGAATCAATTAGCAAACCTGGCGCCAGAGTTCAATTGATCTTTTCATTGCTCTGCTTAAAAACCACACCTGACACTTAAAAAAGTAGGAAGGAGCTGGAAGGCATGAGGCAGGCCACAACCCACCCACCACGAGACATGAGACATAGACCCCCACCAAGAGACATGAGACGAGAATGAGCAATGAGATATATCTCATTGCTCATTGCTCAAAACGAGGGATTTCCAACATTCATTACTACTGAAGTATGACATGTTTAATAAACTAAAAATATGATAAAAATTATGAATGTAACTGTGGAACTGGTAAAATTACAACAAAATATTTATTGCAGAACAGCCCAACATGCAGAACAGAGAAAATCATTTTGACTTTCACCCGATCTAGGAGAAGAGCAAGTGTTTGGAGTTGTCAACAAGCTCAAGTTGATTGCTGTTTTCTTTGGATATATTCAGATTAACGTCTGGAGTGTATGAAGAAGAAGAAGAAGAAGAAGAAGAAGAAGAAGAAGAAGAAGAAGAAGAAGAAGAAGAAGAAGAAGAAGAAGAAGAAGAAGAAGAAGAAGAAGAAGAAGAAGAAGAAGAAGAATGAATGAATGAATGAATGAATGAATGAATGAATGAATGAATGAATGAATTTCAGGTCATTACCTTTACTTCGTCGGATTTGTTCCCTACCTGGTTGCTAACAATATTTACCATTGTCATGTGACTTTGATGCAACACCTGGCTACACATTAAAACAATCCAATAACTAGTTTACTGTGTGCTCTTTTACATTCAGTTGACATTAATTAGGTTACAGCATTAAACGCGATTAGTATCTGTTGCCTGGGCGTAGGGGGAGGTCAAAGGTGTGGGAATTGGTTATATATATATATATAAAGGAGAGAGAGAGTGGGATGAGAGAGAGAGAGAGAGAGAGAGAGAGAGAGAGAGAGAGAGAGGGAGAGGGGGGAAAGAGAGAGGGAGAGAGAGAGCGAGAGAAGGGGAGACATGGGGGAGGGGGAGATAAATATAAAACTATACAGACACTGAGCTGACGAGGAGATATAGAAAGTGACAAAGCTAAAAAGGGGGAGAGATTTAGCCAGAGTGAGTGAGAGAGAGAGAGAGAGAGAGAGAGAGAGAGAGAGAGAGAGAGAGAGAGAGAATATGAGAGATAGAATAAGAGAGAAGGGGAGATGGAAGAACAAGCCAACAAATACATATAGATGAAGAGAAGGAGAGAAACATGGTTAGATATATGGTGTTGAGTTGTGTTGAGTTAGATATATGGATAAAGATATAAAGCGATATAGTTACTGATGGGGAGAGAAAGACGGGGATATAGATGAAGAGAAAGAGAGAGAGAGACAGTTGATATAGGAACAAAGTTACCGAAGAGGAGAGAAAGAAAGAAACATAGATGAAGAGAATAAGAGAGACAGAGTTAGATATGGGGATACAGATATAATGAGATACAGTTACCGATGGAGAGAGAAAGAAAAAGATATAGATAAAGAGGGTGCATTGAGCAAGTGTTTGGCAAGGACGATAGAAAGAAAAAAAAAAGAGAGAGAGAGAGAGAGAGAGAGAGAGAGAGAGAGAGAGAGAGAGACAGACAGACAGACAGACAGACAGACAGACAGACAGACAGACAGACAGAAAGACAGACAGCGGTGTGAATACATACGAAGTGTGTAATAATACAGTGACATTATTATCGTGCGTTTATAGCAACAGGTGTTCTCTCAAGACCCGCACATGATGAACAATGTTATCAGGGTCTCAACTTGATGGGGGGAACATCCCGGCTGTACCTCCTAATGGCTGAGGGCAAGGAATACACGAAGACTGCTGCAGACAGCTCAAACAGTCGAGTCGCCATCACCATGCAGGAAGTCGTTTGCAGTATGGCGCGCGCATCACATAAAGTCTCTGAGTTTCTTGCCATTCGTCCCGCCTCATGCACTCGCAGTTTCACAATCCAAACTTCATTCATACATTCAATAGCATGTCTTTGCAGAACCTCGCTCCTATAACAACATTCAGGAAAACCTCTCGGTCATACGCAAGATGTCCTGTGTCCGATACACCCATTTGGAGATCATCCGCCACATCCTGCACCCATCTTCTCTTTGGCCTTCCTCTTCCTCTCTTCCCAGGCATATACCTCTCCATTATTGTTCTCTCCAAATTTTTATGACGTTTCAAGTGACCAAAATATTTCAATTTTCTGTGTTTTATCGTCTTTAGTAGCCAACCTCGTTCAATATTCAGTTCTTGTCGTAAGGATTAGTTTGTTGTTTTCTGTAACCAAGATATTCTTAGGACCCGTCAATAACGTTTATATTCGTGTCTCCTTCGTGAATCCCAACGTACGAGTTCAAAATCAGCTGCAGAAGATTTGGAAGCAAACCGTTGTGCGTATATTTTCACAATGGTACGAGCTTCGGTCGTTCAGAAAGCAATGATAAACTTCTTCATTTACCTGTTATCCCTCACTGGGGAATAAAGCCCTCAACAAACTCACCCCAAGCCCTCCTAGCATTAGCTACCGCATGCAGCTCGGTCCGTTTCATCTCATCTCATCTCATCATGTTCCCCTTGTACCTTGCGGTGTCGAGGTGAAGTATAAACAGTGGGGGAGAGAGTGTCCGTTTATGGGCTTCATGTATCGAGATTCCTATGGACTTTGCTATCCCCTCTGTCCACCGTGTCCTCCATATATTCTTCATTTCTGTTTCTACCTCTCTTCTCCCCGTGTTTCTTTTGTCCCGTGAATTCCAGACAAAGATCTTTCTAGTTACGCTAATCTCGAGTTTACTCAACTTTGCCTTCCCCAAGCCAGGATCTTTTCCTCGCCCATTGGTTTACTGGTATTTGTTTACTTCTCTCTGTGAAATCTGCTGAAGGTAAAAATTGCATACAAAATCACAAACGGCTTAAACAGGCTTTTCATTATTATCACAATCGTACTTGGGTGCACACTTCATTGCTCTTTTACATTCGCATACTGCGGTCAACCCTTTATTGGCAAACACGTATGCATTGTATGGACATGTAACGGGGCACTCCTTGGTAGTTTTAGCTCTCCATTGCTTCCACTGTTTCCCGCCTTCCTCCCGTCTTCATATATCACTTCCATGCATTTACCTGGGATCTTCACTGGACTGTTAATATTCCCATACCCCTATTCCTATTACACTACAGACGCTCACGGCTGTCTATATAAGAGTATCTGACGCAATAGTTATATGGATGGATATCTGATAGACATCCTACAAGTCTACCAGAGAGAGAGAGAGAGAGAGAGAGAGAGAGAGAGAGAGAGATACAGACAGAGAGACAGAGAGAGAGAGTAGAGAAAGAAAAAGAAGATAAAAAATGGATAGAGAGGACAGGGGAGAAAAGAGGATAAACGGGGAGAAATAACAGTAGAAAAGACAGAAGGGCAATGACAACAGAGGGTGAGACAGGGCAGAGAATAGAGATATCAAGTGCAGTGTGTACAATATACAAAATAACAAATGCTTAATGCAAAAAAATGCGCACTAACAGTTGGACTCTTTCCAAAAGGGGTTACAGACAGGTGAGGGGAGTGACCCTGACCGACTTTTCCCCAGTCTTCCCCGCCGTCTGGGACAGTCACAACCGCCGTCTCAAACATGGAAACTTGTGGGTACCTCACGTACCGGCAGTGGCAAACTGGCCAGGGTGTGAGCTTGATAATAAACTGTGGGTCCTGTGGGCACCTGACGAAGTGGACACCTTAAGTTTAAAAAGTTAGTTGCATATCCTTTACAGAACATTTGCAGTCAACACTAGCATGTTTTTCTGTTGTTGATGTCTTGGCAAGTTTACGTTCAGCAGTTTGCCATTGCTTTCTGAACGACCGGCACCCATACCATAACGTAAAAAACCAGCGCAGCGCGGTCTGCTGCCAAATCGCGCGCAGCGGTGTTTCGAACGCGGGTATGCGGGATCACGAACCGCGTCCGTAACCCCTTACCCTTTAAGTATTCGACAATATGTTGAAAACGGTAGCGTCGTTTTTGGGAGGCTGTGTCACCTGGAAATCAGTATTGTTAGACCCAGTCTGTGATTACGTAATGGCAACATGGATATGTGATGTAGCGGTTATATGGATATATACAGCTGCGGGCGATTTGGCAGCAGACCGCCCTGTGCTGTTTTTTTTTTTTTTTCTTCACGAAATAGTATGCGTGTTATCTTCACAGATGCAAAGTCAGCTGTCTCAATACTGAAGAGCAAAAACAGCACAGAACTAGCTGACCTAAGAGCAGCACTCCATGGTCTATGCCAGAAATCCAAAACAGTTATAATACAGTGGATCCCATCACATTGCAGTATACCTGGAAATGAAGAGGCTGACAGACTGGCAAAAGAGGGCGGACGACTACCACAGCCTGACATAGACATAACCTATAATGAGGCAAAGAGGTTGATAAAAAGCACTTATAGAACCAAATGGGAATCAGAGCATCCAGGCCACCAGAAGGATGATGCATATTACAAACTTGACCGAAGAGAACAAGTAGCAATCTTCAGACTCCGCACAGGACATAACAGGCTGAAATACCACTTGTTCAACAAACTAAAGATAGGAGATACAGATGAATGTAATTGTGGAACTGGTAAAATAACAGCTAAACATTTACTGCAAGAGTGCCCAATATATGCAGAACAGAGAAAGATATTTTGGCCCACACCTGCTTCATTCGAGGACAAGCTCTATGGAGATATCAACAAGCTCAAGTCGACTGCAGCTTACTTTAACTGTATTCAGGTTGACATTTAAATGTACATTAAGAAGTATTTAGACTGCCACACTTCATACCACAGGCATGTCGGTTACACAAGCCTCCCAGAGGCATGAAATGGAATATTGCTTGGATAGCAAATCCATTACGTGGAAAGTCCGAATCGAAAGCTCACTGTGTGGGCTTCATAAAAGGTGGAAAAAGTGTCCTAGTGGCACAAAATGGAATATTGCTTGGATAGCAAATCCATTACGTGGAAAGTCCGAATCGAAAGCTCACTGCGTGGATGTCATCTGCAAACAGCATTCTTCTGGCTTCTGGAAGAACAGCCTATGGTGAACGGAAGGCCCAATATACGGAAGTGAGGCTAAGCAGCCATGTGCAGGACGTGACGATTCCTTGGGTGAGCCCAGTACCAGAGCGCTGTGTGTTGGCTCTGCAATTATGGAAGCCTCCTTGGATGGCGGGGAATGCCCATGGTCTGCCCCTGCCTTCCCTTGAGGGCCGACCAGGATGCCTTTGGCTGTTCTATATGGGCCAGCTGGGATGGGAGATAACACCGCAACAGTGAGAGTCTAACGTCCTAAGAAACCCCCCGGGAAGGTTAACCCGGTCAACAAATGCCAGCAGAAGTCGGATGTGTCGGCCTAACGGCGCAAGAACGCAGCTCTGCTGTAAACAGGCACAACGCAATCACGTCCAAAAAAAAACTCCGGATGAACGAAGAAGTATGCGTGTCGGTCGTTCAGAAGGCAATGGCAAACAATTGAACATAAACTTGCCAATAGATCACAACAGCAAAATATGCTGGTGTTGACTGCGATGTGCTGTAAAGGATATGCAACTAACTTTTTTAAACGTTCAATACGGCGTTTACCTGCAAAGAGTTGTTGAACGTAATGAGCATGGCAAGGCATGTAGAGCGCCCTGGTCATCCACTGCACCTGTATTCGTCTTGATTTGTCTTGCCACTAGATTCAGATGGACTCAGGCGAGAGAGTGTCGTCGACGAATTTTAATCCAATTTATCGCGCAAGTCATTCTTCATCCCCTATTGACGCGTTCTCGTCGAGCGTCCTGGGCAACAGGTCCCTTCGGGGTCCTGGCTAAAGTCAATAGGATCACCGATTCCTCCGAAGTCGGAGAGTGTCTGCCTGCACGGCGAGGAACCACCTGTCTGCACACCAATAAGCCAGACATGGGACAACGGATACTCACGCAAACCTCAGGTCCTGTATGACATCACACTGATGTTGGACAACAGGATGCCTTCATCTGACATACAGGATTTCGAGTTGGAGCTCAAGCCAACGAACTCAAGCAAGCAAGCATCTATCAGCCGTCTTAGAACTCATATTTCCACACTTTCAACCCCACTGGATGAAATGAATGGTCATCCTCGTTCTTGATGGACAAACACCACCTTGCCGTCTTGACAGACTCTCATCTCATCTCATCTCATCTCATCTCATCTCATCTCATCATGTTCCTCTTGTACCTTGCGGTGTCGAGGTGAAGTATAAACTTCGTGAGAGTGCCCGAGTATGGGCTTCATATATCGATATTCCCATGGACTCTGCTATTCCCTCCGTCCAACGTTTACGTGGTCGGCCTTTTCCTCTGATTCCATCTGGTCTGTACATCATTGCTTGTTGTAGTATACTGTTGACTGGTAACCTACTTGCATGGCCAAACCATTTGACTTACTGCTTTCTGATACAATCTAGTTCTGCTTTAACCCCCATTTTAGTCCTGATTTCTTCATTTCTGATCTTATCTCCTTGACGGACTATAGTTTGTAAAATGGGGTTATCTCTCCATAACACAAAGCCTGGGCTGAATTTAGAGTCCATGTGTTGCCCATCCAGCATGATCCCTCTCTCGGTCTGTCTAGTCTACTCCAGAGGAAAAGTAACACCAATACATCTGGAACAAGACAAACTACAGAAGCTGCCGGGTCAGCAAAGCAATGCTCTAACTGTCCACCTGTCGGAGTTTTGATCCTAGACCAGCTGCCGACCAAGGTTTAGGACCTAGTCTGCACTGCCATGACATTTAGTCTTTAGGTTGCATTTCCTCGCACTAGGGTAAGGCTTGTACCCTCCCAATTGCACTCCTCCGCCCAAAGCCGTTGGCACAATGTGGGGAATCGGGTTTGGTAAGCGCCGCCCAACATTCGGCGCTAACAGAAAGCAGATAGTAGCGTCTACTGTCATAAGGCAGCTCAGTCATATCTGACTAAGATCTGACACCGTATCTGACATAATGGTTGAGTTCAACAAGTTTCCTCATTGTGTTGATGCTTTGGTATTAAATCTGGAGTAGTCTCTACACAAACCTCACTCCGATAGATGCAAAACCTCTTCAATCAACCAATATACCAACCACTCTATGAAACAAGCAAGCTTACTTACCTACTTACATAACCAACCAATCAACCAACCAACCTATCAACCAACAATTTATAAACCAACCAACCAGCCTACCAGCGTATCAACCAACATATAAACTAACATATAAATCAACAAACGTATCAACCTACTAATCAACCAACCTATAAATCAACCAGTCTATAAACCAACCAACCAACCTACCAGCGTATCAACCAGCATATAAACCAACCTATAAACCGATAAACGTATCAACCTATCAATCTTTTAATCAACCAACAAACTTATGAGTTGAGTTGAGTCCAGAACCGACATCATTGCACGCGGGGCATTCCCATAAGTGTTCACTCCTCATCTTCAACCGCCAGCGAAGAGTTCCAATACTAATGGTACCCTTTGCAATCTGATTATACGTCGGTCTTTCTTTACCTCTGAGTGACGACCGTCGACAAATTCCTCTGACCAATCCGCGCAGCTGCATTTTCTCTAGACCACAATAGCCAATCTGTTCTTCTGCATTCTTCAGATTCTCCCAACAAACCTATAAACCAAGCTTTCACCAACCAACCTATTAACCAACCATCCTATAAATAAACCTATAAACCAACAAATAAACCAACCTATCAACCTACCAACTTATAAACCAACCTATAAACCAATCTATTAACCAACCAACCTATCAACCAACCTATCAACCAACAAATCTATAAACCAACCTATAAACGAAACCAATAAACCAACCTAGTAATCAACTAACCTATAAACGAACATATAAACAAACCTATAAAACAACCTATTAACCAAGCAACCTATAAACCAACCTATAAACCAGCCAATAAACTAACCTATTAACCAATCAACCTATAAACCAACCTATTAACCAGCTAACATATAAACCAACCAATCACCAATTAACATATTAATCAACCAACCATTAAACCAACCAATAAACCAACCCATCATCAACCAACTTATTAACCAACTAACCAATCACCAACCAACCTATTTACCATTCAACCAACCTATAAACCAACCTATCACCAACCAACCTATTAACCAACCACCCTATAAACCAACCAATCACCAACTAACATATTAACCAACCAACCTATCACCAACCAACCTATCACCAACCACCAATAAACCAACCTATCACCAACCAACAAATAAACCAACATATCACCAACTTACAAATAAGCCAACCTATCACCAAATAACCTATTAACAAACCAACCAATAAACCAACCCAACACCAACCATCCAATCAACAACCAACCCATTTACCAACCACTAAATGAACCAACCAATCACCAACTAACATATTAGACTTCATTGACTCGGGTTTTCTCACATGGCTCGGTCTCTTTTCGCAGGGCGACTCGCCGAAAGCGCCGCACAAAGCACGAACTTCGTAGAGCCAGTGTCGACTTCCAGGAGTCTCCTGATAAATGCACTCGTGAACAGAAAAGGCAAATCAGTGAATTCAGCAACATAGCCATTGTTCCGAACATGCAGTTCACTGTACAAACAAAAGCGGACAGATGTAAAAGGATTCCACATGAATTTCACAGCTTCCTTGAACTGGGGTGGAGTCAGGACCAGGTGCCTTACAGCTGGAGAGTTGCTGGATGGCTTTGTTTACTTCCACTATGGTTGGCAGGTCATCAAGTGTATCATTAGTGGGAACTTGAGGAAGGCAGTTTATGGTTTAATCATCGAAGAAGGAAGTTGCATTTAAGATGTTGCTGAAATGCTCTGCCCAGCGTTGAAGGATTTCTTTCTTGTCAGTGACCAATGTTCTCCCATCTGCACTGAGGAGAGGAACTATGCCTGGTGATGTAGGACCATAGACCGCTTTCAGTGAGTCGTAGAAGTTTTTCATATCATGTCTGTCAGCAAAGCCTTGAATTTCATCAGCTTTACTGCTCAGCCAGGAGTCCCGCATGTGCCGAAGTTTCTGCTGCACTACTCTCTGAATGTTCTTGAAGGCATCTTTTTTTTTTTTTTAATGTTGACTTCGGGTCATTCAAATGTGCCTTGAGGAGAAGATGTTTCTCGGCCAGCAATTGGTTGATGTCTTCTGAATTTTCATCAAACCAGTCTTTATGCTTTTGGGGGGCTGGACCCAGGATTTCCATAGCCTTTAGGGCTCTCCAGTGTATTTCTGCATCCTTTTTTAGCTGCAACATTGGGCTTGAGGCGGTCTTCCAGCATATTTTCAAACGACAGCTGCTTTTTCTTGCTGTTTAGGCGGGTGACATTTAGTTTTTTTTTTTTTTTTTTCTTTTCATTTTTACCCCTTGATGTTTATGTTTATTTTCGAGATAATGAGACGATGGTCTGTCCATCATTCAGCACCACACATGGATTGTGTCACCCGAACGTCTTGTCTGTCACTCTTCCTGACGATGACATAGTCAATGAGGTGCCAGTGTTTCGGGCGAGGGTGCATCCACGATGTCCTATTTCTCATGGGAAGGCGGAAAATTGTGTTGGTAATCAGGAGATCGTGTTGGGCACATGTCTGAAGGAGGAGGAGTCCATTGCTGTTACAATTTCCGACTCCGTGCTTTCCAATAATGCCACTCCAAGAGGTAGTGTCCGTGCCTACTCTGGCATTGAAATCCCCAAGGAGTATAAGTTTGTCTCCTTTGGGAACAGATGTTAATACTTCTTCTTCTTCTTCTTCTTCTTCTTCTTCTTCTTCTTCTTCTTCTTCTTCTTCTTCTTCTTCTTCTTCTTCTTCTTCTTCTTCTTCTTCTTCTTCTTCTTCTTCTTCGTTCATCCGGACGTTTTTTTCGGACGTGATTGCATTGTGCCTGTTTACAGCAGAGCTGCGTTCTTGCGCCGTTAGGCCGACACATCCGACTTCTGCGGGCATTTGTTGACCGGGTTAACCTTCCCGGGGAGATGTTAATACATTGTGCAAGTCCTCATAGAACTTATTCTTGACATCATCTTCATTGGTCATAGTTGGTGCGTGGACACTCACAATGGTTGCATGCTTCCTTCCATTCAGCAGGGGCAACTTAATGGTCATAAGCCTGTCGTTTATAGCCTTTAGAAATCCAGCTAGTTTGCCAACCAGGGCCGACTTAATGGCAACTCCCACACCGGATTGGCGTCTTTCCTCGCTCTTCCTTCCACTCCAGAAAAATGTGTAGCCGGCACCTACTTCACATATTTGGCCTTCTTCTGCAAGTCGTGTCTCGCTCAAGGCTGCAGTGTCGATGTTGTACCTGCCCAGCTCTCCCCCAATCAGTGCTGTTCGTTTCTCTGGACCAGACGCGCCGTCTCTATCAAGTAGGGTGCGTACATTCCAAGTTCCGATTGTTAAGGGAATATGGTTTGCTCTTTTAGCTTTACCTGTTTTATTTTTTTCTTTGTTTGTATGTCGACCGCAGTATAGGGTACCTACCAACCGCGGCTAGCTGGTTAGGTAATGATGGAGCAGACAATGTTTAGGGCATCTTTTCTAGCCCCTTCCTCATGCTATGGAGGTGAGCAGTGTGTTCCTATAGAGAGCTGCTCAGTCACTCAGGGGGCTGCCGAATCCTACTGCTGCTCCGGTCAGTAGAAGACGACCATATGGCCTGGACCGCCTGTGTGCAGGTCTGCGACTACGGCTGCCAGCGTACCCACGCCTGCCGCTTCGCCGCTCGCCCATCGCTACAGGGCTTGAAGGTGATATATGACGTTAGATGAAGAATGACTTGCGCGATGAATTGGATTAAAGCGAGGAAGAGTTGCGCAATCCAGAAGCCGTAGCGGTTCAATGCCTTACCGTCGTGCTGGGGACCGGAAGTTTCCAGTCTTATGATATTGCTTTATTCTGGTACAACAATCTTGTATATATTGATTTTTGTCCTTTCTTGTGTTCTTTCTTATCTCTCGAGTAAAGATTCATCCTTCACCCTGCTGTTATCGGATTCACCTCATTTCTGTTTCAGTTCCCTTCGTTGTTTTATTAATTCTAACGTTTCTGATGTAATCAGAATTTCTTGGTCGGAATTAAATCTTTGGCAACAGTTATCAAGATATCTCTAGCTTGTACAGCTAGTTCATCAGGTGTCATTTCCTCTTGTACAGACTTCAAGACCTCAAAACGATTCCTAACTTCTACGTTGTATGCATCTGGTATTTTTGTGAGATCAAAACGAAGTGGCCTTGGTCCACGGGTAAGCTTTTCACCAACCAACCTGTTAACCAACCATCCTATAAATAAACTTATAAACCAACAAATAAACCAACCTATCAATCAACCAACTTATAAACCAATCTATTAAGCAACCAACCTATCAACCAACCTATAAACCAACCTATCAACCAACAAACCTATAAACCAACATATAAACGAAACCAATAAACCAACTTAGTAATCAACTAACCTATAAACTAACATATAAACAAACCTATAAACCAACTATTAACCAAGCAACCTATAAACCAACCTATAAACCAACCTATAAACCAGCCAATAAACTAACCTATTAACCAATCAACCTATAAACCAACATATTAACCAACTAACATATAAACCAACCAACCATTAAACCAACCAATAAACCAACCAATAAACCAACTAACTTATTAACCAACTAACCAATCACCAACCCACCTATTTACCATCCAACCAACCTATAAACCAACCTATCACCAACCAACCTATTAACCAACCACAAATAAACAACTCTATCACCAACCATCAAATAAGCCAACCTATCACCAAATAACCTATTAACAAACCAACCAATAGACCAACCTAACACCACCATACAATCACCAACCAACCCATTTACCAACCACTCAATAAACCAACCAAACACCAAATAACATATTAACCAACCAGCCTATCACCAACCAGCCTATCACCAACCATCAATAAACCAACCTGTCACCAACCAACCAGTAAACCAGCCTATCGGCAACCAACAAATAAACCAACCTATCACCAACAAACCTATTAACAAACCAACCAATAAACCAACCTATAACCCAACCAATCACCAACTAACATATTAACCAACCAACACACCTTTAAACCAACCTATCACACACTAACCTATAAACCAACCAATCACCAACTAACATATTAACCAACCAACCAACTTATAAACCAACAAATCACCAACCGACCTATTAAGCAACCAACCAACCTATAAACGAACCAATCACCAACCAAAATATTAACCAACCAACCAACCTATAAACCAACCTATCACCAACCAACCATTTAACCAACCATCATATCAACAACCAACCTATTAACAACCAACCTTTTAACCAACCAACCTAGTAATCAACTAACAATCACCAGCCAATAAACCAACCTATTAACCAACCAACCTTATAAACGAACATATCACCAACCAACCTATTAACCAACCAACCAACCAACTTATAAACCCACCCATCACCAACCAACCTATTAACCAACCAATCAATCAACCTATACACCAAGCTATCACCAACCAAACTACCTATTAACCAACCTATTAACTAAACTAACCTTGCAATTACAACCCGCATGTCTTATAGTATACAATTACTCCGCACTGCTAAATCTCTGTCCTACCCTACTCATTTCGCTTTAGAAAACCATTCCATTCATTCCACAATCCAGTTTAATGCACACCCCCCACTGTCTGTCTGTGCCATACTGTATTTAATGCTCAGATTTCATTAACCGCTAACTGGTGCCGACCTATTGTGATCAAATATGTAATAAGCTCACGGTGACCTCGTGTCCAGAATATGTGACAATGTTATATTTGCATACAGTAAGTCTCACATGTTTCTGCTCTAGGCCTCGTTCTGAACCTCATTGAGTCCACATTATTATACCAGTTATATATCATTGCTATATATGCTATACCAGCAATCTGTTCTACAACATATACTATATAAGTAGTCTATACTATATCAGTAGTCTATCCTATACTAGTAGTCTATAAAACACCAGTAGTCTATACTATACCAGTAATCTGTTCTATCGAGTAATTTATATAATAACACTAATCTATAATATACCCGTAATGTATACCATACCCGTCATCTATACTGTATTCGTAAACAGTACTATACCAGATACACAGTTACTGGGTATGAAATAATCGTACTTACTGTGGCACTTCGACTTATAGATAGGGCTATTAGATAGGAAATTGGTACAGTTACTGCAGTATCTACAATGTTGTTCGAGACCTACTGTACAAGTTGAGAACCAGTGCTCTAGATAAGCCGTCATTTTGCCAGACACGAAAGAATGCGCTACTGGGTGTCATAGTTTTATTAACGAAAGATCACCGGGTCGTTAGTACAGAGAATGGGCAGCAGGCTGCACAGAGATTGAGGTGTAACAACTGATCCAGAGTAGCACACATCAAGATGACACAGTGATCTACATCAATGGGTCACTGGTGAAAAACAGTCGTAGTGGTTGGGGTGTCATCGCGAAGGAACGATGCTTGAAAGGGGAGAGAGTCTGGCATATAAGAAGACTACGACCTCCGGCATGAGAATGGAGGTGGAAGCAATAACTGAGGCATTCTGTTGGTTAGAGGAGACCACTGCAACACACACTGCATTCTTTACGGATTCAAGGAGTATGCCTAGTAAGGTGGAGAAAGGAATGTTTTGTGTAAAATTGCTATCCTCGCTTCAGAGGTCACAGATTGTGAGAATTGTAATGAATTTTTTTTTGCCCTAACCATGCGCGAGTGCGGGAGAATAAACAGGCTGATGGGCTGGCAGGGAATTCACCTTTTGGTGGTAGATTACCTATGGAGAAGGGAAAGGTGGTCGTGTGCCTGTAGGACCAGGCGGAGAAGGCGAGGGAACAGACTGAGAACCCGTATGTGGAAAGAATGGGATTGCAGGGGATCGGCAGAGGTTCTGGAAGAATCTCAAAACTGAAAGGGAAGACTCGGAGAACTTTCAATCAGTGGGAACGATTAGTAGTGTGACTCTTCGCTGGCTGTTGAACAAGGGGACGGAGCGCATATGAGAATGTCCTGAGTGCAGTTATGCCGGTTCTTAGCTCATATCAACTCAACTTAACGAAAAATTCAACATAAGCATTCTAGATTGAAGATATGATACACGAGTGTATGGTTGTGTCCTTTGATAATTACTGCTTTCTTCTGATCTCCTATATGTGCCAGGTGCCATAGACGGTTGATAGGCATATCGCGCCTGTGGCAAAGTTTACTGGAGGCATAGGCGAGTTTTGAGGTGTTTCTCTTTGCTTACGTGGCTTCGTGACTTCATTCGTTACTATCAGGTGTGAATGATCACTGGGTTTCACACGGCATGGTTGAGCAACACATAGGTTTCATGGGCCGGGTATGATAGAATAGTTTCACACGCCCTGGCTGACAATGTTATTTTGACGCGCCACTACTGTACCATTTTCGTGGCGCTTCATTTTTATCTCTCAGGGAGGTTTGACCTTGGTCTTGTCTTTGTAGACATCTCTCCTTCTGATTGCCGTTGAGCCCTTCCATCTTGTACAGTCTATAACAATTAACTACTTAGACCGAACTCAACGGTGCTTGAATAATATGACATTGGTATAGTTTTCAACATTCCATTTTACTAATACTATACACTGACCACTGTCAATGGCACAATCATTTGTTCCACAAAAGATTCACGAATATACACAACAATGCCTAAACGGTGACTATTCTAAAAGAGTGGCGTAGTGTTAGCTTAGCCATGCTCTATGAAACCAGAACCAGGTCCGAGGCTGACCATGGTTCAAGCCCAATTGAGCGTCCTGAACGCTTTTCACGTACTCGTGACCACGCTCGTGGCGGGTCACTCTGCGCGGTCTCCTCATGTCGACCGCACTTGTTACAAACCCATGCCATGTTCCAGGCCTGTATAAACTGGACCATGACACCAGGCAATACCCATAAGCTATTAATTTTTGCTACCGAGTGTTTGTAAAGTCTCACTACACTTTGAACGTAAAACAAATTTGAAACATGAAGTACATGATGTCATAAAAAATGTGCTCCATAGTCCATGGTGAAGCAATATGCAGCGAATGGCTGTCTTCTGCTGTAGTAATTCTTTGCACTCCAAACAGAATGGTGTTATATCAACGGAAGAAATAACTTTTTTTTGTTGAACAAGTGTTTCGAAATGGCGGTCGTTCCTCACCGATGGTTGCTCAAAGATGTCATCATCATTGGCACCTTGCCGTCTTGACAGACGATAGTTTGTGCTTTAAAAAGGCATAATAACTTTTACCCATGGCGGTAGCGAATGTGACTGATAAGGCCAATTCGCGCTGTAAATGTTCTTTCACAGTGGGTGCATGTGAACACGTGGTCATTTCCACCATACTGCACCATCTTACGTCTCACACGCTCGGTGTGTTACTTATCTGCAATAATTTTCTCCTTTGTCTTTATTCCATTTCTGATGTTTGCCCTCCATGCAACACCTTCAGCGGCCCAAAGGTGTATAGCACGATTATTATCTAAGGGGTTTCTTGAAAGGAAATGTTTGTAAACATAATGTACACACAATTGAGGACGTGAAAAAAGCAGTCAGAATTACCTTTCAAGAAATAACAACAGACACGTTGCAGAAGGTATTTGACAATATGAAGAAACATGTACAGTCATGTCTTGAAACCCGTGGTGGGTAGTTCCAACACCTGTTGTAATGCATACTTCATTGGTACTTTCCAGCTTCCCCAAAACAGCGTTAGACCATAGCAGTAACTATTGGAACTAATTTAAAGAAGTTTAAGCACATTTTTTGATGGCATCATGTACTTCAGTTTTCAAATGTGTTCTATATTTTTAAAAAAAGTGTAGTTTGACTTTATAAACACCCTGTAGAAGCTGAGAAATTGGCAAAGGCAGGAAACTACCTCAGCCAGATAATGACATAAACTTCTGAGGCCAAGTGGTCTCTATCGATTAACCCCTTCTCTCTCTCTCTCCCCCCCCCCCCCACACTTCTTTCTTGGAAAGAAGGAAAGAAGGGGCGAGAACCTGTCAACACCAAGCTTTAGAAGGGTGCGAACCCGACCAGACATGACAAGAAAGTAAAGAAGAAAACAATACCAAGCCTAGAAACGCAGAGAAGACAGGAAGCAAAACAAACAACCGCATATCCGAAAGCAGAAGCTGAAAGGAAACGCAATACAAATATAAAATATAACACGTCGATAGACCAACAATTTAACGGGGCCTAGACAACATTTTTGTTTCAAGCAAGCAAAGCAATCTTCAGACTCCGCACAGCTCATAACAAGCTGAAATTCCACTTGTTCAACAAACTTAGATTATATGAGATACTTATGAATGTAAACGTGAAATTGGTAAAGGTGAAATGACAGCTAAACATTTGTTGTAAGTGTCCAACGTATGCAGCAGTGTCTGCTATACACTCGGATAAATCAGGGGGCTGAGTGGTCTCGAAGTATGGTGTCCGCCTCTAATGCTGGAGGGCCCGGGTTCATGCACTGGTGAGAGCCGGGATTTTTTTTTTCACATGAACTTCTAGTAACAAAAATTCCCCTGGTCTCTGGGTATTGATATCGGACGCCCGTGTGTATTGTCGCGCTCGTAAAATATCCCTTGGCAGTTGGAAATCGAAAAAGAGTAGCCTAACGGCGCTGCCCGGGCAAAATTTCGAGTTAAAAATCTACCCAAAGTATTTCAGGACCCTCGCCGGTGCTAAGGACTCAGGCTTGAAGTTAGGAGTATAACGGAGCACTTATCGGTTACACCCGTGTGCCGTGATGTTGATCCGTCGACTAAACTAAACTAAACTCGGATAAACCACAATTATGTAAACAAAAAGACATGGTAGTCTCTTTAAAACTATCGTGGTGACATTGACACAAATGACAGTAATTTTCTTTGTCTATTTAGTTTGAAAGGGTTCAGTACGCAACTTCATTATATGTTGTACTGATTTATTCAGTTGCAGGTATGCACACCACGAGATACAGCGAAATATGCCCGGCAATAAACTGTGCAACACGTTGTATGTGTCTTCTTTATTCATATACACTCTAATCTCATCTCATCAGGTTCCTCTTGTACCTTGCGTTGTCGAGGTGAAGCATAAACAGCGGGAGTGCGCCAATGCATAGGCTTCATATATCGAGGTTCCCATAGTCTCTGTAATTCCCGCTATCCATCGTTTACGCAGCCGGCCTCTTTCTTTGTTTCGGTCTGGTCTTTACATCATTGCTTGTTGAGTATAGTATAATGGTATCATATTCATTAATTCAGTAGCATGTCCTTTGCAGAACCTCGCTCCCATAACAACTTCCGGAAAACATCTCGACCATAAGCAAGATGTCCCGCGTCCGATACACCCATCTGGAGATTATCCGCCACACCCTGCACCCATCTTCTCTTTGGCCTTCCTCTTCCTCTGTTCCCAGGCATATGTTTTTCCCCTGCATATCTTTTTACAGGACATCGCTGTCAACACCAGCATTTTCCCGCTGCCGTTGATTTCTTGGCAAGATTACGCTCAATAGTTTGCCATTGCTTTCTGAGCGGCCGGCTCACTTATTCCGTAAGTTACTAACGTGGCGAGAACCGCTTCCAATTCTCGCTCGCTGCATTACCCTACGTGGATAAACGGGATAACAGAGAAAATCGTTTAACCCCTAGGACAGGGAGACAGATCATCTGCCACATTCTGCATCCATATTCTCTTTGTTCTTCCTCTTCCTCTCTTCCCAGGCATATATCCCTCCATTATTTTTCTCTCCAATCTTTCGTGACGTTTCAAGTGATCAAAATATTTCAATTTTCTTTGTCTTTAATGGCCAACCTTCTTCAATATTCTGCTCTTGGCGTATGGATGTATTTGTTCTTTTCTGTACCCAAGACATTCTTAGAACTCGTCTATAACATTTATATTCAAAGGCATTTATGCGCTGTTCAGCTTGTTTTGTAAATGTCCAGGTCTCCAGGCGTATGTTTCAATGGGAAAGATGCATGCTCTTAAAAATCTAATTTTTATAGTTCTGTCTGTCCCTTTCCATAATTTACTCAATTGTTTTAGTCTTTGAAGAGCAATTGATAGTCGTCGTTTAATTTCTTTTATTGAGTCACCGTTGTTGGTAATCAATGACCCAAGATATTCAAATAATCAATGACCCAAGATATTCAAAATTTTCCACCGCCTCCAATTTTTCTCATTAATATATATATATTTTTCTCCATAGTAGTTTTATCTGTGTGCATATCTTTGTTTTTGCTATGTTAAGATATAAGTTGTGATTTTCACTATTAAGTTGGGTTGAGGCTATTAGGTTTTCTATACCATTCTGTGTTGTGGATAGCAATACTGTATCATCAGCATACCGAATCTCTGGTATGTCACGACCACCGATATTTAGGGCATCATATAGCTCCCTGTTTATATCACCTTTTACATTTTTCATTATATTTTTGGCGTACAGGTTAAACAAATAGGGGGGGGGGGGCAGCACACATCCCTGACGGACCCCTTGCTTGATGTCAAACCAAGGTTAAACAAATAGGGGGTCAGCACACATCCCTGACGGACCCCTTGCTTGATGTCAAACCAATCTGATGTTTCGCCATCTATTCTAACCGCTGCTTGTTGGTTTAGATAGAGCATTTTTATGAGTTGTATTACACGTGATGGAAAGCCCATATTCCTCATGATTTCCCAAAGTTTCTGATGTTGAACACAGTCAAATGTCTTTGAATAATCCACAAAATACGAGAATAGGGCACTCTTCCGATTGACGGGTCTAAATAGTTCCGCAGTGAATAAGTTAGGGTTAAGGGTTAGGGTCAGTGTTAGTTTAAAACTAACCCTAACCCTTAACCCCTGACTTATTCACTGCGGAACTATTTAGACCCGTCAATCGGAAGAGTGCCCTCTCCCTTGTCTAAATCCAGCGTAAAACACGTTAATTTCTTCTTCCATTTTCTTACGAAGTATTCGCATTATGATTTTTAGTAGAATTTTACTTGCATGACTGATCAAGGCAACAGTTTTATAGTTGGTGCATAATTTCAGGTTGCCCTTTTTTGGTATTGGAATGAAGATAGTTCTCTTCCAATCTTGTAGCCATATACCATATTTCCATATCTTTTTACATAATGTGAGATAGATTTGTATGCTTTCTTCTCCTCCCGCTTTAATTAGTTCAGCAGGTATCTCATCACATCCAGGTAATTTACCACTACTCAGATTCTTAATTGCCCATGCAATTTCATCTAATGAGGGTTCAGGTTCTATCTCTGCTGTCACTGGCTCACGTATCTCATTCATATCCTCACTGTCACTCATTAATACCACTGCAGTTCTCCTGTTTCTAATATTTGTCTAGATTCTGTTATGGTATTTCCCATCTTGTCACAGATAGCATTCAGTTGAGTTGAACATTTCTTGTCAATAACTTCATTTCTTTGAACATTTCGTAATCGCTTCCAGTCTTATGATATTTCTCTATTCTGGTACAACAATCTTGTATACATTAATTTTTGTCCTTTCTTATTTCTCGAGTTAAGGATTTATACTTCATCCTGCTGTTATCAGATTCACCTCCTTTCTGTTTCAGTTCCCTCCGTTGTTTTATTAATTCTAACGTTTCTGATGTAATCCATGGCTTATGTTGCATTTTCTTGGTCGGAATTAAATCTTTGGCTGCAGTTATCAAGATATCTCTAGCTTGTATTGCCAGTTCATCAGGTGTCATTTCCTCTTGTACAGACATCAAGACCCCAAAACGATTCCTCGCTTCTACGTTGTATGCATCTGGTATTTTTGTAAGATCAAAACGGAGTGGCCTTGGTCCAAGGGTAAGCTTTTTGAGTTTTAATTTCAGATCTGCTTCTAATAACTGATGATCTGTATCACAGTCTGCATATCGTAGGGTTTTTGCAGATGATATGCTTGATCTCCATCTTCTTTGTATTAAAATATAATCCATCTGATTTTTTGTAATACTGTCCGGGGACTTCCATGTGAAGAGTCTTCTTGGGTGTTGGTTAAAAAGTGTGTTGGCTATCGTTAACTCATTTTCTGTGCAAAATTCAATTAATTTGTCACCTGCATCATTTCTATTTCCTAATCCAAATTTTCCCAAAACGTGTCTCTCATTTTCAGCTTTTCCTGCACCTTCTTTTGCATTAACATCTCCCATTATTATTGCTATATCACTATGACCAATCTTATTTAATGTGTCTTGCAGTGTGTTATAAAAATGTTCAATTTCGTCCTCCTCTGCTGTTGAAGTAGGTGCATATATCTGTATGAGAGTTGTGTGTTTTTTTTTTTTGACGGCCTTTAATTCTGATAGTGAGGATTCTATCACTAACTGGGTTACATCCCATTAAAGCTTTTGCAGTTGTTTTATCTAAATAAAATGTCACTCCGCTCTATCCTCCGACGGCTCTACCATAATATATGAAAAGACTTCCATTTTCAGTTATAAAATGTCCCTTGCCTCTCCAGCGATGTACAGTAATTCCTAAAATTTGAATATTTAACCTCTCAATCTCATCACATATTACTTTAAGCTTTCCCTCTTACAGACTTCTCACATTCCACGTTCCTATTCTCACTCTGTTTCTTAGTCTAACACAGGGGAGTTCCTTGGTAACACAGTCGGGATTGACTCCGTCATCACGATTTCTAGTACTGGTTCGTGTGTAACACTCTTCCCCAGTGCTATCTAATCTGCCTGTCCTCGGGGTCTCGCCACCAGATCTCTTTCTTATTATGTTTTCTTTCATGGTTGTAATGGTTTCTTGGCAAGTTTTGCAGAAGGTAGTTTGCCATTGCTTTCCTTCTGGGCAGTGACTGTACTAGTCGGTGGCCATAGCCATCATCTCTACTGATGAGATCATCTGCCAATTACCGCAGAATGCAGACCATAACCAACAACAACCTGTCGCTGCTCTCACACTCCATCCACTACCTGCTTCCATGGCTTCACGTAACCCTAATTGGGGGAGGGGGGGAACTAAACGGGTACCCCACCTTGCCCAAGGGTGTCCCATAGACTATTGGGGAAAAGGGGGCTTCTTACATCTCCTGTGATAGGGGATACCCCTACCCCGCTAACCGAAAGTATCACATAGGCCTACAGTGTCTGTTTAAAAAAAAGACAATTATTTTGTCCCACGCCCGCTCCACATACAGAGTTGTCATTGTTAGAGTTGTCAACAATCTCATGCTGCTTTATTTAAATCCATTGAGGTTGTCGTCTGGAGATGCCTGGAGAAAGTTACAGTTTCAGTGGTGTGTAATCACTGCTACCATCTGTCTCAAAGAGTCACATTGAACAAACATAATGTATACAGAGCAAGGGGAAGTCCACGTAAAAGATGGACTTTAGAACAACTTTTGAAATGGAGAAGAAGTTAGTTAGTTAGTTAGTTAGTTGCGGTTCCAACTTCACAGCAACGGGTCGTCCCCATTATGCTCCGTTCCTGTGCCAGTGAATATCACATAAAATGCCCCCCCCCCCACTGCCCAATGTGAAAAGTGGAAAAGACAGGAGTCTCGACAGACAACAGCCCGCACAGATACACTGTGCATAATGCCGCCACCAGAATGTCAACACAATAGTTCCCCATGAAACATCCAGTTTATTTCTGATGGAATCGGCAGTCATTTTCCCACTGCTAAAACAATTCGTTCTCAATCAAATCTATTCATACGTTTACCACGTTGGCCCGGAAGTTTAAATATTGTTAACATCCAATCCAGTAATACGAAAACGTGAAAGAAGATGGCAGCGCCCAAAGGAAAAAAACCGAAGAATCGAAAAACAAAAACATTTCTAGTGTTTGACGAGAAGGCCAGAGCGTAAGCTTTTACATTTTACTGTTAATAGAGTTGAAGTTAATATTAGTACTGCTCAGCGTCTTGGTGATTGGATGTAGGGTTTTGATAATGGGTTATTTTTGTTGTTTAGTTTTGAAAGTAAACCAAAACAATAAAAAACATCAATGAATCAATTCAAAATTCATTTCTATTTCGAGCAATAGACATACTCGACTCGTTTTATGTTGTTATTGTGAAACATAAATAAAATACTTTCGCTTAAAAAAAGTGTTTGAGATTTGGAGGTTTACTGAAATGATTCACGACTCATTGGATAATTACGGAGAACATCAACATGTTCTCCGATTGGAATGACAGAAGCGTGGTTACCACGGAACTGGTTAACCCTTTTTTTAGTTTTAGGACGGAACAACATTGGGCCAAATTTAGGTTTCCCTCTGAAGAAGACAGGCCATTTTTTTGGAGTACAGAAATGACTGAAGTGACAATTTTATAAATTCAAAAAATAAAATATTAGAACCCTATATAGGTATATAAGTATATATATTCTTAAAGAGGATAAACTAAAGTTTATTTCTATGTATGACTGAAGTTATTTTGTTCATGTTTATGCAAATTTGGTGACCTCATTTGCATTTTGTGAAAAATAAAATATTTGGCTCTCTTCCGACAGACGGGTCTAAATAGTTCTGCAGTGAATAATTTTATATAACTAACCCTAATCACTTATTCACTGCAGAACTATTTAGACCCGTCTGTCGGAAGAGTGCCAAATATTTTATTATTTAATAACATAATATTTTGTAATAAAATACATTTTCAAAAAATGGTACTCAATATTTCCTCACTGAATGCCTACACCACTTTAGAATAATTTTGAACACTTATGTTTAGAAAAGCAACAACCATGAAGTCCCTTTTGACAATTGTTGCACATTGAACCAAACCCATGTTGAGAATTATGGCTAAGAAGGCCCTCATTTCATTCGCAGTAACCTCAACCTCAACCCAGCTGTAAGCCACAGACCTTCTAATATTGAGGACTCCACTATCTAGAAACTGCCTAGCATATCTGTTTGTTTCTTTCATAAACAATTTAATAAGATTGAGTGTGAGAAACAACTCCAAATACATAATAGGTGGGGCATATAGGTAGTCCAAATAGGTGGTCCGGACATCTCCATGAATGGATATGGATCAACACGATCGTCTTTAGTCCCAATACACCTAAACCACGGGAACACGAGGTCTGAATCCTCATCGGCACTTTCCATATCACTACAGTCATTATTTGACAGCCCTGAACTGTCAAATCGCTACTATCAGAGCTCGACAAAGCTAGCACTTCTTCGGGTTCAAAGCTGGCCATTTTAGAAATCACAAATCCACGAAAAACTGGGTATCTGCGTTAAAACTCACAAATTTAAATCCCTCTGCTAGAAACGCGAGCTGTAAGCTGCCATTTTGCAAAGTAAAATGGCTGACGGTTACAAGGCAGCATTTGATTGGCCTGTACTATTAAAAGCAAACCAATCAAAGCAGTTCTTACAACGGGGCAGAAGGAAATCGGCCCGATCGGCCATATCGTCTTTGTCATTATGACTGTGTGGTGACGTCACAGCCGATTTTTCGGCCTTGCAGGAGTAAAAGGGTTAATAATGTTTGTTGGTAGCCGCTGTCGATAGCGTGCTGGCTAGCACCTTGTCTACTATTGGCAAGGTGGCGGGAGTGTTTCCAATTATTCGAACCCCATTCTTAGCAGGATATTTTCTCTAACCTGCCAGCTCCACTCAGCATAATATCGGGTGTTTGTAAAATCTCACTACACTTTGTACTTTTAGCGGGTACGATCATGATTTTAAAATTGAGTATTTACTAATGAGACCACCACAGATAGATAGGCCTTGAAAACCCAAATCTAATGGTACCTCAATGATGCCTGTATGTCAATTCTAAGTAGTCATATTCACATCTGAGTGTGGGCTAAAATATTTTCATGATTCTCTTAATTTTGGAACTCTTCAGTGTGTCTCATTATCTCTACTTCCGGTCCATGCGAGATTGTCTCAAACGGTTCATAGACGGATATGAAAACTGACTTCAAAAATATGTTCCGTCATGTTAAATGATAAAAAAAAAAAAAGTAAAAGTATACAAATAAATTATTAATAATCTTTAATCTTGTATTCTATTTAACTTTAGTAGTTCATATTGCATGTTTCGAGCCAAGTCCGATCGATATTCGTGTTGGCCGCCATCTTCACAAAGACAAAACATGTCGGCAGAAATAATTTATTTTACCACCAATCAGTGACGGTCCGCAATGAAACTCACCAAATTTATGTATAAATTAATGCATAATTCGAAAATGCATCTAAAATTAATCTACGATTTCTAAGGCATGCGCTAACAAATAAAATTACTTACTTTGTGGCAAATAATTAAATGTATTTAAAAGCCATGATAATTTAAACCAATCGCTGCGCACTGAATATTAGACTAGCCTTTTCTGCATAACCTAAGATGGCGCCTGTTATTGTCACATGATATATGAATGAATAACGTCGAAAGCATGAATGGTCTTTACATAGCGATTTTTAGGGTCACAATGGATCATTCCGGGGTGGTGCGGTATATCACTTCCGGTTTAATTCGGGTCGCGGCACAGTTGAACCCGCTACTTTATATATAGAACAAATTAGAACATTGAAGTACATGATGTCATTAAAAAATGTGCTAGAGATTTGTTAAATTAGTTACAATACTACAATAGACTGCCATAGTCTAACGCTTTTTTGCAGAAGCTGGAAAGTACTGGTGAAGTATTCATTATAACAGGCGTTGGAAATGTCCACCACAGGCTTTAAGACTTGACTGTACAGGTCTCTTCATATTGTCAGATACTTTCTGCAACATGTCTGTTATTATTTCTTGAATGGTAATTTCT
Source organism: Cepaea hortensis (assembly GCA_963921405.1). NCBI lineage: Eukaryota > Metazoa > Mollusca > Gastropoda > Stylommatophora > Helicidae > Cepaea > Cepaea hortensis. The sequence continues at coordinate 69,202,542 of OY992876.1, read as the reverse complement.
GATTGCTACTTTCAGGTCCTCAATTGTGTGCACATTGTTTGTGTAACCATTTCCATAGATAATAATCATAATGCAATGAGGAGGTTGTTTATCAGGAAATCTTGCTATAGATCTTTGAACAGCCATCTGTGTGTATCGACCAATATTTCAAAACACATGTTCATTGAAAAAATTCTTTCTTCTGTTGATAGCAACATTCTGTTTGGAGTGCAAAGAATTACTTCAGCAGACTACAGCCAATTGCTGCATATTGCTTCATGATAGACTGGAGCACATTTTGTTATGACATCATGTACTTAATTTTTCAAATTTGTTCTACACACAAAGTGTAGTGAGGCTTTACAAACACCCTGTATAATACCCTAAAATTTCACAGGAAAGTATTAAGTTGCCAGCGTGATATTCACATTGACCACATCCAACATCAACTGCCAATGGATCTAAAGATATATTGGGCTAGCACCATGTACTCAATATACCCTTGGCATGAAAGGAAGTCCTTTACTTACCTTCACTAATCTGCTAACCCAATGGTCCTGGGTTCAAAGCCTCGAGCAGCAGAACTATGTCTGGGACATGGACATGATAAAATCAGTATTTGAGACGCTTCTGTCTGGGAAATTGGCACAACTTTGGACCTATCTGAACTAGGCAGCCTGCAAAATATCACCATATAGTGGATACCATATCACTGTGGAGTACCTACAAATTAGAGAGCTGACTGATTAGCTCAGGAAGGGGCAATAGATGAACAACCTGATGTGCTTGTTATGGACCATCGAATGAAAAGAATGCTCAAATTACCCAGAAAGCCATCAAAACCTACTCAAGACGGCTACCACCTTATGGGCAGACCAGAACAGGTAATTATTTTGTGCTTCAGAACATGACACAATAGATTATGCAACCACATGTATACAAAATTCAAAAATTGGCAAATCAGCTATGTGCACATGTAGACTGGCACTGCGTACAGCAGATCACGTACTCCGAGGCTGCCCAAAATACAATATATCTAGGCAAGCCTTCTGGCCTATAGAAACAACAATGGAAGATAAACTCTGTGGACCACTGAATGAATTTATGAAAAGACAGTTAAATTAATACAAGAGACAATATTGTAGACACATTTCAAGCGATAGAAAGAAGAAGAAGATAAACTGGTCATTGTATCAATGTCATAATTATTCCTTTCTGTTTGTCGACTGTCAAGTACTTCTGGAGAAATGGCAGTAAAAAGGCTGGTTTAGGCTTTTTGTGTGAATATTTTTAAAGATGTATTTGTGAAACAGCATTTGTAACTGCATGCATTTTAAAATGTTTCTTTCTTTATTAGCGAATATCTGCGAGGCTTCACCAAACGAAAGAATGAAAGGAAAAAACTTGCCAGAGAAGAACAGGACAGAAAAATATTGGCAGAAAGAAAAGAACTTTTGAAACAGGTAGAAAATGTGTGATACCTGTATTTTTTTGTTTTGTTCGCTTGCTTTGAACTACAGTATAGTCCGTACACATGCTACTACTTTTAGTGTACTGGAATTATTTTGTGTGTGGAATAGCTTTCCCTATTACCAGTGTCCCTCACCATCAGGAGAACACATTCCGACTTGCAGAGGTACTTGTCATTTACGTCCACATGTAGAGGAAAAATGTCAACATTTTAGTCCAGCTGACTGATGAAGGGGTTGAACCCGCGGCTTCAGCATCAGCACACTGGGTGTTTAAAAACGAACGCTCTTAATCATTCTACATTGTTATATTCAGTTGATACCTGTAAGATTGTAGAATTGTTTATATAAAATCATCAGGGAGTCTCTATGGCGAAGTGGTCAAGCCGTCTGACTCGGGCTCCTAAGGCTGTGGGTTCGATTTTGGGCCGTGCCCTTTAGTTCACAGGTGCAATTTTTTTCGGAGACTCCTGAGGGTCGTCGCTGGAGATATAGAGTTCATGCTTTTGGCAGCTCGCTGCGGAAAGAGACTGAACCATATGGAATAAAAACCCTGTCAGAGTCTTGCATAACACAAGACACGTAGCTCGTTTTCTGGCAAGTGTGAAGTAATATCAAACTATCAAATCACACGAAGTGAATATCCGAAAGTATTATTCACACGCTTTATTGACGCGTTGCATTAATTATCGCACAAACATCGCAATCATTTCAACATGAACAAGATCACTACAATACATAATAATACATGCAAGCAATAAACATCTCACTTACAGTTAAACTTATACAAGCATTCGACTCAGTCTCCCACTGTCGTACAGGCTAGCTCTCAAGGCAGATTCAAACTCGACTCGCATTCCCTTGCGACCTGTCCTTTCAACGATCTCAGCCCGTCTGCCAGTTCCTACACGCTTACACGCACATGTCAGCTGGTGTCCCCTGCACGGTTCACGGGGTGAACTCAATTGCTGTGCGTGGCTACCTATCCGGGCGTCGGTAACGATGCCGCGTTCTCTCTGCCGTGTCTAACATTACTCAGGGTTGCGTGTTGTTATGTTGTCTGGCGTTGGTACAGACAACGCGTCACAACCTCGGATGTGAGACCTTGACAACCCTGTCGACTTTTAAGCGACTTTAAAAAAATATAAAATCAGATCATATGCCCTCTGCTGTGTCTCCACCATAGCAAGGTAGAGGTGTTTCAGTGTTCCAATGACCCCAAGAGCAATGCCAACAGTAGCGCAGCTACTGGTAGGACCTCCCATGTCAGACAGGTCAAGGACGAGAAGTCAGCATTTTAGTCCAACTGAACGATGTAGGGGTTGAACCCGTTACCTAGGCATCAGCACATCAGATGCTTAAGAACTATCGTTCTTATCTATTCGGCCACCCTGACCTCCTACCTATTATTGACATTCATGGTAAATCTTGTCTTTCTGAAAAATATTACATATTGTTTGTCTATTTAATTTCCAAAATCCATCTCCTTTTTTTTTTTGGGAGTGCAAATTATTGCCTGTTAATTAATTGGGAATTTATTTTACGCTTATGGTGCCTGTGTATGACCAGGGCCCATAACAGAAGCCAAGAATAGTAACACTGTAACCTACAGTATCAAAAGCCACGACTAAGGAATCTTGGCTTGAGACTGGCTATCTCATCCAGTTTTAAATTTTAGCTGCAAAATCCAATTGTGAACGACTCTGCAAAGGTTGAGTTGAGTTGAGCTAATGTAACAAGGCGAACTCATACATATGATGGGACTCAGTTGGTTCTTTATAAAAAGTGTTTAATACTATAGATGACAGCTGGATCTAAGTTGGCGACCTTCTGGTTCTCTAGCTTGATGGTAACTGCTCCTTTGACAACAAACCACGTCACGACTTGAGCATCTCTCCTCTCGTTCGACCCCGATGCTCAATCGTGCTGTAGTCGTTTCCCACCTAAATACTACCAAAACCCCTACCTCTGTTACACCTCCCTATGTTTTTCTAAAGAATTTTTCCTATAAAGGAAAAAATTCTTTACTCCCAACTCTCTTACTCTATTCCCTCTTTTTCCTTAACTCCCACATTTCCTCTAATCTTCCCCAAACCAACTCAAATTTGAGTATATATTATATCCTTTAACCCTTCTCCCTGTCATATTGTTAATCTAGTAACCTACTATAAACTTCTTCTTCGTTTCTGCCTCTTCATACTTTACCGGATATAAATCTCAACTTTATAAACTTATACATGTACTTCATACCCCATATGATTACGCCTTTAAACTAACTCCTTCTTCCCTTTCTTTTAGTTCTCACAGTTCCCCTAATCTCTTTACACTACTTTATATTAAATAAACCAATCTATTTCCTCGAAGCATATAGCAATCCACTATATATACTCCAAATTCTTGCTTGTCTCCTCAAGTTCCTGTATCAAACATACATATCATAAGAATAATAGGTCGTATAATCGTTATTGTACACATGGCATTATAAAATCTCTCACTCCTTCACAACACAAGACAACCAGAAACAACGTAGTTAGAAAAAGTAAAGAAGGGGTGCGCACCCAGTGTAAAGCATAAAGAATGAATAGTCAACATGATCACATCTACATACAGTAATGCATAGTCCACATAACCACATTTACCTCCCTTGCCAATAAAAAAAATTTTGTACAATTTTTTTTTTTTTTTTTTTTTTAAATTTTTTTTTATAAAAAGTGTTTATCTAATGCTATTATTCCATCCGGAACTTCCAAACCAGGCTCATCAACTACTTCCTCTTGCAACTCAGTGACTCTGACTGTGTCCCCTGCCACATAATATGGGTTTCTCTTTACCTTTGCCTGTATCAAATTAACCGACTGTGGTTTTAACGTCGTGGACATTTTAACTCTAACTAGTGCTGATATATGCATGTCTTCTTCCATATCCACATAGACGTCCTTGAACTTTAATTTGTGTAAATCAAAGAAAAGTCTTACTCCATTTTTTATCAAAAAATCTCTTCCTAACAGCATGTTTCTATTTAAATCTTTCACTACATGAAAAAGATGTCTTACGTTGACCCCTCCTAGCTTGAAATTTATCATCGTTTGCCCAATTACTTGTAAATTCTGTCCCGTAACAGAGTGAAGATTATTATGGCTCTTAAATATCCTACAATTTCTCACTATTTTGTATAGAAAACTTTCTTTTACCACACTAACCTGAGCTCCCGAATCAATTAATGTACGAATTCTATACTTTCCTATTTCTATTATACAAGAGCTATAATCTGTTTTATTTTCCGTAAACTGTTTGACTTCATCTAGTTGACAGTATTCTCTGTTCGTTCTACTATACCTGTTATTAACATATTCTTTAAACCTTGGGACCTTATCATTTTCCCTCCTATCACAGGTCCTATTTAATAGGTGGGGCGCCCGTTTCCCTGCGTTCTTGTACCTGTAAAATTTCTGTGTCTATCTTCAACATTCCTATTGCCAGTTCTACTCTGTGTATTCGACTGAACATGCCTGTTACCACAAAAACGAGAAAAGTGTCCGCGTTGACCACAAACCCAACAGACCACATTTGTGTTATTTGTTTTGCGCACTGTCTCACTGGTAGGATACCTTATTTGTCTTCTTTCATTGTATTCACCTCTATTTCTGCCTTGTAACATCTGTACACCTCCTCTCCTATTCCATCCGAACCTTGTTTGTCCTATTTCCATAGGCTCCTCAACTCTATCTTCTCGACTAGTTCCTATTTCTCGTCCTGTTCTCAATCTAAACCTACGTCTCAAATTTTCTTCTTGTACTGCAATATCTACAGCTTGTGACAACCTCTCAGGGTTTTCTCTCATCAACTTAAACTTTAATCCATCGGATTTTATGCCATCTACAAAAATCCCGACTAACATCCTCTCCACCTCTTCTCCTCGTACATTCTGTCCTAAGAATGCATCTTCAGCCAAGTTAATCAACCTATCGCTGAACAACTGTACTGTCTCTCCCGTCTCTTGTTTAGACTGTCTCAATACCGAAAACGCATGATGTGGATCCGTTATTTCTGCGTACTTGTGTGCTAGGTCGTCCTTAAACTGTTCCCATGTCTCATCTATTCTAGCCTCTAATTTTCTTCTAATATGCTGTGAAACTGGTTCTGTGGCTGCCTGATATGCAAGTCTCATTTTCTCTTCATCTGATGCAGATACCAAATACGCATATTTCTCTATGGAAGTTATCCATTTCTTAAACTCTCTGGCCTGTCCACTAAACTTCACAATTTCAGTTGCCATACCTTGTTGTTTCATACTTGTATTTAGTCTATCTAACACTGTTCCTACTCCCGTCAGCACCTGTGTCAATGATTCCTGCTCTGTCATGCTGAAATATTATTGTATCACAATCTCAAACAATTTCACATTTATAATCAACCAATACAAAAAATATTACCCTCAATAACAATTTCACCTGGTTAATAAGTTTACTGCCTACTCTATTTTTCCTTCTTGAGTCAAAATTCCTCTACGTTCGCCGTCAAGTGAGTCACTATGAGTCTGCGTCAGCTGAAATCCAATCAATCGCGGAGTTCAGGTAGCGGAGTTCAGGTAGTCTGTCTCGTCTCTTCCTCCAGGGAATCTCGTCTCTTCAGGTAGTTACTTCTCTTAGGATGCCTCGACAAAACTTCAACCCCTGGTTGGGTCCCGACCAGATTTCTGGCTTCTGACTTCGCCCCGGGTGGGGTACATCATCGACGTTTTGAGAAGGACTCAGAGGTAACAGAGCCCAAAAGGATCAGGATCAGCTAGCGGCCTAGCGATAGTCTGACTGCTTCAAACAAAACATGGCCCAATCAATGGAAGAACGAGGTATTTATCTGCTGTCCTGATATTTCATGATCACCTCCATTAATTTGACTTGATTACACGAACTTTGGAAGAGTTCTGATTTTAGGCGAGTAATTCTTAAAGTCTTTAATTTAGCTTTGAAACTTTAATTGGAGGCAAGGGGTCAATTTGAGGGAGCTATTGGAAAATTCTCGCTCACCTGCAACAAACCATGTTCAGGCTGGATTGACCTTCAACAGCATGATGACCGGAGATTGATCTTCAACGGAATTCTTGAATTCTTGTTCACCCGACAAAATGTTCAGACTGGATTGACCTTCCACAGCATGATGATTACGCTCGTAGGCAGACTGGTTTTCACTCTTCTCTTGACGCCAATTAAATTTTGACAGCAAGTCTTGAAAAAGACTTACAGACAACCACCCCTGGGCGGGCTTTTGGTCGCTGTACTTCTCGCTGATAAGTTATTGGCCATTTTTCTAACTGCGCCTTGTTTATGTTCAGTACTTGTCTAGAACCGTGCCGCAATTCTGTCCTTGGCGATCGACCCAAACGTAGTAAAGATCTTCAGCATTTTTGAGACTCCGTGTTGTACCAGGCTCGAATCCTCGGTCGTTGGCACCAATTTCACCTTCTGTAACAAGGCGAACTCATACATATGATGGAACTCAGTTGGTTCTTTATAAAAAGTGTTTAATACTATAGATGACAGCTGGATCTAAGTTGGCGACCTTCTGGTTCTCTAGCTTGATGGTAACTGCTCCTTTGACAACAAACCACGTCACGACTTGAGCATCTCTCCTCTCGTTCGACCCCGATGCTCAATCGTGCTGTAGTCGTTTCCCACCTAAATACTACCAAAACCCCTACCTCTGTTACACTAAGAACCAACATCACTGCACTCAGGACATTGCCATACATGCTCCGCCCCCTCGTTCAGCAGCCAGTCAAGAGTCATACTACTGTTCCCACTGCTATCTGACTAAAAGTTCTCCTGGTCTTCCTTTTTAGTTATGAGATTCCTCCAGAACCCCTCCCGATCTCCAGCAATATCATTCTTTCCACATACGGATTCTCAATCTGTTCCCCTGCCTTCTCCACCTCCACCTGGTCCCACATTCACAGGCCACCTCTCCCTTGTCCATAGTTAATCTACCACCATGGAGATCCACCACTCCCGTGTGTTGCCGGGGCCCATAAGGGAAGCAAAGAATAGCAACACTGTAGCCTATCATGCATGTCGTAAAAGGCGACTAAGGAGGCTATGGTTCCGCCACCCTGCTACTGAGTGAGTGCGTGGTGCGACACTGTGAGCTGTGAGTTTCATGTGAAATGCTTTTGAATCTGCCCGAGGTTTTTTGGAATGTGACTGCATGTTCGGAGTGATGGCTGTTGGCTATGTCCCAGAGTTGACTGGTTTTTGCCTTATGCAGAAATGCGTGGCTGCTGGGCTTCTGGTTGACTGCCACTGCCATCGACGATGAACTGTATTTTCGTGGACTGTGTGAGTGAACATCTAGTAAACATCCAGATGGGAAAATGACTGCCGATTCCATCAGAGATAAACTGGATGTTTCGTGGGGGACTATTGTGTTGACATTCTGGCGGCGGCATTATGCACAGTGTATCTGTGCGGGCTGTTGTTTGTTGAGACTCCTGTCTTTTCCACTTTTCACATTGGGCAGTGGGGAGCGTTTTATGTGATATTCGCTGGCACAGGAACGGAGCATATTGGGGACAACCCGTTGCTGTGAAGTTGGAACCGCGACTAACTAACTACCACCAAGGGGTGCATTCCTTGCCAGCCTATTAGCTGGCATTCCCCCGCCTGTCCATTCTCCCACATGGCCAGGGCAAAATATCCATACAATCCTCACAATCTGACCTTTGAAGGGCTTTGTGGGAGTTGGTTGAGGGCCTATTCTTCATTGGGAGAAGAAAGGCAACAGCAGCAGGAGTTGATGTGCTCCCCAAGGTCCTGCTGATTTTAGGTTTTTAAAAAAATTGTCAAGTATCATAGTAAACAATGGTTCAGGTTTTTTTCCTCTGTATCTTTGTCAGGTGAGAGAATCAAAGAACAGCCATCTGAGACAGCATGCGGTTGTGATACCAGAGATTGAGAGTTTGGTGGACCCAGAGATTTTCGATCTTCCTGAGCATACAGTGACTGTTGCAAACATTGGAGATGTTGATTTCGTTGGAAAGTCTGGTCTTCGTCTTGGACAAAATACAGGCAGTGTAAGTTCTTGATGGTGTGCATTATTTTGTCTTGTACAACTTTCATTGTAGTAAAATCTCATTAAGTATACATCTTTTTAATGATTGGCAGGGATTGAAAGGCAGGGGAGAGATAGGGAGCAAACAGCCCAGGAGCTACAGGCAATAGTAGACAAAGTGATTGACTGATGCACTGAAATAAGTGCTGTCATCCACCCAGAAAAGGCGGCTGTTTTGTGGTGCTCTCTGAACAACAGGATTGTTAGAGCTGATGTCCCAAGCCTCACGATAGATGGTAGAAGCGTCAGCAGAGAGAACAAACTGAAGTATCTGGAAATCACATTTGACAGGAGTGTCCTTCAAGGACCATGTGGAGACAGTTGTGACAAGGTCTCAAAAGGGACTCAATGCATTTAAAACTATGGCTGCAATGGACACAGAGCAGAGAATGCTTTTCACACTATACCAGCACTTGATCCTCTTAGTGATTGATTATGGACTAGGACTGCTCACTGTCTCAAAGAGTCAGCTGGTGAAATTAGAGGCATACAGAACGAAGCTATGCGAGTCATTCTGGGATGCACCAGAGACACCCCAGTAGTGTGTATGCGTTACATCCTTGGTCTGCCGACTGTTACTGGTAGGCTCAAGGTGATGCAGGTGAAGGCATACCTCAGAGTAGCTGCAGACACAGATCACACGTTGCATGAGGCGCTGGACGCCGTTAAGGGTCAGCGACTGATAAGAGAGAAATCATGGATGGCTCAGGCGGAGGATATAATCAGACAAGTGTGCCCCTTGAAGAACATTAGGCGAGGAGAGGAGTGGGTCAGAGTGCCAGGAGAGCAGTCAGACTTGTGCAGAGTTATAATCACATTGTGCAGGGAGTGGCCAGCAGGGGCCACGGAAGTGGAAATCCAGCAACTAATTCAGGATAATGCTCGCATCTACACAGATAGGTCGGTGTTGAGAGGTAGGAGAATTGCCTGGGGGTTCTTAGCAAAAGTTAATAGTCGACGTTTGGTGCAGGAGAGCCTGGCAAATGATACCACATCTAGCTTAAAAATTGAGGTGGAGGCGGTCAGTGCAGCTTTCTGCTGGATGGAGAATACGAAACACACACACATCGTGATTGTAACTGACTCAGAAAGCATGCTGAGGAGGGTGAGGATAGGCAAGCTTTGGGCAGAGTGGCTTGCTTCGCTTTGGAGGTCACAGGTGGCAAGCATCGCCTGGATCTTTTCTCCGGGGCATGCCGGTGTGCTGGGGAATGAACAGGCGGACAGATTGGCTGGCTCTGCAAAACTTGGTGGAGTATTGATGCATGACAAGGCAGACGTGATTGCAGCCTTGTGGGAGCACGTGTACACCTCGGAGGAGCAAATGGATTACCATGGTCTGGCAAGAATGAGAACGCTCAACGCTCAAGAGGAAAGGCGAGATGGACATATATTCAGATTGCTACTGGTACTATTGGTGTTGGAACTCTTCTCTGGCTGCTGAGGATGGGGACGGAGTGCTTATGGGAATGCCCCGAATGCTGTGATGTCGGTTCCCAAATCAATCAATCAATCTTTTTAATGATTTTTATATTGTTTTGCTGGTAACAAAAGTCTTGTGTCTTGCTGGTAACAAAAGTCTTGTGTCTTGCTAGTAACAAAAATCTTGTGTCTTGCTGGTAATGAAAGTCTTGTCTTGCTGGTAATGAAAGTTTTGTCTTGCTGGTAAAAAAAAGGTCTTGTGTCTTGCTGGCAACTAATGTTTTACTGGTAACGATTCTGGTGTCTAATCTTTTACTTCGCTTCTTTGTGTTTTGTTCATTTGCTTTTACTTCACTGATCACTATGGCTCCCGTTGTTTACACAGCAGTTAAAAGAGTGATGTTGTAGTGGTGATGATCATCTGAAGACACCGGTATTTGTGATTGAAAGATTAACACCATCATCTGTATGTCTACAGATTGAACAGCGGCAGGATAATAACGATAACGAGGGTGATGAATACACAGCAGCAAAACCTGTTAAAAACAAGTCCTTACGTCAGCAGTAAGTTGTTGCTGATCATTTTAAACAGGAATGTTTGTGTGAAAGTTATTATTTTTTTTATTTGTTGTGTTTGCTTTGAACTCAAGCCTAGTCCACACATTGCTACTACTTCTAGTGCACTGGACTGGTTTTTGCATGTGGATTAGCTTTCCCTATTACCAGTGTCCTTCGCCATCAGGTAAACCCACTCCGACTTCTGAGGTGCTTGTAATTTACATCCCTAAGTCAAGGACGTGAAGTCAGCGTTTTAGTCCAACTGGCTGGTGTAGGAGTTGAACCCGCTTCCTCTGAAAGTTTAAGTAAAAGGTAAACAGTCCCACAGCAGATACTCTTGCTGGGGTTTGAAGTGATAGATCTTCACATATTCTAGGTCGTGACATATGAGGTCGAGTGGCCTCATCACCCGTCCTTCCCAGATAATTGTCTGGTAACCATTTGTTATTCGTCTGGGTTGATCTCAGAGCCGTACTTTCATTAGAAATACTGTATTCTAATGGACATCATATTTTTTTATTTGTTTGTGAATTCAATATTCAAGAATGACTAGTTTTATGGAAGCCTCAGCAGCGTAGTGGCTAGACTCGCCTGCCAGCCCGGTAGCCTTGGGTTTGTTTTGATTCAAGGCAGATTTTGAAAATTGACACGGATGTCCCAGGTTGGGCCAGCCTCAGATGGGTATCAGGTCATGTCTTGGGAAATGAAGGCAGCTGGCGTCTGACCACATCATGAAATGGTATTGTTGAGTATGTATATGGTTGTCCTGATTATGAGGGGAGAGAGACAAAGAGATACACATACTTTCAATCAATGGAAAGCTGCAGTAAAAGCCTGGCTGATACAGGGTGTATTTTTAATGACGGTGCAGTTTTTGAAAATATTGCCGTTCCAAGTTTTGTATTTACCTACTGTGGAGTTCATGCAACACAAAAGGTAAATACAAAAACTTGAAACAATATTTCCAAAAACTGCAGTCATTAAAAATACACCCTGTATTATACAGATACAGGAAGCTTACTGCCAAAACAAAAGTCCTCGTCTACCAAGCCTGTGTCCTTAGTACTCTTCTTTATGGCAGTGAAACCTGGACAACTTACTCACGCCAAGAGAAACGTTTAAACAGCTTTCATATGCGGTGTCTGCGAAGAATACTTGGTATTAAGTGGCAAGACAAAATCACAAATACTGAAGTATTGGAAAGATCAGGTTGTGTGACGGTGTATTCCATGCTCAGTCATCGTAGACTTAGATGGATAGGACACGTTAGGAGGATAGATGATGGTATAATACCAAAGGACATCTTGTTTGGTGATTTACAGATGGGTAGGAGATCTCAGGGTCTGCCTATACTACGATATAAAGATGTGTGTAAGCGGGACATGATTGATACAGGCATTGATAATGCACATTGGGAGCAAGTCGCCGCTGAACGTGTTGCATGGAAGGCTACTATCAGAAATGGAATAAGGACAAAGGAGAAAATGATTGTAGATAAAGCACACACAGAGCGTGAGAGACGTAAGATGGTGCATGATGGTGGGAATGACCATGTTTTCACATGCACCTACTGTGGGCAAACATTTGCAGCAAGAATTGGCCTTACCAGCCACACTCGCCACCGCCATGGATCGTAGTTATTGCCATATGACAGTTATTAAGCCTTTTTGAAGCACAATGTACCAAACTATCGTCTGTCAAGACGGATAGGTGCCAATGATGATTATACAGATTAGTTTCTTTTCTTGTTTCAAATTTTCTTGAGTACTAACTAAGGCTGGTATTTAGTAATTTCTCTGTTGCTATCTTGATTGTCTGGATTTCACCATAATAGTTATGGCAGTACTTTCCAGTTGGTATTCTGACTTTCCCTAGCATCATTTAGGTACTCTGTACACTCAGTTCCTCCATTTCGAACAGCATTTTGTGCTGATCTATCTTTGTAGACTTGGATCCAGAGGTCCTGTGGGTATTCTTAATCAATGACAATGACCAGTAATAGGCAAGAAATTAGCATTTGAACGGTCTAGGTATTCAGTAATATCTCTGTTGCTATTTTCAAATTATAACTCTCGTGGGAGCCACAGTGGTGTAATGGCTAGCACACTTGCCTACTGGCCCCGTGGTCGTAAGTTTGAATCCGCCATTGAGGCAGATTTTTAAAATTGACATGGGAACCAGTGGTTTGAATTAATTCTATTGATAGAGGAGGAACAGCTGGCTGAGTGGGTTTGAATTCTCGATAAGATGTGGATTTTTTTTCTGTCGGGGCAAAAAGAAAACTCTAACCTGCACAGTTCATGGCAACTACATTAGCCAAAGGCCTTGATTCCTCAGGCTCAATGCCCCCTGCTAAACACCGCAATGTACTATATAGGCAGTAAATCACAGTTGACAGATAATATTTCTCCAACCCTTGCAAGCAACTAACTTTTTCCATCTTGAAAATGACTACGTCTGACCTCTTGAGAATTTACAAGTATTTACTTTTCATATTTCATTATTAACTATGATTACTTTGTCTTTTGTTTATATTCGCAATCTCATTTCAGGCTTGCAGCATGCACGAGCCAGCTGTCTTCACAGAAATTAAAGGCCAGAAAAGTCAAGAAGAAAAATATGTTGAAAAAGAAATTTCGGGCACAAAAGAAAGGCCATAAAAAGGGCAAAAAATAAAAAAAAATATTTGCAATAACAAAATATAGTCTGGTGACTTTATTGTACAGCTATTTTTGTGTATTAATATTTAACAGTTTAGTATAATTTTTATTAAATATATTATTATATGACATGGAGCGGATTATACATGAATAGAACTCACGCCTGCGCTATAGTTCATTGGTGCGTGAAGCACATTTTGTGACGAGATTCCGGAGAAGACAATTCTCTCCTGGATTGTGATTGCGAGTTCGGACACCGTCCAGCGTCATGAATGAATGGGGCAATGGCACAGTCATGGTGCAGCCTTGGTGAATTTTTTTACTTTTCTGTTAATATTTTACGCACTTATGATATTGTGAAGATGTGGTCGTATGAAGTGTTGTCGTGATAATAGAAGATGAAGACTTGTTTCCGAGTTTTGTTATGCTATTCGTCTAATTCTGTGATTCTAGTGTGAGAGTTGAAGGTAGAGAGTTAGTTGTAAGTCATCGGGAAGCATGGACAGGCCAGAAAGACGGAATAGCAGAGTATTAAGAAGATAATAAGCATGGCATGGATATCTACTATCTAATTCAGACAAAAGTTGCGCCATGACAGATTACCTGTATACCTAGGCATATTTGTATGAGTGACTATTGAGCATACAGACGAGCCGTAATAGGAAGGTCTGTGACATTATTAATATGTATCAGTTTAATATGCTTATTTTTTATTATATTAGTAATATTATTATATATTCAGTTAATATAAAACAAGGGCCGCAACATCTCATGAAGAACAGAACACAGTGGAGAAAAATGGCAAATTACACCATTAAAGAACTTCTAGGTATAGACGATCAAGCAACATTATCAAAAGCAGAACTACACGCCCACATAAACAGTCTAACAAAGTGTGCAAGGAACACAACAAGATGTAATTGACCACAACCAAAGAAGGAAAAACAACAAAGATCCATCTAAAAGAACACGCCCTGTAACAAGTAAAGAACTTCAAGTATTTAGAAAGTAAAATATCAAATGGCAAATCAGAAGACGTGATTGAGAATAGATGTAATAAGGTAAACCTATTCATTGGACAGATAGCACCAATACTAAAGAACAAAGAAGTATCAATGGATTCTTAAAAAAGCACCCTATAGCACATTCTTCCAACCAAAGCCAAACCTGGACAATGACAGAAAAAAAGTGAAAAGAAAAATTACAATAATGGAAATGAGAATACTCATTTAAAGGAGAGAGAAATTAAGAAATGTAATTAAGATCTGGAGGTTATAACAGTGCTAAAGTTCATTAGAAACTAGCAAGTTAAATTTTTCGGCCACATAACTAGCCTACCAAATGACAGTATACCACAACAAACGATGTACAGACCACATGGGATCAGCAGAAGAGGCCGACCGATTTTACATATTTTAATGGTTAGAGGGAATATCAGTCCATGGGAATCTTGATATATGTAGCCCATGATTGGGCACTCTCCCACTGTTTATTGTTTACCTTGACACCACAAGGTACAAGAGGAACATGATGAGATGAAGATGACAAACATAAAATATGTAGATAGTTCAGTTGTGCCTAATTTGTTAAGCTTAAGGCACATGCCCAACAAAGCAACACATGCAGGTCAACATGGGTAAGAACGTGTGTTCTTAAAACACCCGTTGTGCTGATGCCGAGGTAAGTGGTAGACTCCTACGCTGGACTAAAATGTTGACCTGTCGTCCTTGACTTGGGGATGTAAATTACAAGTACCTCTGAAGTCGGAATGGGTTCGCCTGATGGTGAGGGACACTGTTAATATGGAAAGCTAGCCCACACGCAAAACTCAGTCCATCACTACTATAAATAGTGTGTATGGACTACACTTGAGTTCAAAGTGAGCGAGTGCAAAAAAAAAAAAAAAAGCAACATAAACTGCAAACATCACATTCCACCATCTCTCTATTCTAGTGTTCACTGTTTACCAGTTAGTGCTTTCGCTGAAATGGGTCACTGACTTCACCACTGGCACAGCCAAAGTGTTTGCTAAAGGATCTTCCACAACACAAGAATGAAAGATTGAGCAAATCAAACACAAAATCTGATGTTACATATTTTAATAATTTTTTTTGGTCTCTACAATATCATAGATAGATATTCCATTATACAAACTGAATATTTCAAGTATGACAACGTATCAGTAAACACACATCGTAACAATGCATAGAAAACGTAACAGTACATCAGGACACGTACACCTGACAATACAGAACAGTAAAATAAATAGAAAACCATCGTGTAACAATGTATATCATCTGGCAGAGTGGCTAGAACTCCAGGCCCGAATTTGAAAGACTCAGGTCAGAATCCCTCATCAAACACAGCCTGAAATTGTTACCTGGAAATGCAGGTAAGAGAATTTAAGGTGGCAAGCTATTAGCATACAGTCGGCTTTGAAAACACCAGCAACCACTTGTTATTATACGAGTGCCTGGTGAACATTTGTATGGATTCCCCAGTGAGGTAGAGATTTTTTTTTAAATGACCTGTGCTACTGTTGACCCACCCAAAATTGTGTATTGAGAAATATTCAAGGAAGTAAAGGTGATAATCATGATGCTGATGACATCACACATTGAGTGCCGTTTGGTCTATAAATATATGGGCTAGCATCATGTACCCAATATGCCCCAAAGCATGAAAAAGGGTTCTTTACATGAATACTTCATGTTATACATATGTTTTATGTATTTATACTTATTTTACAAACATCTGCTAGCTCTGTGGCAAAGCAGTTACAGACGCAATTTATAATCCTGCACACTGAGTTCGAAACACAGCCGTAGGCGAATTGGCAGCAGACTGCCGAGCATTGGTTTTCATACAATGGTATGAGTGCCTGTTGTTCAGACAGCAATGGCAAACTACTGAATGTAAACTTGCCAAGAAATCACAAACAGCCAAAAACATGCTGTGGTTGACTGCGACGTCCTGTAAAGGATATGCAATAATTTAAATTCTTAACCTTTTAAAGCTGACCTAAGCTGGCAACAAAACTCCGCTAAACCTTATACATAACATGCACACAAATCTGTTGTATGGACACATATACTAAGTAACAAAAATTAATGATTCTTCAATAACAAGAAAGAAATAATATCCACCGACCATTACAGACATTACTAACGGGATATTGTATTCACAGCAACCAACTTCAACAAACGGCTATGGACAAACTTTCAAGTCACACTTTTAAAAAAATCTGATATTAACAAACAGCAATAAAACTAGGACAAGATGGGGGACTGGCTTCAAGATACAACCAGTTTGTCCACAAATGTCCGAATCTGATCGTCATCTATTGAACCAATAAACTGGCTTTGTACACGTCCATTTTTCACACCAATGACCGTGGGGACTGACCGCACCTGAAAATGAAAAATGTAAAAGGTGTCTAAATTTGAGTTACTGAATAAATCTTCATGCAGAACATCCTAATCATTAAAATGTAGAAAGTGTCTAAGTGTGAGCTACTGAATAAATCTTCATGCAGGACATTCTAAACATTAAAATGTAAAAAGTGTCTAAATGTGAGCTACTGAATAAATCTTCATGCAGGACATTCTAAACATAAAAAGATGGAGGAAGATAACTGACTACCTGTACATTATTATGCTACTGTCTAGAATATGTGAAAGCTTAATCCAAGCACTGGTCGACTGAACTCAAATGTTCATATCTTGTTCAGAAAGCAATGGCAAACTACCGGACATAAAGTTGCCCAGCAAATTTAAACACCGTAAACATAGTATTGCACAATTTCTTGCCTGACATATTTCGCTGCATTTCGTTAGGTGCATACTGCAGAGATATATACCATGCCATCATGTGAAAAAAATTGACAGTTTGGTTGAAATATGTACATCGTCACTGATTCTGCGAGAATGTGCGCAACGTTATATCCACAGAAGTCTATAGCAGGAAGTCCTTATATTTACACAGTAATCGCCGGAATCGACTTAACATGTTTGTTTTTTTTCGCTCGCTTTGAACTCAAGCGTGGTCCATACACACTACTTACTGAATTGTGCATGTGGATTAGCTTTCCCTATAAGTAGTGTCCCTCACCATCAGGCAAATCAACTCTGACTTCAGAGGTACTTGTAATTTATGTTCCCAAGTCAAGGACAATAGGTCAACATTTTAGTCCAACAGTCCGGTGTAGGGGTGAACTCTTTACCTCGGCATCAGCACACAGGATGTTTAAAAACATATTCGGCCAGTCAACTTCCATAATATGTTTCAAAATATTTGTGCAATCAATTGCTAAATGTTAGACTTCCGTACATAGAATGTTCTACATATTCGAGCAATATGAGACAATGTACATCATATTTCAGCCAAAGTATCATTCATATTTTTAAAGTCAACCCCAGCATTTTTGGGCTATTTGTGATTTCTTGGCAAGTCTACTTTGAGTAGTTTGCCATTGCTTTCTGAATGACCGGCACTCATCCAATGTATGAAAATCAGTGCAACGCGATCTACTTCCAAATCGTTGAAGCTGTTACGGCGGGATTACGAACTGAATTCATAACTCCTTTGCCACAGCATTAGATATGAGAAGAGGAGCCTGCAAAATATCTAACAAAATCAAATCTATGAAACAACCAAGATACTTACGCCATATTCCATTGCAAGTTCAGAGTTGTCATCAATATCGACCTTTGCCATGACAACTTTACCATTTTCTTCTGCTAGAATAGCCTCCAGACGTGGACCCAAGACCTTGCATGGCCCACACCATCTGAGGACATGAATAATAATTAGATTGACTTGTATAAAACACAAATAAAAGGTAAAATAAATAGGTTAACACAGATAACAAATAAGTTGAAACCCTCCAGAGAAACACTGAATGTAAACTACATAATATTATCACTATTATGTGGCAGCCAAATGGGATTGGAGGTCAAAGTTCACTATCTCACTCTCAGTTATTTGCATGTCTTTTAAAGGCTATCACAGTCAACTCTAGCATTTTTTGGCTGTTTCTGCATTCCTGTGCAAGTTTACGTTTAGTTTGTCACTGCTTTCTGAATGATCTGCACTTATACCATTGTTTGAAAACCAAGGCAAATAGGTCTGCTTCTAAATCGCCTGCAGCTGTATTTCGAATGCGGTATGCAGGATTACAAATTGCATTCATAACCCCTTCACCACAGAGCAAATGACAAAGCATTACAAAAACTAGAGCAAAATTACTAAATACTGAACTAAATTTAAGAATTAACATCGATGCACTCAGAACATTCCTACACATGCTCTGTCTCTTTCGTCACAGGTCACCAATGTACTCTTATGCTGATTATTCCAGTACCAATTTTATGAAAGTCTGCCTGATATTTCTTATAGTAGGCCTCTTTCAGTCATGAAGGACTATAGAGTTGTGCTGCTTGGGAGGTACCTGCTGGTGACTGTTTCTTATATGCTTTGAGTATTGTCCAGACCCTGAACCTATCTGAGCCAGTCTTTCTAAATATGGATACTTCATCTGTTTGGCTACGATTTCCATGTGTTATTCATGCTAGACTGATTTTTGCATGTGAGCTAGCCTTCCCTATTACCAGTGTATTTTGCCATCAGGCGAACCCACTTCGACTTCAGAGGTACTTGTCAAGGACAAGAAGTCAACATTTTAATACAACTGACTGATATAGGGGTTGAACTCACTACCTCATCAGCACACAGGAAGTTTAAGAGCAAGAGCTTTTCTCCATTCAGTCATGCTTGATCATAAAGTACAGAGTTTTAGGCATCACTGGGACAGTGCAGAGGATTGGATCGAGATCAACAGTGGTTCCAGCAAGCTGCGGGCCACCCAATAGACATCAAATGGCTCTCTATCCTGGCTGAGAGAGCAAGTTCAGGGAAGGCTAATCAGCATGGAGTGCGACTTGGAGTGGACACCGCATCACATGACTTGAACCCCCTAGATTTTTAACTATGGGGGTATCTCAAGAATAATGTGTACCAGAACAACCCTCAAACGATTGGTGAACAGTAATCACAGCAAAGATCAGGGAAATCCCCACAGAGGAATGCAGACGTGCACCTGACAATTTAGCGCAATGTATGCTAGTGTGCAACCAATGAAGCGGAGGCCATTTGGAACATAATTTGGAAAGAAGTCACTTTTATGCAAAGTGACTGAGGTAACTGAAACTCTTGGAAATTATTGTACACAGACAAGTTTACGTTAACCAAATTTCAAGACATTTGCTTGACCTTTGTAGGATGTAATAAACTTTTTATGGGTTTTTTTTTTTTTGGGTCACCCAATAGCTCTTGACTCAGAGAGGCAACAGCAGACAGGATATCAGCTCATTCATTGCCCCACACACCTACATGCCCCGGGCAGTAAATCCATGATATCTTCAGTTTCCATCCTGACAAGCGATGCTGGCCACTCCACCCAGAACATACCAGTTTCCATTTTCCGAAGCATACTCTGTGAGTCCATAAAAAATATGTGTCAGGCTGTACTACTCTCCAATCACCAGAAGGCTTCCATGACAGCCTTAACTTCCATTATCATGCTAAGCGTTGTTAAAAAAGTTAGTTGCATATCCTTTACAGGATGTCGCAGTCAACCCCAACATTTTTTGGCTGCTTGTTATCTCCTGGAAAGTTTACGTTCAGTAGTTTGCTTTCTAAACGACCGGCACCCATATCATTTTATAAAAACCTGCTGCCAAATTGATGTGCTTTGAACGCGGTATGCAAAATTACGAACAGCGTCCGTAACCCCTTCGCCGCGGAGCTGGCTAATTGCATTGTTGTAGTTGCATATGCAACCCCCCCCCCCCCCTTTAAACAGTGTCCACTTGTATTTTACAATAAAACCTCACCCATTCTTTTTACCCCTTACCATAGACCCATCAGTGCATAGAATTACATCATTCATTCAGTAGCATGTCCTTTGCAGAACCTCGCTCCCATAACAACCTTCCGGAAAACCTCTCGATCATAAGCAAGATGTCCCGCGTTTGATACACCCATCTGAAGATCATCCGCCACATCCTGCACCCATCTTCTCTTTGGCCTTCCTCTTCCTCTCTTCCCAGGCATATACCCTTCCATTATTGTTCTCTCCAAACTTTCATGACGCTTCAATTGACCAAAATATTTCAATTTCCTTTGTTTTATCGTCTTTAATAGCCAACCTTCTTCAATATTCAACTCTTGAAGTATGGATGCATTTGTTCCCCAGGAAGGCTAACCCAGTCAACAAATGCCTGCAGAAGTCGGATGTGTCGGCCTAACGGCGCAAGAACGCAGCTCTGCTGTAAACAGGCACAACGCAGTCACATCCGGAAAAAAAAAATCCGGATGAACGCAGAAGAAGAAGAAGAAGGATGCATTTGTTCTTTTCCTTACCCAAGATATTCTTAGAACTCGTCTATAACATTTATATTCAAAGGCGTTTATGCGCTGTTCAGCTTGTTTAGTAAGTGTCCATGTCTCACAGGCGTATGTTGCAATGGGAAAGATGCATGCTCTTAAAAATCTAATTTTTGTAGTTCTGTCTGTCCCACTCCATAATTTATTCAGCTGTTTTAGTCTTTGAAGAGCAATAGAATTACATCACCAACAAAATTACAAAATAACAACTTACGTTGCATGAAAATCAACAATGACTGGAGTTGTACAACTTGCTTCAATAACTCTTTTCTTAAAATCTTCACCATCCTGTACATTAATAACTTCAAACTTGCTGGCACATGTGGCTTTTAATCGTATGCCAGCTGGGAGGCTGAAGGATTTCTGATTCTGTGCACACGCCACCACCTTTCTACTTGTGAAAGTAGTTAAAGGTCTGTGAATAAACTTGCATCTGGTAGCTGCCTGTATATTTCCCACCAATCTTGTGGCAAGCCGCTGTGCGGAATTCATTTTTGCAAGTTTACCTTTAAAATACAAACACAAATAAATATGTATTTTATTAACAACACAAATTATTATTCACTTCATATGATATATAACTCCGCAGTATGCACCTGACAAGATGCAGCGAAATATGCCAGGCAATAAACCGTGGCTTCTCTGTACATATATATATATATATATATATATATAAATCAATAAATGGTAACAGTAAGTACTGCACTGATAAAAAGTTAAAGTACTATATAGATAGAACATCTGTCATTCCCATTTCTCTATTTGTGTACTCTCCCATTCTCTTGCTCTATGGCCATCACACTCGGGTCTTCTCTGTAAAGATTGACCTTTTCCCCTTTATATGACTTCCGATCAGCTGACCTACGTAGCTTGTGGCTCTCAGTTGAGATTATGTAGCCTAGAATTCAGTGGGTTTTTTTTTTTTAAAGAGGACTTCACAACCACAGTTGAGTGACTTTTCTGTTATTTGTTTAATGTGGTTATACCAGTGTCGTTTGTGTGTGGCTGCGCGCTGATGAAGGCTTTCTAGCCTCAATGCCAATTCAGTCACAAGTCAATGTGTTCTTGTAAAGTTGACCAATTTCACTTTCCGTGTTTTAAATTTATTAAGTAAATATAACCTATATTATTGTATGCATGCGAAACATGGACAATCAGCTAAAAGCAGTGAAAATGCGGTTTATGGGGAAAATGCAAAGAATACCATAAATGGACATTTTAAGAAATGGTCAGTCCTTCCAGAAACATGGCACGGCTACTGGAAGGGTCTTCCCTGTCTGATACAAGAGATAGGAAGTAGAACCAGATAAAGAGAGACATAAACCTGCTGCCTTGTAGGTAGAATGGGGATAAGAAAAGCAAACTCGAATCCAAGTCTAATGTACTGAGCCATAGGCTTGAAAGTAGCCTGACTATGGAAGTCATGACAGTAAGTAAAGCAATAACATGGCTCGAGACACAGACATTCACTAGGGCATGTTTCCTTAGCGACTCAATGAGCATGCGCAAGAGGGTAGAGACGGGGTGGAATCGAAGAGAGTGGTTGCTGTCTCTGGAGTGGTCTCGGCTGGCAAAGATTAGTTTCATCTTCATGCCAGGGCATGCGGGAGTACAAGGAAATGAGCGAGCTGACAAGCTCGCAGGTAAGGCTACTGTGGAGGGGGACGCGCCATGGACCAGGCTGGCATTCTGAATGCTCTACAAGAAGTAAGACTTTTGCGAGAACCAAGTGATGACTGTGAATCTACAACCATGGCCAGACTGCGAGAACACCAAATAATGGGGATTGCCGCTTGTGAATAGAAAACAGTAACAATGGTGATATCAAAGAAAATGGTGACACCAAAATGTGACATAGAAATAGAAGGAAAAATTCTTAACCAAGTGGATAATTTTAGATACCTAGGGGCATTTATAACATCAGATGGAAGATGTACAACAGAGATTAAGAGCAGAATAGGGCAAGCAAAGGCTGCATTTCAGAAAATGAAGAGTATCTTATGCAATAAGTCACTATCACTGAATGTAAGGAAGAGAGTGCTGACATGCTATGTAGAACCAGCTTTGTTGTATGGCAGCGAATCTTGGAATGTAAATGAACAAATTAAGAAGAAATTAGAAGCAACAGAGATGTGGTTCCTGAGACGAATTCTTTGGACTGCCAGAGAAACTAACGACTGCCTGAAACAGGGTAACGAAACTAGAACAATGAACATTATATACAACAATAAGAAAGAGACAAACATCTTTCTTCTGTCATATGATGAGAAGAGAGGCATTAGAGAACATCGTGACAACTTGAAAGATCGAGGGGAAGAGAGGCAGAGACAGACCAAGAGAAATGATGCTGGATAGATTGAGACGGTGGCATGGAGGAATATCAGCAGCAGAGTTGATCCACAAAATCAAAGACCGAGATCTGTGGAGAGCCATGAACGCCTACGTCGGCTGGCAGGGCACTTGATGATGATGCTTGCGAATCACGTTCGCTCCCCCTTTGCCACAGCACTTTAAAAATAAATAGTATATTAAGTCCAGCATGTAGTTTACAACACGCTGTGATTAACTCCATCCCAGGTTGATTTTCTAAGCTATTTTACATTCAGTGTTTTTTTTTTTTTTTTATTTTCACTTTCTGACCAGTTACTTGGAAGTAAGTATGATTAGTAATAAAAAAAAAAAATAGTAAGAATAAGAAATAAGTGATAATCTACTCTACTAATCTAGGAGATGCCGGTTTCCCTGGTCTAGAGGTTACAAGACTTTCTCCGTATACTCTCGTGAGTAACATGACGTGCACGAGAATTGGTAGTGGTTCTCCCCCACGTCGGTAACTTACGGGGTATGGGTATGTGAGCCAGTCACTCAGAAAGCAATGGCAAACTACTGAGTGTAATCTTGCCAAGAAATCAACAATCAGCTGAAAGATGCTGATGTTGACAGCGATGTCCTGCATATGCGAATAAAAAATCTAGGTGAAGACATACATAAATTCATAAAATGTATAGTGTATGATATTTGCAATAGTAATTAATTATCTTGCTGTATTTCATCATATTTAAAGGCTTGCGAACGTGGTTCGTGAGCCGGGTACCAGGCGCTCGAAGCTCAGCTGCGACGCATTTGTGAAGCAGACCGTGTCGCGCTGTGTTATAACGTGCTGGTATGGGAGCCGGTCGTTCAGAAAGCAATGGCAAACTACTGAACGTAACACATGCCTAAGTAAGAGTGAGTAAGTACATCAACAGCAGCTGAAAAATGCTGGTGTTTACTACAACTACAACGTCCCGTTAAGAGATACGCAACAAAAATTTAATTTCATCATATACTAAAATGTGACCCTTATTTATATACAAAACCAAACGTCTTTAATTGTATATAATGGATATGTTGCAGCTGAACATAACAATATAAGAATACATTAACATTTTTCATAACAACACTTACAGGAAAACGACAATGTGCGAAACTTATGAAACGTGTTGTGTAAAACGTCACTGGTTCTGGCTGCCACTTTGACCTTAAATCCCGGAACAGGAACCAGTATTATCATAAACAAACAAAATGTCGACTATTGCTAAGATACGGTAAATATTCCATGCAAGTACAAACATTCTTTCTAAGTTAATTAGTAAATCAAAAGACATTCCTCATTGCATATCGAAATATTAGTCATAAGTGTTCAGATTCTCTTCTCAGTGTCTCCCTTAACGTATACCGACTAACATCACTTTCTGCGTTGATTGACTATTCTTTTTTGTAAATAAACACACATAATAATTATTTAAATTAATAAAATTAATAATTAATATTTTAATATTTAAATTGTATTTATATATTTATATTCTTTTTTCCTTATACAGTGAAAATATTTTCAGAAATGTAGAAGATATAAATGGAATCAGCATTGGAGGACGAAACATCAATAACATTGAAAGTCATTAGTGTCATTAGATAGATATATTACAGTATTGATTGCAGACAATGAGCAGGATCTGCAACAATTAGTAGTAATAGTAATAGTACTGATAGTAGATATGCGGTTGTTGCACACAGTGAACAGCTGGGATTAGAATTAAATTGTAAAAAGACACAGATTATGGTCGTCACTAGGAAGAACGAAATATCACAGTGTATTATACAAGTAAATATGAATATTCATCAACAAGTGAATCAGTACAATTATCTCGGAACAGTCCTAACATCTGATTGGAGATGTCTCGTAGAGATTAGAACAAGAATTGACATGGCGAACAGAGCCTTTAGCAAGATGAAAAACATACTGACCAATAAAAAGATGTCAATTGAAACGAGAAAAAGAGTGTTAAGGTGCTACATAGAGCCTGTTCTTTTGTATGGATGTGAATCTTGGACAATGAGCTGTCAAGCTGAAAAACATCTGATGGCTGCAGAAATGTGGTTTCTGAGGAAAATGCAAAGAATACTGGAATACAAAGAATACAAAGAAAAATGGACATACAGAAAAACCAATGACTAAGTACTACAGGAGACAAATGAAAATCATAAATTGATTAGAGAAATTAGACATAGACAATCAAAATGTTTTGGACATGTCATGAGAAGAAATGGATTGGAGAATTTAGTGACAACTGGCAAGATCGAAGGGAACAGACCAAGGGGAAGACCGAGAAGTAAATAGCTGGATTGCTTGGCCACATGGCATGGTCGATACAGGAACACTGAGCTAATCCACGACTCTGCTGATCGAGTGAAATGGCGAGTCATGACCGCCCACACTTTCCGGCATGGCACATGATTAATTGATAAAGTATTATTTGGCACTCACAGAAAGAGAAGAAGGAAGTAGAGACTAGAGGATGCACTAGACAACATAAAATTCGAAAGCTATAGTTACCGACCGGGATCGAACCTGTCACCTCCAAATGACGACGGCGCCTCACTGCACGAACAAGTGTACTTCGACGCATGACCAACTAGACACTCGGTCATGCGTCGAAGTACACTTGTTCCTGCAGCGAGGCTCTGTTGTCATTTGGAGGTGACAGGTTCGATCCCGGTCTGTAACTATAGCTTTCAAATTTTATGTTGTCTTGTGCGTCCTCTAGTCTCTACTTCCTTCTTCTCCTTCTGTGAGCACCAAATAATACTATGTGTGTTTATTTATGTAATTGTCTTAGTGGCCTCAATGGTTCCCCCAATTAATTTCTTTATTCTTTTTTGGCATCTCTTCGGATGACGTTCCCCCCCCCCTCCCTCTCTCTCTCTCTCTCTCTCTCTCTCTCTCTCTATATATATATATATATATATATATATATATATATATATATATATATATATATATATATATATATATATATATATATATATATATCATTCATCATTGACACCTTACTGTCTTGACAGATGATATTTTGTGCTTTAAAAAGGCATAATAACTTTTACCTATGGCGGTAGCGAATGTGAATGATAAGGCCAATTTGCGCTGTAAATGTCCGTTGACAGTGAGTGCATGTGAACACGTGGTCATTTCCACCATCATGCACCATCTTACGTCTCAATGCTCCGTGTGTGACTTATCTGCAATAATTTTCTCCTTTGTCTTTATTCCATTTCTGATGTTTGCCCTCCATGCAACACGTTCAGCGGCGACTTGCTCCAAATGTGCATTATCAATGCCTGTATCAATCATGTCCCGCTTACACACATCTTTGTATCGTAGTAGAGGCCGACCCTGAGATCTCCTACCCGTCTGTAATTCACCAAAAAAGATGTCCTTTGGTATTCTACCATCATCCATCCTCCTAACATGTCCTATCCATCTAAGTCTATGAAGACTGAGCATGGAATACACCGTCACACAACCTGATCTTTCCAATACTTCAGTATTTGTGATTTTGTCTTGCCACTTAATACCAAGAATTCTTCGCAGACACCGCATATGAAAGCTGGTTTAAACGTTTCTCTTGGTGTGAGT
This sequence comes from Cepaea hortensis, assembly GCA_963921405.1. Taxonomy (NCBI): domain Eukaryota; kingdom Metazoa; phylum Mollusca; class Gastropoda; order Stylommatophora; family Helicidae; genus Cepaea; species Cepaea hortensis. The sequence continues at coordinate 69,175,948 of OY992876.1, read as the reverse complement.
AAGTTGTCCAGGTTTCACTGCCATAAAGAAGAGTACTGAGGACACAGGCTTGATAGACAAGGACTTTTGTTTTTGCAGTAAGCTTCCTGTTCTCCCAGACTCTTTTTCTTAACCTGTTCATTGTTGTTGCTGCCTTACCAATCCGGATGTTGATTTCCTGATCGAGGAATAATTTGCTATTTACCACTGATCCTAGATATGTAAAATGGTCTACCATCTCTAGTTTGGCGTCATCAATAAAGATTGATGGTACTCCATGTGCACCTTGTGACATAATCTGTGTCTTCTTTTTGCTAATTGTTAAACCAAATTCAGAACAAGCATTGGAGAATGCAGATAGTAGACATTGCAATTCTTCCTCAGAGTGGGTCGTAACTGCAGCATCATCTGCAAAAAGCAACTCTCTGATCAGTACCCTCCTAATTTTGGTCTTGGCCTTCAATCTCTGAGCATTGTAGAGGCTGCCATTTGAGCGTGAGTGAATGTATATACCACCATCCTGATCACGAAAGGCATATTTCAGGTGAAGTGAAAAGTATATTCCAAAGAGGGTGGGAGCTAGTACACAACCTGAACACATTGCCACTGCTAAGAAATCTTTTACTGCTGTGTAGTAAGGCCAATGAAAGTGAGGCTGTACATGTGTGCAAAACTAGGCTACTAGGCTAGCACTAGGCGATGTTAGTACTGCGTGGCCTTCATTTGTATTGTATGCAATCATTTGTCTCCAACGTTAAACCTTGCTCTCTCTCTTGCCTTCATTTGTAACCCGAGGCACTGTTTGTTCTCTTTGTAACATACGTCTTTGAGACATGGACACTTACTAAACTGTACGGCGCATAAATGCCTTTGAATATAAATGTTATAGATGGGTTCTAAGAATATCTTGGATACAGAAAAGAACAAATGCATCCAAACGACAAGAGCTGAATATGGAAGGAGGTTGGCTACTAAAGACGATAAATAAAAGAAAATTGAAATATTTTGGTCACTTGAAATGTCATGAAAGTTTGAAGAGAACAATACTGCAGGGGTATATGCCTGGGAAGAGAGGAAGAGGAAGGCCAAAGAGAAGATGGGTGCAGGATGTGTCAGATGATCTCCAGATGGGTATATTGAATGCTGGACATCTTGCTTATGAGCGAAAAGTTTTCTGGAGGGCTGTTATGGGAGCGAGGTTCTGCAAAGGACATGCTACTGAGTGAATCATCATGATATTCATCATGTGCCATGCCAATAAGCGTGGGCGGTCATGATTTGCCATCTCACTTGATCACCAGAGTCGTGGATCAGCTCTGTATTTCTGTCTTGACCATGCCACGTGGCCGAGCAATCCAGGTATTTACTTCTCAGTCTTCCCCTTGGTCTCTTCCCTTCGAAGTTCTCCAATTCATTTCTTCTCGTAACATGCCCACACAATTTTGACTGTCTACGTCTAATGTCTCTAATCAGTTTACAATCTTCATTTGTTTCTTGAAGAATTTGTTCATTGGTATTTCTGTCTGTCCATAGTACTCTGCATTTTCCTCAGAAACCAAATTTCCACAGTCATCAGATGTATTTCAGCTTGTCTGCTCATTGTCCACGCTTCCCATCCATGCAAAAGTACAGCTTCTATGTAGCACTTCAACACTCTTTTTCTCGTTTCAGTTATCTTTTTATTGATCAGTATGTTTTTCATCTTGCAAAAGGCTACCTTCGCAATGGCTACCTTCTTGTTCTAATCTCTTCAAGGCATATCCCATCAGATGTTAGGACAGTTCTGAGATAACTGTACTTGTTTAAGAATATGTCCATTTACTTGTATATTACATTCTCAAGGCATGTTTATGGAGAATACGATATAAAAATACATCATGATTGTAACTGACTCAGAAAGCATGCTGAGGAAGTTGAGTACAGGCAAGCTTCGGGCAGAGTGGCTTGCTTCGCTTCAGAGTCACGGGTGGCAAGCATCGCCTGGATCTTTTCTCCAGGGCATGCCGGTGTGCTGGGGAATGAACAGGCAGACAGATTGGCTGGCTTGGCAAAACTTGGTGGAGTATTGATGCATGATAAGGCAGACGTGGTTGTGGCCTTGTGGGAGCACGTGCACACCTCGGAGGAGCAAATGGATCACCATGGTCTGGCAAGAATGAGACAGCGAGGAGTGACGAGGGGATTCGGCTGACGCTCGACGCTCAGAGGAAAGGCAAGACGGACATATAATCAGATTGCTACTGGTACTATTGGTGTTGGAACTCTTTGCTGGCTGCTGAGGATGTGGGCGGATCGCTTATGGGAATACCCCGAATGCTATGAGGTCAGTTTCTAAATCAATCAATCAATCATATTACATTGTGGTATTTCCTTCTTCCCAGTGACGACCATAATCTGTGTCTTCTTACAATTCATTTCTAACCCTAGTTGTTTACTGTGTGCAACAACCGCATCAACTAAATGTTTCAGGTCCTATTCATTGTCTGCAATCAAGACTGTATCATCTGCATATCTAATGTTATTGATGTATCATCCCCCAATGTTGATTCTTTCCATATCTTCTATATTTCTGAAAATATTTTCACTATACAGGGAAAACAGATCTGGAGACATTACACATCCCTGTCTCACACCTCTCTTAATAGGCTATTAACCTACTTCATTATCAATTCTTATGGCAGCTTTTTATTTCCAATATAAGTTTTTTACAAGTTTAAGGTCTTTTCCATCAATTTGTAGATCTTCAAGCATCCTTATCATGTCGACATGTCTCACTTTATCAAAAGCCTTTGTGTAGTCAATAAAGCAAAGGTGTAGATCTTTGTTTACTTCTATAGAACGTTCAATTACTGTTCTCAGTAAATCCACAGCATTTACTATACCCTTGCCTTCTACAAACCCACATTGTTCTCCTATTTCAGGTTGTATTTTCTTCCTAACTCTTTGCATGATAATTCTTAGCAAAATCTTCATGATTTGACTCATTATACTAATTGTTCGATGGTGATCACATTCCAATGCTCCTGTTTTCTTTGGGATTGCAATAAATACCAAATTACATAATTCTCGAGGTATATATCAGTGTCATATATTGTATTTGGCAGTCTAGTAAATTTATCTATTCCATATTGATTGATTGATATTCTTCTAAAGCATTAATCATTTCTGGTGTGATGCTGTGTGAACCAGTGGTCTTGCCAGTTTTCATATGGTTAAGAGAGAATGAAATACGCATTTGATTGTCAACCATAAGAATGGTTGTAGTTTAGGTATTCTGTGTTAAAATTCTTTATACCTTGCCTATGTTTCTCTACTATCTAAACATTTTGTAATATTTTATTTGTAAACATAAATATTTTGCTAAGATAAGAACAAGACAGACCAATGGCGGCAGCTGGAGTAGTTTCACCTACGCAAGCTGTTGAATCAGCAGGAAGGCACAAGCAGTTTATAGAGTTTCAGCAGAAGAAGGCTACTCCTAGCCATACACTATTTGGCACCAATCTAGATCACGCTAACAGGGACAGTTTAAAGGACATTAAAGGCAAATACATATCAGAAGGTTATGTTAAACCAGTCTCTGAAAGGTTCCCACTACCTCAGCATTTGAAAGACAGGATACCAGGTTAGTTATCATTAATATAATTAATTAATTTTGACTTCATTATCTTTGTCTTGCTGCAAGCAATTTGGAAGTAGATTGCTTTGCCTGATTTTGATGGTATGAAGTGTCGGTTGCTCAGAAAGCTTTGGCAAACTACTGGACATAAAAATTGCCTTGTAAATCACAAACAGCCAAAAGATGCTGGGGTTGATTGCAACATCCTGTGAAGGACATACAACTGACTATCTTTGCTTTTCCTCTATGAATTCCTGATAGCGACCATATAGGTCGTGGCCACTTCCATTGTTTCTATACTCTCAAGTTTTATATTTTCTAGAAATTTTCTATTTTTTCAATTTCTCTATTGTTTTTTTTTAAGCGACTTTATTGTTTCTATAAAGATCTTCTTTGCCTGCCATCAGGAATTTGAGATCGTAACCATCATCTACTCTCAAGATCCACCAACCACCTGCTACCATGGTTTCATGATTACCCTGTTTTTGCAGCTAACAGGATACTCCACCTTGCTCAAGGGTGCCCCGTAGGCTAATGGAATGGAGGAGATGATTGCTTTCACAGGGACCAAAATATACACATATTATAACATAAATATGCTTCCAGATTTCTTTAATATGTTCAGAATAAACAAAAGAAGTACAAATACACATGTCACACTGATTAATGCACATGAAGAATAGCCAGGTACACAAGATACATTGTTTGGGACAGACAGTCTTAAGTAAAGTAAGACTATTTACATATCAGTAAGGTGTTATACTGTTAGATCTAAATTTGCAATGACTAAATGGCATGTGATGGCCAATATGGTCAGAAGTCTCTGGCCTCAGAGCTAAACTAAGAACCCCAGAGTTGCATAGGCTAGGAACTAATTAGCTCTACTTAGGTCTCCAGCGTGATAGAAGCCACATCATGCCATCTAAACAAATTTGGTTCTAGCACCATGTGCCTTGTAAGCATAAACACAAAAAAAGTTAGTTGCATATCCATTACAGGACGTAGCAATTAACTCCAGCAACTTTTGGCTGTTTGTGATTCCTGGACAAGTTTACATTCAGTAGTTTGTCTTTGATTTCTGAACAACCGGAACTCATACCAGTTTATAAAAACCAATGCAAGGTGGTCTAGCATATACAAAGGGTTCTTTAGTTGAAACAAAGACGCCTTTGTCTTTGTGTCATTATTTAATTTCACTAAGGGAATACATTGAAGGTACCTTAACAGATTCAGTGTCAAATAAAAAGTATGTTTAGATCAAACAAAAATGGATGGCGAAAAATGGGAAGTAGGGGTGTGTCACAGTTATGACTTAAACGTTGTTAATATGGTTGCAAACATAATGTATTATAACACAGTGACAACATTTTGGTGATATATATGCCCATGGCAGATACGGGAGGTCACTTAAGATGATTAATCATCCCACAGCACTTAATCAGTTTTTTCATTTTTTTTATTTTGCGTTTGCTCGCTTTTAACTCAAGCATAGTCCATACACACTATTTATAGTAGTGATGGCCTGAATTTTGCGTGTGGATTAGCTTTCCCTATTAATAGTATCCCTTGCCATTAGGCGAACCCACTCTTGACTTCAGAGGTACTTGTAATTAACATCCCCAAGTCAATGACGATAGGTCAACATTTGAGTCCAACTGTCCGGTGTAGGGAATGAATCCCTTACCTCAGCATCAGCACACCCGATGTTTAAGAACACACATTCTTATCCATTCGGCCATGCTAACCTACAGATTCCGGGTTGATCCAGCCTAAAATACGTACAAGAAAATATTCAGGAAAATAAAGGTGGCCAGTTTGATATTGACCACAGGTTCCAAATGTTGCTGTATGTAGCCGGGGCGCAGTGTTGGGGTGAGCGCCCAACATTGCTTAAATACCCCAATGGCTCGTGAATACATAACCTATGCAGCAAAAGTCCAACTCCTGGCTTTCACGTGGCGGAACTGTTTAAAGTAACAGGAGAAGGGGCGACGGCGAGTCTCTGGCACCGGAAAATAACCAGTGTGCTCTAGATGTGTATACACATACATGCATGTGCAGACACGTGTGTGCGTTTGTACACATCTAAACTCGAGTGAGACCACAGTCTGCTCTAGCAAAGGAAAGGTGCTGAAGACGGAGGCAACCAGCCAGGAGGCGCACCACAGAAATCAGGATGCCACGCAATTACGCAAAATGGAATATGTCGACTACTGCTAAAAGTTATGGTGCTCGCCCTGCTTTGGACCCCCAGGCAGGTGCAGTGCCGGGCCCTTTGTCTCGAAAGGGTCCAACCCCAACTACTGGAGGTTCTTCTCAGATGTCCTGTGGAGCCAGGGGACATAAGAATAGAATAGCTGGCCATACTAAACAAAGACTTAAAATAATGCACTGGAATGCGGAGGGAGTCAACAACAAAAAAGTAGAATTAGAAAACATCCTGGAGCAAGAAAAAGTAAGCATATGTTGCTTGCAAGAAACTCACCTCAACGAAAATATAGCCTTCAAAATCAGAGGCTACCAATGTTACCGATCTGACCGAAAGGACAGGCGAAAAGGTGGGATACTTACCCTTGTAAAAAAATAACATCACTACTTCCCAAATCGAAGTCTATATGGAAGGGGCTGAGTATCAGACACTTAAACTTAAAACAGGCTATACAGACCTACATCTGATCAATTACTACTGTCCAAGTGACCGCCCACAGGCACTGGACACACTACCATTAACAGAAAAAATGATTGTGTGTGGCGATTTCAACAGCCACTCGCAGAGTTGGGGCTATGATCACATGGACCAGAGAGGAGAGAGACTGGAAGACTGGCAGGATGAGAATAGATTCATCTTGGTTAACAAGCCGTCCGACCCACATACTTTCTACTCGAGATCATGGCACTCTACAACTACACCTGACCTGGCTTTTCATTCACCAGACCTGGAGTGGAACATTACACGAATTGTTGGGAAACAACTTGGTGGCAGCGACCATCGACCAGTCTTTCTAACTGTAGAAAATGAGCTTGTAAGTGAAAGCAGCACCCTCTCGAGGTGGAACTACAAGAAAGCAGACTGGGCAATGTACAAGAATCGCACCAGCATACTGGTTAGAAACCTGAACACTGAGAAAGATATAAATAAAGTAGTTGAAGAGTTTGGGAAATGCATACTACAGGCAGCGCGAGAAACAGTACCAAGGGGAGTCCGTAAACAATATAAACCCTACTGGAGTAGTGAACTGGAACAGTTGCATAATGATGTGGAAGTATGTAGAAAGCAAGCAGAGGTCACACTCAGCCAAGAGCACCACAATAAATTCCAGCATGCAAAAGCCAAATTTCAAAGGGCCAAGCTGCAGGCTAGACGGAAAAGCTGGCAGGAAAAAACAGAGTCTCTGAACTTTGAAAGAGACACAAAGAAATTGTGGAAGTTAATAAAACAACTTAACGATAAGGGCACAGGGAGAAACTCAAAAATTGCACTACATAAAGATGGAAACATCTTAACAAGAAAGCAAGCAGCTGACCAGTTTGCGGACTCATTCGCACAAGATAACAATATCAAAATTAGTCCAGAGAAACAACAAGAGATTCGAGAGAAGCGGCAACATACAGGACAGAAGGAAATAGTACATGAGGTTCTGGAGGCACCCATCACAATCAGCGAAATGGAGCTAGCCATATCAAAACTGAAAATGAAAAAGTCACCAGGAGCTGATGGTATCTCCAATGAAATGATCAGGGACCTAGGAACAGAGGCCAAAGCAAAGCTGTTGCAGATCTTCAATAACAGTTGGACCTTAGGCAGTGTTCCACAAGCCTGGAGAGAAGCAATCTTGATACCCCTCCTAAAATCAGGGAAAGATGGTTCCATTGCCTCTAGCTACAGACCAATTAGCCTCACCAGCTGTCTCTGCAAAACACTGGAGCGCATCATCAACCACAGACTGCAGTGGTACATTGAAAGTAAAAACATCCTTGTGCCACAGCAGGCTGGCTTTAGGCAGTGTTACTCTACGGAAGATCAGACAACCTACCTCTCTCAAGAAATTGAGGATCCATTCCAAGAGAAGAAGCTGGTGCTTTCGGCATGGATAGATTTGAAGAAAGCCTTTGACAAAGTCTGGAAAGAAGGTCTGATGAGTAAACTGAGAAACTGCAAAGTTAATGGAAGAATGTACAAATGGGTGAAAGCATACTTGCACAACAGAAGAGCCCGAGTACAGATAGACGGACTAAAGAGCAAGAAAGTACTACTGCGTCACGGTGTTCCCCAGGGTGGAGTCTTGTCCCCCACACTTTTTCTAATCTTCATCAATGATCTTGTTGCTCACCTACCGCATGGAATTAAAGCGGCAATGTACGCCTATGACCTGGTTCTATGGAGCACAAATGAATATGCATCAGTGGCCACCAGATTGCTACAAAGAGCTGTAGATACATTTGCTGCATGGGCAAATAGATGGTGTGTCAGCATAAACACTGACAAGTGCAGCACCACCCTATTTACCCTCTCTCCAAAACAAAAGGCAGGGATCATCCAGATAAATGGAACACCCCTAAGAGATGATAAAGAACCAACATACCTTGGAGTAACATTTGATGGCAGGCTGACATGGAGAAAGCACATCAACAAATCAGCAGCTAAAGCCAGAAGGAAAATAGCCATTCTGAGAAAGCTAAGTGGAACCACATGGGGAGCCAGTACAAAAATACTTAGCAAAGTTTACCAACAGAGCATACGACCACACCTGGAATATGGGTCAACTGCGTGGTGTTCAGCATCAAAAACCACACTACAAGAGCTGGACAAGGTGCAAAATCAAGCACTTAGTGTCACCACAGGAGGGATGAGATCAACCCCTATAGTGGAAATGGAGAAGATGGGGAGGACACAGGCACTGAGTGAGCGCAGAGATACGAAAACGCTAATACAAGCAGAAAAGTTTGCTCAGCTTGCCAGGCCACCCTATGAAGAACAGATTTGAAAACCTAGCTATGGGGCGGTTGAAAAGAAGTAGTTTTATCCACCAGGCCAAACGACTCTGCAGAGAAACCACTGATCTGCCCACAGTTGGTATCCCCCTAACAACTATTCCAGAGCGAACTCCATGGAAAGATGAGCATAGACTATCGTTACAAATCCAGACAAAAGTGAGAGGAATATTTGACAAGGAAGAACAGAACAATGTGCAGCACAGAACAGCCACTCTCAGCTTCTTTGATGAAGAATACCCACAGGACCTCTGGATCCAAGTCTACACAGATGGGTCAGGACAAAATGCTGTTCGAAATGGAGGAGCGGGAGTGTACATAGAATACCCAAATAATACTAGGGACACAGCCAGAGTACCGACAGGAAAGTACTGCCATAACTATGATGCTGAAATTGAGGCAATCAAGGTAGCAACAGAGAAATTACTAAATACCAGCAATGGTACACAACCTGTGGTGCTACTGACAGATGCAAAATCAGTACTCGAGGCGCTCCTCTCTGGGAAATTGCCAGTACTAAGGACACTACTTTCTGAACTTGGCAGTCAGCATAAAGTTACCATCCCACTGTGGAGTACCCGGAAACGACAGAGCTGATCAATTGGCTAAGGAAGGAGCCAAAGAAGAACAGCCTGATGTGCCCGTTACATACCACCAAAAGAAAAGAATGATCAAATCAGTCAGAAAGCCGCCAAAACCTGCTCAAGATGACTACCACGTTATTCTGCGCCTCAGAACAGGACACAATAGATTACGCAACCACATGTATACAAAATTCAAGATTGGTGAAACAGCCATGTGCACATGTGGATTGGCGTTGCAGACAGCAGAGCACATACTCCAGGACTGCCCAAAATATAACATATCTAGGCGAACCTTCTGGCCTAGGGAGACGACAGTGGAAGATAAACTCTATGGACCACTGTGTGAACTGAAAAAAGACAGTTCAATTCATGCAAGAGACGACATTGCAGATATAGACATATTTCAAGCGAACGAAAGAAGAAGAAGAAGCCATGTGCACATGTGGATTGGTGTCGCAGACAGCAGAGCACATACTCCAAGACTGCCCAAAATATAACATATCTAGGCAAACCTTCTGGCCTAGAGAGACGACAGTGGAAGATAAACTCTATGGACCGCTGTGTGAACTGAAAAAGACAGTTCAATTCATACAAGAGACAGCATTGCAGTTATAGACATATTTCAAGCGAACGAAAGAAGAAGAAGAATATTGACCACAATATTTAGTGGCGATTGGTATAAAAATGTGGGCCTAGCACCATATATCACAAAGTCATCAAATTCTGGAAAACAGCAGTTGGAAATTATAAACAGTAGGCTGTAAGGCAGCTGCTCTGGCTATATTGTTAGGAAAGAAATCATACCCAGAGGTAGATAGAACCTGTTACCTTGAACTGTACTTGTACAGAAGACGTAAACCTTGACACAAATGTATACCAAGGTCATATATGCCAACCTCTGAGGTGCATAACTAGATGTGACACACTCTTCTTTAAATCTAGTGAAATAGATGGGGGAGGAGGAGAGGGGAAGAGTGGCAGCAGAATTTGTTAAACAAATAAACAACTGCCTTTGATCATTCCTCTAACCGATTTTGTTTTAAGAAGAAATAAGCTAAAGAACTTGGTGACAGCTGGCAAGATTGAGGGGAAAAGAACCAGGAGAAGGCTTGACCACATGGCATGGTCGGGACAAGAACACAGAGCTGGTCCACGACTCTGGTGATCGTGTAAAATGGCGAAACATGACCGCCGATGCATACTGGCATGGCACATGATGATGATGAACCGATGTTTGTATTCTGAGCTAATGTATTATCACTATTTGTGAAGTTTCTATCTATTTAATCACATTTAAAAATTTTTTTCAACCAGGACGGGACAAACTAGAGTCTGCAAGGCATACATTTTTGCAACAGAAAAGTTTATTTGGAGAAGCTGATAAACATCTTAAAGTGAAACAACAGCAGGCATTAACTTTCAGTGATGTCCGCCATGACATTGGTTTGGGAAACTTAAAAGCTGCCAGAGCTGTTAACTCCACAGCTAATATAATTAAAAATGTGGAAGAATATAAGCCCAGGCTACAAACACTTAGAAATTGCTCGTTTGAAGATACAGTGGCAATAAATCATTTAAATACACTGTTGCCTGTTAAGGAAACAAAAGCTGCTTACATTAAAAACAGGGAAAATGGCTGGAGAATATACCAGCCTATTGCTTATGATTTAAAGCAACAGCCTGTTTGTCTTGTTGAACTTCCGGCAAATATCAGACATAAGTTTGGGAGCCGCAATTGTGATGCACTATTTTGCGACAAAGATTTAGTGGCAATGTCCATTGATAAACAGAAGTCAAGTTTTAGACAAAAAAGATCATCAAAGATAAACAATGCTACAAGTTTCCAAGTAAATATTGATGGCGATTATGAAAACCTTGGTCAGAAACTTCGGTATGATATATTTCCTGGTCTTACCATTGATCATACCATCAGCCAGGCTCATACAGATTTCAGTAATCACATTCACCTCAGAAGAGTGAAGAATCCAGATACTTTCCATCACAAACGAGACGACCTAAGTATGTATAGTTTGAAATGTTGTTATCAGTATTTACACTTCTTTTTCTTTTTTCTACTATTCCCCCATTGGGCCATAAGCCCTTGACCAAATCACTCTAAGCCTTTTATCCTTAGCTATCCCATGCAGCTTTGTCCATGTCCTCCCCATCTTATTCATTTCTATTTCTGTATTGCATCTCTGTGTGTTTTTAGGTCTTCCTCTATTTCTTTGGCCATGTGAATTCCAGACAAAGGCCGTTATAGATATACTATTGTCAGGTTTTCTCAGTGTGTGTTCTATCCAGTGCCAGCATCTTTTCTTCATCTCTTGCTTGGTTCACTGGGATTTGTCTTGTTCTCTTCATGAGCTCCGCATTGTTGATTCTGTCATAACATGTTATTCTTTTTGTTTTGTGTAGGCACCAATTAGTGAATGTTTATAGTTGATTTGTAATCGGTTTAGTTGTTCTCAGTGTTTATCCTCCACACAGTAGACAACACTAATGAACAATTTATACTCACAGTATCCAGTACATGTTATATAAAAGTGGGAACCATAGCGCCCTCTACTGTGTATTCTCCATGTAGGGGTTGAGGGGCTTGCATGTTTCGTTGACCCCCCAAGAGCTATACTGATGGTAGCACATCTACTGGTAGAGTCACCCATGCTGGATATGTTAAGGTTTAGTTTAGTTTAGTCGATGGATCAACATCACGGCACACGGGTGCAACCCATAAGTGCTCCGTTCTCCTCCTAACTCAAACCTGAGTCTGGAGAAACTCAGCTCAGTGCACGAACTCCGTAGCACCGGCGAGGATCCTGATATACTTTGGTTGGATTTTTAACTCGAAATTTTGCCCAGGCAGCGCCGTTAGGCTACTCTTTTCGATTTCCAACTGCCAAGGGATTTTTTTTACGTGCGCAACAATACAAACGGGCGTCCAACCTCACTACCCAGAGACCAGGGGAAATTTCATGACTAGAAGTCCGCGAGAAAAAAATCCCTGGATAGGTTAAGGTGGTAGGGATCAGATGAAGTGATACACAAACCTGCTGCCTTGTAGGTAGACTGGGGACAGTTAGAGGCTAGGGAAAGCTAGCTCGAAAAAATGCTTGTTGAAGTTGGATGTACAGAACCTCTGGCTTGATGAAGCAGCTCAACACAACTCACTAATTACGATTTTTTCTCCCATTAAGTACTACTACTTCTAGTGCACTGAACTGATTTTTGCACGTGGATTAGCTTTCCATTTTATCAGTGTCCCTTGCCATGAGGCGAACCCACAATGACTTTTGAGGTACTTGTAATGTACATTCCCAAGTCAAGGACAAGAAGTCAACATTTTAATCCAACTGATTGGTGTAGGGATTGAAACGCTACCTAATCATCAGCACACCAAATGCTCAAGAGCGAGTGTTCTTATCCATTCAGCCATGCTGACCTCCTACTAATGATGATGAAATTATATCAGATACCCTATTACTACCACTTATGATGCCAGTGTAGTCTTGAAGGTCCTAGAAATAAATTAACCTTTAACCTTTAGCACCAAATTAAAACCTTCAATGGGTACCAGGAAATGTCTTGGAAAGTAAAGATGACCAACGTCATACAAACCTCATCACTCACAGAGTGCCAGTTGGTCTCTAAACATATGGACCTGTCACGTAATGCCAGTTAGTCTCTAAACATATGGGCCTGTCACTAGGTGTCAGTTGTCTCTAAACATATGGATCTGTGACCGAGTGCCAGTTGGTCTCTAAATATATGGATCTGCCACCGAATGCCAGTTAGTCTCTAAATATATGGATCTGTCACCAGGTGCCAGTTGGTTTCTAAACATATGGATCTGTCACCGAGTGCCAGTTGGTCTCTAAACATATGGATCTGTCACCAGGTGCCAGTTGGTCTCTAAACATATGGACCTGTCACCGAATGCCAGTTAGTCTCTAAACATATGGACCTGTCACCAAGTGCTAGTTGGTCTCTAAACATATGGACATGTCACCGAATGCCAGTTAGTTTGTAAACATATGGACCTGTCACCAGGTGCCAGTTGGTCTCTAAACATATGGACCTGTCACCAAGTGCTAGTTGGTCTCTAAACATATGGACATGTCACCGAATGCTAGTTGGTCTCTAAACATATGGACATGTCACCGAATGCCAGTTGGTCTCTAAACATATGGACCTGTCATCGAATGCCATTTAGTTTGTAAACATATGGACCTGTCACTAGGTGCCAGTTGGTCTCTAAACATATGGATCTGTCACTGAGTGCCAGTTGGTCTCTAATTATATGGATCTGTCACCAGGTGCCAAATGCACCTTATGGCATGTAAAAGAGACCTTTACTTTGACTTTACTTAACTTTGTTTGTTGTATCCTTGTTTGTTGTATCTTTGTTTTTTTTTTAATCCTTGTTTGTTGTATCCTTGTTTGTCATATCTTTGTTTGTTGTATCCTTGTTTTTTGTATCTTTGTTTTTTTTAAATCCCTGTTTGTAGTATCCTTGTTTGTCATATCTTTGTTTGTTGTATCCTTGTTTGTTGTATCCATGTTTGGTGTATCCTTGTTTGTTGTAATCTTGTTTGTTGTATTCTTGTTTGTTGTATCCCTGTGTGGTGTATCCTTATTTGTTATATCCTTGTTTTATATCCTGCTTTGTTGTATCCTTCTTTCTTGTATCTGTGTTTGTTGTATCCTTGTTTGTTGTATCATTGTTTGTTCTAGCCATGTTTGTTGTATCTTTGATGTATCCGTGGTGGTTGTATTCTAGTTTGTTGTATCCCTTTTTGTTTATCTTTGTTTGTTGTATGTCTGTTTATTATGTCCTTTTTGGTTGTATCCTTGTTTGTTGTATCCTTGTTTATTGTATCCCTGTTTGTTGTAATCTTGTTTGTTGTATCCTTGTGTGGTGTATACTTTGTTGTATCATTGTTTGTTGTATCCTTGTTTTATATCTTGCTTTGTTGTATCCTTCTTTGTTGTATCTGTTCTTGTTGTATCCTTGTTTGTTGTATCCCTGTTTGTTGTATCCTTGTTTGTTGTATCCTTGTTTATTGTATTATTGTTTGTTGTATCCTTGTTTTTATACCTTTCTTTGTTGTATCCTTGTTTTTTTGCATCCTTGTTTGGTGTATCCTTGTTTTTATATCTTTCTTTGTTGTATCATTCTGTTATATCTGTGTTTGTTGTATCCGTGTTTTTTGTATCCTTGTTTGTTATATCCTTGTTTTTATATCATTCTTTGTTGTATCATTGTTTGTTTTATCATTGTTTTTTGTATCCTTGTTTGTTGTATCCATGTTTGTTGTATCCTTGTTTGTTGTATCCATGTTTGTTGTATTCTTGTTTGTTGTATTCTTGTTTGTTGTATTCTTGTTTGTTGTATTCTTGTTTGTAGTATTTTTTTTTTTTTAAATCCATGTTTGTTGTATTCTTGTTTGTTGTATTCTTGTTTGTTGTATTATTGTTTGTAGTATTCTCTTTTTTGTATCCTCGTTTGTTGCATCCTTGTTTGTTGTATCCTTGTTTGTTGTCTCCCTGTTTGTTGTATTCTTGTTTGATGTATCCTTGTTTTTTTTGTATACTTCTTTGTTGTATCCTTCTTTGTTGTATCTTTGTTTGTTAACAATATTTATTTACCCATTCTCAGTCACATGGTCAGAACAGAACATCCTGCGAGAGCGCATGAAGAAAGCCTGGGATGAGAAGTTTCCACCAGACGGAAAGCAGCAGTAGTGCCTGGCGCTCAAGATTTTCTACTACGATAAATTCTTTCATCCCCCAGTGAAGCATTGACCTTCAATTAGCTCATGCCAAGCACTCCGTAGACTTGTCATTGATTGTTCAGATTTGGTTTTTTATGAGATGAGACAGCCATTCTTGCATTTATACTTAGTGATTACATTTTAAAAAACAAACGTTAGTTGCATATCCTTTACAGGACGTTGCAGTCAACCCCAGCATCTTTTGGCTGTTTGTGATTTCTTGACAAGTTTATGTTCAGTAGTTAATTATTACATTCATTTATGATTAATTATTCTGCAATATATAAAAATGTAATGATTTGTATCTATCAAATGAGATATTATACTAATATATATACTGATATAAAATATCATACTTCCTTGTTACTAGACATAATTATGTTATAACTCGTTGGAGGAAAGCGTTGACCAAACTTGGTTGAACATCAAGAATACAATTCAAACTACCGCAGAAGAATGTCTTGGTGTTAACCACGTATAGAATGAACAGATGGTTCAACCAAAAATGTGAAGAAGCAGTCATTAGGAAAAAGAATGCCAGACAGTTGTGATTAAATGACATCAACAGCATCCAAAATGAAGAGCAATATAGAACTGAATGTAAAGAGGCTACAAAAATAGTTCAGCAGCAGAAGCTAGAATATATGAGCAATATAATCAAAGATATGGAAACTAATCACAAGAAAAACGAATCCAGAAAGATTTTTAAAGAACTGAAGTCGATGAAACGAGGGCACCAACACAACACATATTGTTTAAAAGACAAAAATGGGAATATGATAAATACCAATGAGGAAATGTGTAACACATGGAAAGAATACTTTGTTGAATTACTAAATTGTGAAGCTCCAAGTAACACTTTCCCACAGGAAGCGGTTCTAACGTGTGAACCACAAATTGAAGAACCTGCTTTTGAAGAAATCTTATATGTAATAACACGACTTAAAAACAATAAGGCAACTAGGGCTGATGGAATTGCTGTTGAATTTATAAAGGCAGGTGGCCATGCATTACATCTAAAGCTATACGAACTAATAATAAACATCTGGAGGACAGAAGAATTACCCCATGACTGGAAAGAGTCATTATTGATACCTATCTTTAAGAAAGGAGACAAGTTCCAATGTGAAAATTATAGTCCATAAGCTATAAGATACTATCCGCGGTATTACTAAATAGACTAAAACCATATTCAGAAGACATATTAGGTGACTATCAGGCGGGTTTCAGACAAAACAGATCAACAATAGATCAGATATTTATCTTACGACAAATAGCCGAGAAAAGTTGGGAATATAAAAGAGATGTCCATAACATTTTTGTGGATTTTAAAAAGGCTTATGATAGTGTCCATAGGAATAGTCTATGGAATGCTATGCATGAATTTGGAATACCAAGGAAATTAATCAACATGACCAGACTATGCATGGGAGATACTTATAATATAGTAACATATAAAGGCAGGAAATCAGACCCTTTCCAAATAACATCTGGCTTGAAACAGGGTGATGCACTATCGCCGCTCCTTTTCAATCTGGCTCTAGAGAAAGTTGTAAGGAAGGTAAAGGAGGAATGTGCTATTGGAGGAACATCGAAACTGCTTGGTTATGCAGATGATATAGATATTATAGGAGAAAATGAACAAAAGCCATTGGAAATATTTTCTCACTTAAAGGGAAAAGCTCAACAAATGGGGCTAGTTATCAACCAAGATAAGACAAAATTTATGGTAATTTCAAGAGAAGGAACGGCTAAAAACTCTGGCCACATACAAATAGATAATATGACTATTAAAAGAACGAAAACATACAAATACCTGAGTACAATCTTCAACTGCTCCAACATTATAATGGAAGAAATACAAGCTAGAATCAACTCTGGAAATAAGATATACTATGCACTGCAACATCTGCTAAAATCAAATGCGCTATCTCGTAACACAAAGATCACAATATACAAAGCACTGATTAGACCAGTTGTGCTGTATGGCTATGAAACCTGGAGTACAACTAAAGGAGACGAAGCCTTGTTACAAACCTTTGAGAACAAAGTCTTAAGACGCATCTTTGGGCCCATTAGGGATACACAAAGTGGAGAGTGGAAAAGAAGAAACAACAAAGAGATTTATGATCTATGTCCCCGCTAATCACTGGTATCATTAAGGCTAATACATATAATGGCTGGGGCATATAGAAAGAATGGAAGATAATAGGGAAACAAAACTCACTCCGTGTGTTGCTGGGGCCCATAAGGGAAGCAAAGAATAGCAACACTGTAGCCTACCACGCATGTCGTAAGAGGCGACTAAGGAAGCTTGATGGTTCCGTCGTTCCCTGCTACTGAGTGAGTGCGTGGCGCGACACAGTGAGCTGTGAGTTTCGTGTGAAATGCTTTTGAATCTGCCTGAGGTGTTTTGGAACGTGACTGCATGTTCGGAGTGATGGCAGATGGCTATGTCCCAGAGTTGACCGGTTTTTGTCTTATGCAGAAATGCATGGCTGCTGGGCTTCTGGGTGACTGCCACAGCCATCAGCGATGAACTGTAGTTTCGTGGACTGTGTGGGTGAACATCTAGGAAACATTCAGATAGGAAAATGACTGCCGATTCCATCAGAGATGAACAGGGTGTTTCGTGGGGGACTGGTGTGTTGACATTCTGGTGGCGGCATTATGCACAGTGTATCTGTACGGGCTGTTGTTTGTCGAGACTCCTGTCTTTTCCACTTTTCACATTGGGCAGTGGGGAGCGTTTTGTGTGATATTCACTGGCACAGGAATGGAGCATAATGGGGACGACCCATTGCTTTGAAGTTGGAACTGCGACTAACTAACTGGTAACTAACTAACTAATAAATTATATATATATATATATATATATATATATATATATATATATATATATATATATATATATATATATATATATATATATATATATATATAAGACAAGTTTGTTTGTTTGTTTGTTTGTCCTTTATGTGTTCCCAAACGGTCCATCCGATTGAGATGAAATTTTGTACAGTTGTTGTTCTCACTCCCGTGGAGCCAACTGACATAGATTGTGAGCTTAAAATCAACAATTTTTCCTCAATCACGAAAGAAAAAGGCATTATGAGCTTCAGAAACAGGCCCACCATCTTGCTTCAAGGGAACTCACTCTCTGATTAAACCAGAAATTAGCTATGAACAGTAATGTGTCTTTGTGCGTGTGTCCTTTATGTGTTCCCAAACGGTCCATCCGATTGAGATGAAATTTTGTACAGATGTTGTTCTCACTCCCGCAGATCCAACTGAAATAGCAGGAACGGGAAAGGGAGCATCAGAAACAGACGAGCAACGGGAATGGGAGCAGAACCAGAAATTAGTTATGAACAGTAATGTTTCTTTGTGTGTGTGTGTCCTTTATGCGTTCCCGAACCTTCCATCCGATTGAGATGAAATTTTGTACAAATGTTGTTCTCATTCCCATGGATCCAACTGAAATAAGAGCAACGGGAATGGGAAAGGGTGCATCAGAAACAGACGAGGAATGGGAGCAGGGGCCGAACGTGTACTCTGTGCGCTTAGAGAAATGTATTTGAATTCAATGAGACGCTCCCTGCCAGAGGCTGGGTGAAGCCGGACCGCGTCGTCTAGTATATATATATATATATATATAAACACACACATGAACGCACACACACACACACACACACACTTACAAAAGGGGCTTCTCATAAATCTTTAGCTTGACCATGAAGGGGTTGGCGGAGAAAATTGAAATTTGGCACGTGTATAGCTCATTCAATTTTTAATGGTCATATGAATTATGAATTTCCTTCCTCAAATGGTTTTCCCGATATGGTGCATGGCACAATACACCCTATTGACCAGATCTGCACATCCAACGGTTTGTCAGAACAATGGAGAAATCAGACGCCAGGACTGTGATAAAATTCTTGATGTTACAGGGAAAAACACCTACAGAAATACACAGGGAGATGGAGCCAGTATTTGAGGAAGTCTGTCCTTCATATGGTTCTGTAAAAAATTGGTGTTTGCAGTTTAAGTGTGGCCGTTCCCAAGTTGCTGATCAGGACGACCGTGCTCAGGGTGCAATGATGCAAATGCTGCAAAAGTGAAGAAAATCATAGACCTGGATAGGAAAATGACAATTGCAGAGATATCGGGTTCAGCAAAAGTGAGTAAGAGTACAGTTTTTAGAATTGTACACAACAGACTGAACATGAGAAAAGTGTGTGCCCGCTGGGTTCCACGCCTGCTGACATGTGAACAGAAACAAACGGGTTGATTGCTGTGGCCAGTTGCTCAACATGTGGCGGTCGGAAAACATGGTGACGGTAGATGAGACTTGGATTCACCATTATGACCCAGAATCCAAAATTGCCAGCATGCAGTGGAAAACCCCGGGCCTTCCAACACATGTCAAGCCAAGAGCACAAAAATCTGCAAGAAACGTGATGCTGACTATTTTTTTTCGGACGTCAAAGATGTCATTTTGAAAGATTACATGCTTCATGGCAACACGGTTAATGGGCAGTACTATGCAGATCTCCTTATCAAACTAAGAAAGGCTGTGACCAGAAAACGAGGGATAGCGCAAACGCAAATTCTGCCTTTACTTCAAGACAACATGTCTTCCCATAAAGCACGACTTTTGCTGCAAACTGCCAATGATTTGAATATTGAAATTCTTCCACACCCACCATATTCTTCAGAGTTGTTTTTCTTTTCCCAAATCTAAAAAAAAAAAAAAAAAAACAGCTCAAAGGAAATCATTTTGATAGTGACAAAGATGTCATACTGGCTTGTGATAAATGGTTTAGTTTTATTCTGAAGGGCTATTCAAAGTCACACAGAGATGGCAGAAATTCATAAATTCAGGTGGTGGCTACATTGAGAAGGAATATGCAATGTGCCGAATTTCAATTTTCTCCGCCTACTCCTTCAAGGTCAGGCTAAAGACTTATGAGATATATATATATATATATATATATATATATATATATATATATATATATATATATATATATATATATATATATATATATATATATATATATATTGTGATATTGATACTGATTTGTTAAAGAATAAACAGTTTTGGAAATGTGTAAATTATGATGATGATTCTGATTTGTTAAAGTTACACATTTTTGGAAATTTTTAAATTATGATGATGATACTGATTTTCAATATAAATAATCATCATATTGAAGAGGGGTGGATGTCACAGTCTGTATGATATTTTATTAATATGTGGTTACTATATGCTCATAGATAAAATGTATAAATTATAAATCAGTAGAGGTAATTATAACACATTTATTAACGTTTTCCCCCCACCTTTTTTAAAATTAACGTTGTTTACCCAAACGCTGGTTTGTTGACCTGGATTAGACATATGAAGATTACTCCCTGTTAGCAATCCAAACAAAGGAATTGTACTTTGAAGCATATAAGAATTAATATGTATTCGTTTCATGGCATGAGCTGTGAGCTGGATGTGTCAATGAAACAAATCAAGAAAGCTGTTCAACAGCTTTAGACACAAATAGTGAGATTGGTAAGCAAGGGACAAGGAGACATATTATTTGTTCTTGTTTTTGTTTTTTCTTTGGCGCTCTCTCGCTTTGAACTCCAGCCTAGTGCACACATGCTACTTCTAGTGACACTGGACATAATTGTTAGTGTGGATACCATGAGACAAATAGATACATTAACTTATTACACGGTCTAAGGGAAGGAATACAGATTAATAGAGCATAATAGGAGTGTGATCCCTTAACAGCAAAATAAAGATAGACCCTGTGGAGACAGGAGTCATGGGGAGATAAGCCGAAAGAGTTATCAAAATAGGAGTTGAGCCCCTTGGGTTACCGAGTACGGGCCTGTACGGGTCAGGGTTACTGGTGCAAGTGATGGGATCCATGACAGACGAGTGACTGAACTCAGAAGAATTACAGAGATCCAGGGCTTGAACTCTTAACAACTTGTAAGATTTCAGAGACGTTATTATTTCCTTACAAGAATGGATAAACAATTGTTAAGGTTTTAGGAATGTTATTATTTCCTAACAAGAAGGAAGAAATAGCCTGCAGCAGACAAGAACGTAATGTGTTCATAAACATCGTCCAGAAGATGGAATGAATTTACTACACCAAACAAGATATTTGTGAGTTGCCCTGGATCTCAGTCAACCTGTTGTGGTTGTTCGTCATATATAAAATATTAACTGGCCAAAGTCAATTTCGACATTCACCTGCCCAAAGAAATTATCACCCTATGTCACACATCACCGGTGACCAGGAAAATCATCACACACACCTGACTACACTCTTGACTCTTACTTCAGGATCCTCGCCGATGCAACGGTGTTCGTGCATTGAGCTGAGTTTCTCCAAACTCAGGTTTGAGTTTGGAGGAAAACGGAGCACTTATGGGTTAAACCGTGTGCCGTGATGTTGATCCTACGACTAAAACTAAAACTAAATTACTGTGACATACCCAACTTCTCATTTTCTTTCATCAATTTTTGTTTGGTCCAAACCCACTTTTTGTTTGGCAGTGAATCTACAGTTGGCCTACAAATGCTCCAAAATTTTTCTCTTTGTTCTGTTCTGTCCTAGTCTTGCGTTGAAGTCTCTCTGAACCATGATGTTGTGTCGCTTCTCTATATTATTAAGTAAATATATCGAAGAACTTCTCACATTCTTCCTCATTGTTGTTGTTTGTGTTACATGGTGCGTATATTTGTACACATGTAGTAATTGTCTGTTCTTTTATTCTCACTGTTATAATTCTTTCTCTTGTGTGTGTGTGTGTGTGTGTGTGTGTGTTTTCTTTTCTTTTTTTTTCTTCTAATATTCTTCTTGCTAGCCGTGATTTAATGACTATTCCTACACCTGATCTGTCCTTTCTTGTTGTTCCACTCCGGAGTAGACACATATAACTGGTAGATTTCCTTGCATCCCCTCCCTTTTATTCTAGTGTCCACTATCCCCATCAGTCTAATTTTCCCGTTTTCCATTGTTTCTGTGAGTTGTTCTTCTTTACTATTAAAACCGCATATGCTCAGTATGCCTGTTGTTTTCCTCTCTAATATGTTTCGTATTCCTTCAACATTGCCGGGTTCGTTACCAATTGGGTCAGTCCGAATATGCTTCTTCTTATTTCTTCCAGCGGGAAAAAATCCTCTGCCAGCTTGCTAGGCTAGTCACATTTTTTTTTTTTTTTTGGCATATCCTTTTACAGGACATCGCTGTAAACACCAGCATTTTACTGCTGTTACTTGATGTCTTGGCAAGTTTACGTTCAGTAGTTTGCCATTGCTAGCTGAACAACCGGCTTCCATACCAGTTCGTTAAAACCAAGAGTAATGCGGTCTACTGTGCTGCCAAATCATGCACAGCTGTGTTTCGAATGCAGGTAAGCAGAATTAAGAATCGCATCGAATAAACCCTTCACTACGAAGATCTGCAGTCACAGGTTTAGAACGAACAAATCTGACAAAGGGGAGTGCCCATCCTCACCCCGTTACCCCATTCCCCCACCCCACCCCTGGCGAGCCAAAGCCCCGTTAGCCCATAACCTCGCGGTCATGGTTTTCCGGTCTACACCACGGGAGGTTGGGTTGACTAGTGTAGTCTGCGGTCATCGGCGGGCTACTAATGTTCACTTTTCACCCCTCCTGGGAGAGGCGAGCCGATCCCAATCCTGCTGGCTGCAGGGCCATGCACAGTCCACACATTTTAGACTCCGTACATAGGGGAATTGTGAAACGCGCCCCAGCATTTATTGCTCGTTTATGATTTTCCTTGGTAACTTTACGTTCGGTAGTTTGTCATTGCTTTCTGAATGGTCGACATCTCATGCCATGTCCGTAATCCCGCATACCCGCGTTTGAAACAAAACTGCGGGCGATTTGGCAGCAGATCGCCTCGCGTTCATATTTGTACGAAATACAACGGTGAGAGATTTGGCAGCAGACCGCCTTGCGTTGGGTATCATAAAATGTTATGAGTGCTGGTCGTTCAGAAAGCAATGGCAAACTGCTGAACGTAAACTTGCCAAGAAATCACAAACAGATTTTAAAAATGCTGGGGATGACTGCAACGTCGTGTAAAAGATGTGCAACTAACTAACTTTATATGTACTCGTTGTTAGTTACTCTAGCTGTCCAAGGTAATAGCAACATTTGACTCGGAACCACATCTCCGTTGTCTTCAAGCTCTTCCTAATTTGTTCGTTGATATTCCAAGACTCACGTGCTCAAAAAACAGCGCCACTTTCTTATAGTTGAATATAATCTGCTACTTTCATTATATAGGGTGTCATTTTAATGACTGTGCAGTTTTCGAAAATATTGCCGTTCCAAGTTTTGTATTTGCCTACTTTGGAGTTCATGCAACACAGTGCAACATAATAAGTAAATGCAAAACTTGGAACGACAATATTTTCAAAAACTGCACAGTCATTAAAAATACACCCTATACCTGTCATGTATTTGTTAGTTGTTACCCTAACCGCACAATTTATTCGCAACATTCGTCTCAGAAACCACATCTCCGATGTCTTCGTCTTCCCGTGCACCGGGGGCGGGGTAGTGAGTCTATTCAACACATCAGTCGGTTAGACTTAAACGCCGACTTCTCGTTCAGAAAGCAATGGCAAACTAAAAGCAAAAGTTAGTTACATATCCTTTACAGGACGTCGCAGTCAACACCAGAATCTTTTGCTGTTGTGATCTCTTGGCAAGTTTACGTTCAGTAGTTTGCCATTGCTTTCTGAACGACCGGCACCCATACTATTTCGTAAAAACCCAACGCAAGGCGGTCTGCTGCCAAATCGCCCGCAGCTGTTTCGAACGCGGGTATGCGGGATTACGGACTGTGTCCGTAACGCCTTGGCCACGGAACCAGCAGTGGCAAACTACTGAACGTAAGAAGTGCCAAGTAAACTAAACCGGGGTTCACCCTCTGCCGTGCGTCCACCTTGACGAGGTAGAGGGGCTTGCGCGTTCCAATGACCCCAAGAGCTATGCCGACGGTAGCACAGCTACTGGTAGGGTCACCCATGTCGGACAGGTCAAGGGAGAGGGACCAGACGAAGAGACGTACAAACCTGCTGCCTTGTAGGTAGACTGGGGACAGTCAAGGGCTAGGGAAAGCATCCCGAACAAATGCTTGTCGAAATCGGATGTACTGAGCCACAGGCTTGACAAAGAAGTGCAACGTAACTTTATCATTTCATGATGCCACAGATGAAAATTAATCGTTATGGTGCTAATCCCGTGAAGTCCCATCAGGCGGTGATAGTGCCGGGCCCCCTGCCTCGAGGGGGTCCACCCATGACTACTGGTGGTCACCTTCCCCTGTGCTGTGGAGTCAAGGCACAGAGGAGTAGGTAAGAGCTATTGACCAAACACCCCGGACACTCAACATACTACAATGGAATACAGAAGGAGTTTATAACAAGAAAGCCTCCCTAACACAGCGTCTTCATAAAGATAGAATAGATGTGGCATGCATTCAAGAGACACACCTCAACGCCAATCGCACATTTTCAGTCGAGGGATATCAGGCCACACGTTTCGACCGCGAAGGACACAAGGGAGGAGTTGTAATACTTACACGAAATACAATACCTTGCAGCGAAGTATCTGTGATCTCTGACAACCAAACGGAAATTATAGGTGTTGATATAATGATAAAGGACGTGAAAATAAGAATTTACAATCTGTATAGCCCGGCAGATAAGGATCTTACACTCTCAAACATGGAAATAACTGACACAAATTGCATTGTTGTCGGAGACTTTAATAGCCGTTCAGAAAGATGGGGATACCTAGATACTGACAAAAGAGGAGATGAAGTGGAGGACTGGGAAATAGACTCAAATCTCCATCTACTCAACAAAGCGGATGACACACCGAGCTTCTACTCCAGATGATGGATTACCACTTCTACTCCAGACTTAGCTTTCTGCACAGGAGACATCCTCCACAAAATCGATCGCCATGTGCTTGACCAATTAGCAGGTAGTGACCACAGACCAATCAAGCTTGTAATAAATATGGAGTATGTTCCACAGGAGCAAAAGCCTTTGCCCCGTTGGAATTACAAACGAGCAGATTGGGACAGATTTGCCATACTAACAGACAAATATTGTGAAAACATAAATACACGATATGGCAACAGGAAGCAAATGGTGGAAAGTCTAAACAGAACAATAATACAGGCGGCCACTGAGTCTATTCCAAGAGGAGCGAGGAAAAATTACAAACCATACTGGACTGAAGAACTACAAATTTTGGAGGACAAAGTTGAAGATGATAGGAAGACGCAGAGAGAGAACAAACAACTGAAGCGAACATCTCTCTCAAAGCCATCTCAGCAAAATATAAAAGAACAGTAAATCAAACAACAAGAGATTGTTGGAGGAAAAAAACAGAAAACCTGAATTTTGACAGGGATGGAAACAAACTATGGAAACTAGTGAAAGCCATGAACAATGAAGGACCTAGAAACAAACAAATAACAATTAAACAAGGAAATGCCTTGCTTACAGGAAAAAAGGCTGCAAATGCACTAATGAAACACTATGCCAGTGCAAACCACATTGATATTACAGCCGAACAGAAGAAAGCAATCAAAGATAAACAGATACATCATAGATATACAGAGACAGCAGCAGAATATATGATGGCAAATCTAACAATGGAAGAAATGGTACAGGCAATGAATACCCTAAAAAAGAAGACATCACCAGGAAAGGATGGAATCACAAATGAAATGCTAATAGGACTAGGCACTAAGGCAAAAAAGAAACTACTAGCAGTCCTAAATTACAGCTGGAAGAGGGGAATAGTCCCACAGGCATGGAAGGAAGCTATACTAATACCAGTCCCAAAGAAAGGAAAAGACCTGGAAGAACCAAATGGCTATCGACCTATCAGTCTTCTTAGCTGTGTAGGAAAATTAATGGAACGCATTATCAATGGCAGGCTAACATGGCATCTGGAAGAAAACCAACTCTTAACACCTCACCAAGCAGGATTCAGAAAGTACAGATCCACTGAAGATCAAATAACCTATATAGCCCAGGAAATAGAGGATGCCTTCCAAGAGAAAAAGCACACACTAGCGGTCTGGATAGATTTAGAAAAAGCATTTGATAAAGTATGGAAGGAAGGACTGAAAGTAAAACTGCAAAAAATGCATGTTTGTGGGAAAATGTACAAATGGATCAGCCACTACCTTGAGAACAGAACTGCCAGGACAAAAGTACAAGGACAAACCAGCAAAATGATGCTATTGGAGCAAGGTGTCCCCCAAGGAGGAGTTCTTTCACCAACATTATTCCTAGCATATATAAACGACATCACGGAAAATTTTCCAGCCAGAGTACACACATCATCCTTTGCAGATGACCTAGCCATATGGACATCTGAAGAATATATTAGTACAGCTAACAGCAGAATACAGCAAGCCCTATTAGCGCTAGAGGACTGGTCAAAATCATGGCTAGTGAAGATAAGTGAGGAGAAAACAACATGCACAGTGTTCTCCCTCTCAACTAAAACTCAGCAACCTAAGCTGGTATTGAATGGAAAAATATTGCGCCATGAAGAAAATCCAAACTATCTAGGAGTCACCTTTGATCGTCGCCTGACATGGAAGACACAGGTTGAGAAAAATCGAACAAGAGCAAGGCAAAGAATGGCAATCATGAAAAAGCTTGCTCGTACAACGTGGGGAGCAGATGAGAAAGTTCTCAAGAAGTTATATACTGGACGGGTGAGGCCAGTACTGGAATATGGCATTGCAGCTTGGGCAACAGCAGCTAAGTCAAACTTTAACAAAATAAGTAGAGTCCAAAATCAAGGAATGCGAATCATAACTGGAAGCCTGAAGACAACGCCTATTAATGAATTAGAAAAGATCACTTGTTTACAACCAATGCAGGATAGAAGAGATAGCAGAGCCCAGCAACAAGCTGAAAAATTTAGAAGATTGACAGACCACCCTATGTATAAAAGGTTTAGTGGTTTTGGAAAGGGAAGACTGAAGCGTAGCAACTTTGTAGAAACTGCAAAACGAAAGATTAGGGCAGATCCCATACTTAACATATCAACAGTCAAACCCATTTACAATGCAGACAAGTTCCCAGCTTGGAGACAGCAGCAACTGCCTGAGATGATAGAAAACATTCCTGGTATTGAGAAAAAGAACACTCAGCATGAAACCGAAAGAAGAGAAATAACCCTAAACTACATAAAAGAACATTACCCAAGCAGCAATTGGACCCATGCATATACAGATGGATCAGCCAAAAATTCAGTAGAGAATGGAGGAGGAGGAATTCTCCTAAATTTAAAAAATGGAGTGAAAAAAACACATTCAGTGGCAACTGGAAAGTTCTCAAGTAACTTCAAAGCGGAGGTAGAGGCTCTGAAAACTGCAGCAGAAATGCTCTCGATGGAGGAAAATAAAGAGAAGCAAATAGCTATCTTCACAGATGCAAAGTCAGCTGTCTCAATACTGAAGAGCAATAACAGCACAGAAATAGCTGACCTAAGAGCAGCACTCCATGGTCTATGCCAGAAATCCAAAAAAGTTGTAATACAGTGGATCCCATCACATTGCAGTATACCTGGAAATGAAGAGGCTGACAGACTGGCAAAAGAGGGCGGACGACTACCACAGCCTGAAATAGACATAACCTATAATGAGGCAAAGAGGTTGATAAAAAGCACTTATAGAACCAAATGGGAATCAGAGCATCCAGGCCATCAGAAGGATGATGCATATTACAAACTCGACCGAAGAGAACAAGTAGCAATCTTCAGACTCCGCACAGGACATAACAGGCTGAAATACCATTGTTCAACAAACTAAAGATAGGAGATACAGATGAATGTAATTGTGGAACTGGTAAAATGACAGCTAAACATTTGCTGCAAGAGTGCCCAATATATGCAGAACAGAGAAAGATATTTTGGCCCACACCTGCTTCATTCGAGGACAAGCTCTATGGAGATATCAACAAGCTCAAGTCGACTGCAACTTACTTTAACTGTATTCAGGTTGACATTTAAATATACATGAAGAAGTATTTAGACTGCCACACTTCATACCACAGGCATGTCGGTTACACAAGCCTCCCAGAGGCATGAAATGGAATATTGCTTGGATAGCAAATCCATTACGTGGAAAGTCCGAATCGAAAGCTCACTGTGTGGGCTTCATAAAAGGTGGAAAAAGTGTCCTAGTGGCACAAAATGGAATATTGCTTGGATAGCAAATCCATTACGTGGAAAGTCCGAATCGAAAGCTCACTGTGTGGATGTCATCTGCAAACTGCATTCTTCTGGCTTCTGGAAGAACAGCCTATGGTGAACGGAAGGCCCAATATACGGAAGTGAGGCTAAGCAGCCATGTTCAGGACGTGACGATTCCTTGGGTGAGCCCAGTACCAGAGCGCTGTGTGATGGCTCTGCAATTATGGAAGCCTCCTTGGATGGCGGGGAATGCCCATGATCTGCCCCTGCCTTCCCTTGAGGGCCGACCAGGATGCCTTCGGCTGTTCTATATGGACCAGCTGGGATGGGGGATAACACCACAACAGTGAGAGTCTAACGTCCTAAGAAACCCCCCGGGAAGGTTAACCCGGTCAACAAATGCCCGCAGAAGTCGGATGTGTCGGCCTAACGGCGCAAGAATGCAGCTCTGCTGTAAACAGGCACAACGCAATCACGTCCGAAAAAAAAAAAACTCCGGATGAACGAAGAAGAAGAAGAAACCGGGGTTCATTGCAACGTCCTGCTCATGACATGCAAAAACATTAAAAAACCCGAGGTCTGCATGGCCGAATAGATAAGAGCGCTCGTTCTTAAACATACGGTGTTCTGATGCGAGGTAGCGGGTTCGACTTCTGCACTGGTCAGTTGGATACAATGTTGATTTGGGGCAGTAAATTACAATTAACTTTGAACTCGGAGTAGTTTCGACTGTAATGGCGAGGGACATTAGTAATATAAAAAGATAATCCACACGTAAAATTCTGTTCAGCGCACTAGAAGTAGTAGTGCGTGTATGGATTACGCTTGAGTTCAAAGCAAACGAACGCCAAAATAAAAAAAATAAAACACACACACACACACACACACACACACACACACACACACACACACACACACACAACATTCCTGTTTAAAATGATCAGCAACAACTTACTGCTGACGTAAGGACTGGTTTTTAACAGGCTTTGCTGCCGTGTTTTCATCACCCTCATTATCTTCATCATCCTACCGCTGTTCAATCTGCAGACATGCAGATGATGGTGTTAACTTTTCAGTCACCAATATCGTTTTCTTCAGATGAACTTCACCACCACAACACCATTCTTTTAACTGCTATGTATATACGTGGAGCCACAGTGATCAGTGAAGTAAAAACAAGCAAATGAAAGACAAAGAAGTGAAGTAACAGATTAGACATAAGAATTGTTACCAGTAAATCTTAAGACTTTAGTTACCAGCAAGAAGTAGCAGTATGCACATGGACAACGCTTGAGCTCAAAGCTAGCGACCGGGGAAAAAAAATCCAACACTCTTTGCGGAGACGGTATCGGGTGAGAAAATTTTAAGAACCATTGGCAGATCACAGTACACGGAGTGATTCTAGAAAAAGTAACAGGTTGCTCCTATCTTGGACATGTAGTAGACACCTTGCAGTCTTGACAGACCAAAGTATGTGAGTGGAATGTGGCCAATATTCCAACACAATGTCTGGGCAGAGCTTCAGAGATCATGTGATGCCCAAACGACATGATTTCTCTCTCGGCCTAGTCTTGTGTATTCCAGAGGAATGGGTAACCAATACGTCTGGCACAAGGTAGGCTGCAGACGCTGGCGGCTCAGCGTCAATCCACCGAGACCTCACCACCACGAGCCGGTGGCGAGTTATGGCCAGACCCTGACACCCAAGGGACCCGGCTTAGAGGCGTTCAGCCATGTCCCACAGGTGAGGGCCTTGTACGAGCCCGGACCATGAGGGCGCGCACATCTGTCAATCACAAGTGTCCGGACCTGTGTAAAGCGTGCACTATCGTCAGACTCCCCACCTGACTTATAGCGGTCCCCGCGACCAGCGAGAATAGGCCCGCCATAGCTACCGCAGAAGATATTGCCTGTCTATTTGCAAGCAAATATCCCATACTTCCACTGTGCGGATCTCGCGACCAGCGAGAATAGGCCCGCCGGAGATTATGCTCGTCTGCTGCGAACAAATCTCTACCGAGAGACTGAATAAGTAAAGAAACGATAAAAGTAGTGGTATTTCAATTGCGCTTGCGCTCCCACCTATGCCACACCCTTCATGTGTCTTCACAAAGTCGGACTAGAGTCAAGCTCAACAGGGTCTTCTTTCCCCGCTGATTCTACCAAGCCCGGACATGTAATATTAGTAATAACAGATGTTGGCAGAAACAAAAATCAAAAAGAGAATAGGAATGGCCAAAAATGCTTTCAACAACATGAAATCAGTATAACAGCTAGAGAGATTAACAACTTATTAACAATGAGAATCGTCACATGTTACGTATATTAAATTCAACTACCGTATATGCCGCTGAAGCCTGGGCATTGAACAACCAATTAGAAAGTCGAATAGAGAGAGGCCCTGACGATATACAGAAGAATATGTCGCATTTCACGGAAACAAAAGCAATCAAATACAGAGGTTCTAGAAAAACTGAGAATGAAATGAGAGTTGATGAAAGAAATAAAAAAAAGAGGCAAGTGAAATATTTCGGCCAAAAAGACATAACACTCTTATAACATAACACTCTTATAAAAGGATGAATATACTCTTATAAAATCCATAGGTTGAAGGCAAGCGAGCAAGAGGTAGACAACATGCAAGTGGGAAGACAGCATACAGAGATGGACGAACAGCAATCTGACAGGATGTTTCTTGTGTTTGTACATCAAGAATGATGGTGACCATCCATTTCATCCAGTGGGGTTAATGTTTGGAGCCGAGAGTTCTAAGATGGCTGGTAAGGCCTATTTTGGCTCGAAATGTTCTTTGACAATGTAGGCAAAGAATGCTTGACGTTCCAGGGCGAGGACCTCCTGCAGTGGTTTTTCTGTTCAGCCTGTCTTCACAGCTCTTGCAGTCTTGTTTGCTTCAACAGTGACTGCACCTTGCGTAATTATGTACGCCACGAATTTCGGTCTTTGGAAGCAGTCTCCCAAGTATCAGATGAATTCCAAAAGCTTTGAGTGAGATCTTCAGTGTCTTTAAAGCGGTTCCTCTGGCCGCCTTGGGAGCGTTTACCATTGCGCTGCTCGCCGTAAAAATTTCGTTTAGGGAGCCTGTGATCTGGCTTGCGAGTCAAGTGACCAACCCAGCGGACCTGATTCTTCATTAGTAGAGTGTGGATACTGGGTATGGACGCTCTGTCTAGGACTTCAGTGTCTGGGATCTTGCCATTTAACTTCAATGACAATAGCTGCAGCAGATATAATATGAGCATAAACACAGCCAAAACCGAAGTAATGCAAGTTAGCAGATCGCCAGGCCCACTAAGTATACAGATAAATAACACAACTCTGAAACAAGTTAAAGAATTCAAATACCTTGGAAGTATGATCACAGAAGATGGCAGATTGGACAGAGAAATTGAAATCAGATGTCAAAAAAGCTAGTGCACTTACATATCAACTATCACCCTTACTGAAACATCCAAACATACCCATGTTCGCAAAACGACAGATAATAAACAGCATATTCACACCAACCCTATGCTACCAATCTCAAACCTGGACTTTATCCAAATTACACCTTCGCAAAATCAACACATGTGAAATGAGATGCTTGAGGAGAGCTGCCAACTTAACAATCCGAGACCGAGTAAGAAATGCTACTATCAGACAGACTGTGGGATCAACACCTTGTGCCACATTTATTGAAAGACAGAAGATCAAGTGGTTTGGCCATGTCGTTAGAATGCAACATCAGCAGCTACCATCACTGGCCTTACATCAAAGATCATCTGCGACGAGACCACGAGGACGTCCAAGAGGAAAATGGATTGACGACATCAGAGACATTGTACAACCACACGGAATGACACTATCCAGTGCCGCCCACCGGGCGCTGGAACGCTAATTATTCCTCCCCACGACGCTTGACCGCAGAAGTGGAAGATGATGATGATGGTGATGATGATGATGATGATGATGACAATAGCTTCCCAAGGCAGACTATGTGGAAGTGGTTTAATTTCCTGTCCTGGCGTGTAAACAGTCCAGGTTTCACAAGCATATGTGGATAATATGACTGCTTAGTAGACTTTCAGCTTTGTTTGTAGGCTTATTCCATTTGGCAGGATGTGCAGGCAGGCGAGAGACAGACAGTGCTGCAGACCTATTATTGCAGCTAACTTTCATTGTGGAGGCAGTACCTGATTGATTGACAAATTTGGTGAAACCAGGGGAAGTCACTATGAGAGAAAAGCTCCAGCCAAAAGTGACAATAATGATGGTGGACGGGCAGTTGGTCGGGGGTGACTCTACAATATAGTCTGGTATCGACACGAACAGTTCGGACCCATGCACCACCCACACGTGTCACATTTTCCAAATCTCTTTAATTGACATGGCTGCTGCAAGGTACGTGAAAATAATTACAAGTAATTAATCAGTCCCGTATATGGTTTATAGTTTATAGATTTTATTTTTACTTCTTTTTTTTACTTTACTTTAATTATGCCTGTCTGAAGTGTCTGTTCTGTGAGTGATTATGTTGTCGCATTAATATTAAAATTGTTTTTCATTATGATAAAATTAATTTGGACAGACCCGAGAAAGTGTAATTCACGCGTACGTTTTCAACAGATTTCAACTGAAGTTAATTTTAGTAGTCAATTCTTTCTTTCTAAGCTGAAACTGAAAGTAAAGGAAGAGGAACAAAAAAATTGGTATTTCAGTGAAATTGTCTAAATTAGTTTGAAATAATCATTATAATGCAACCTGCATATTTATATAACTCTGGAAAACTGCTATCCAACAGTGTCTCATATCTCTGCTTAGAATTGACTCAATTCTAAGCAGAGATATTGTTTGAGTAAATATAATATAATTTGGAAAACAAAAGAAGAAAATGTAGACTCATCATTTTCATAACTTGTCTCTTAACCCTACCATACCTGAGACCCTAAACCTAACTGAGGCCCTGAACCTAACTGTCCCTATTACCTGGGCTCCTGAGCATTATGATTAAATAGAAAAAAGCAACATGATATAGAAATATATGTTAGTTACATGCAAACAAGTGGTTAGAATAAGATGTAACTTGGAGACATTGTAGAAAATAGGTCTACCTTTCATCTAGCGCCAATATTCCACCTTTGTGTGCCAATCCAGTCTGAATAAACCAAAGTATCGATCACCTGTTGGACTTCTAAAAGCCTAGACCCACTTCGTTTTCTTGCTGAAGTGCTTGGTTCATCAGCCGCTTGTTTCATTGTGAATTTTCAGAATTTTTTCGCGTTAAATCACACAAAGTCATTTCAAACCTATGGGGGAAGACATTTGCAATGGCTAACCATGAGGTTTGACCATGATTGGTTGGTTATTTTTAGTTTGTGACTCATTTTTTTCACGTACCAGGCAAAATACCAAAAATTAGGTACAGCGGGATAGCGACAGATTAGGAAATTACCGAAAAACTGGTGCAGCGGTCTGGCAGGGTTAACATCTAAATTAATGTATTCATTGCAGGATGGTGCAAAATTAACCCCAAGTTCATTTCTTTGGCAATTTTGCATTCATTAGTTTGTCATAGAGTTCTGAACGAGAAATTATTTATCAAGTCCAACTGACCAGAGTGTGGAATGAACCCAATAGCTCTCGGCCAGGCACAGGAAGTGTACTGTATGCAACTTGCATATTGAAAAATAGCTTACACATTGGTACATGGACTATAACAAATTTTACACAAAATGAAAAACTGGAAAATATCAAGAATTAAATAGATAGGTTGAATATTAGCGATTAGTGAAATGCAATAGCCATATGCACCAGGAAAATATTTAGGTAACTACCTAATTGTTGACTCAAGAGGGAAGGAATAAAAACAAGGCATTGACCAAATGGATAAGAGCACTCGTTCTTAAACATCCAGTATACTGCCGCCAAGGTAGCAGGTTCAGCCCCTACACCGGTCAGTTGGACTAAAATGTTGACTTCTCGTCCTTGAATTGGGGACATAAATTACAAGTACCTGTGAAGTCGGGGATAAAGTGAATCCGCCTGGTGCACTAAAAGTCACTTTTAAATAGTCACTTTAAAAAGTCTCTTAAAAGTTGACAGGGTCGACTTCATTGCACTGGGGTTTTATCCCAAATGGCTCGTCTCTTTCCGCAGCACAGAAAGCGTCACACAGAGCACAAACTCCGTAGCTCCAGCAACGACCCTCAGTAGTCTCAGAAAAAATGCACTCATTAACCGAAGGACGCAGCCTGGAATGGAACCCACAACCTTTGGAGCCCTAGTCAGAAAGCTTGACCACTTCGCCTTGGAGGCTCCCACTAAAAGCTGTAGTGAGTGTATAATTATGCTTGAGTTCAAAGCGAGCAAACGCATAGGAAAAAGAACAAAGTGCAAAAACAGCTAAAGGAATAGCAACCGAAAGAAGACGCTAAAGGATTGAAGAGAATCTCAGATTGTGTGCTTTTAGTGAAACTCCATGGGAAACCTCTTGATATCAGTATCTTCTTCATCGTTCCTCTTTTGATGAGAGTGCATCACATCTAGTTAAGAGCCTCAAAGTTCAATGTGTCACTTCGGCATGCATTTGTGTCAGGTTTACTTCCTCTACACAGATTCCTTCCAAGGTAACGGGCTTGATCTCCCCCTGGGTGTATTTTATTTTGTTAACAATTTTACCTGGGCAACGGCCTTACGGCCTACTCTTTGCGATTTCCAACTGCCATGGGGTTTTTAACTTGCTCACAGGATTTCCAGTTTTTGACTCTTATCCAAGGATAGTTATCCGATCTCACTAGAGATCAAGGGGATGTGTGATATCATTAGCTGCCATAGGTTCTTGGAACAATTCCCAGCCCTCTCCTGGGATAAAACCTGGTACCTTATGAGCCTCTCAGAACCTGGTACCTTCTGACCTCTCAGCCACGGCTGCCCCAAGAATGAGTATAATACAGGCATATACACCAACAATAGATAAAACAGGTACAGATAACGGTACCACCTGTTAGTGCCAAATTTTGAGTGGCACTCACCAAATCCGACACCCCACATTGTGCAAATGGCTTCAAATGGACAAGCACAGTTGGGAGGGTGTAAGCCTTATCCTTGTGCGAGGAAATGCAACCTAAAGACTAAATGTCATGGCAGGACAGACATGGCCCTAAGTCTTCATTGGCAACTGGTTTAGGATTGAAGCTCCGACAGGTGGAGAGTTTGAGCATTGCTTTGCTGATCAGGCAGCTTCTGTAGCTTGTCTTGTTCCAGATGTATTGGTGTTATCTTTCCTCTGGAGTAAACTAGGCAGGCCTAAGTAGGGTTCATGCTGCATCGGCAACAAATAGTCTCTAGAATTCAGCTCAGGCTTTGTGCTATGGAGAGGTATAACTCCATCCCTGGTCTTCTACTACCATGGGCTGTAGTTATTATGCCTTTTTTGAAGCACAATTTAACAAAGTATCATCTGTCAAAACGGCAAGGTGCCGGTAGATAACACAGAAGAAATTATAGATATACAAATGGATATTACTTTCAAAAGGTCACAAAATGGGCACTCAGGCCCATCTTACATTCTGTCCTCCCAGTCATCTTTCTCACACCAATTATGTATCATGAGTTACATTGAAAAATAAAAAAAATATTTTAAAATGAATACTAGTTAGTTAGTTTGTTTGTTAGTTAGTTAGGTAGTTAGTTGCAATTTCAACTTCACAGCAAAGGCTCACTCCATTATGCTCCATTCCTGTGCCAGTGACTATCACACAGAATGCTCCTCACTGCCCCGTGTGAAAAGTGGAACAGACAAGAGTTTCAGCAAACTAACAGGCAGCACAGGTATATTATGCATAATGCCACTGCCGGAATGCCAACACAGAAGTCCACCACGGAAAACACCGTCCATCATCGAAAGAAGCGGCAGTCAAAAGAAAGTCAGCAGCCACACATTACTGCATTAAGGCAACCCAGTTCAGCAACTGGCCAGTCGCCATTTTTCTGAACATGCAGTTCACTCTATAAAACAACCATGGGCAGATGTTAAACAATAAATACTGTAAACACCAACCATAAACAATTCATATTTCAACGTTATAAGAACTACTTGTTTATAATGAGCTAGTCACGTCTTTGAGATTTGCCATGTTAATAATAAAATGCTGAATATAATAATGTTCCATAATTTTTAATGTACACAGGTCAACCTGGAAAAGATTACACACAGATCTAGAGGATGGGGATGAGTGCTTGCCAATCTCAAAGCGCATTTGTTCATTGCATATAGAGTAAGTGTTTCATCATCATCATCATCATCATCATCATCAGCTGCTGTTTTTCTCATGGGCAGATTGTGGAGCTTTCTGATCATTCAGTTACATAGTTGCCGCTTTGTGTCACATGTCTTCATTGATATGCATGCCTGTTTTATTAGTCTTGTCCTTGCTCTGCCTCTTCCTCTTATGCCCAGTATTTAGCATCCTAATTCTCTTTTTGGTATTTCTTCATGTCTTCATATGTGGCCAATCTCTGAAGGCCTTCACTTTTATATTGATTTTAAGGCATCTTCCTTGTCACGTTGATGTGGAAGGCAAGAAGAAACCACCACATATAATTCTGAACATATGGAATTCTTCAGCTGCGGAATAAATGAATGACTATGTCATTTGGCAGGGCACATAATGATGAATGATGTTCATTTGTCAATTTTTCAGTCCAGTCAGTTCTTATGGTTCTTCTTTAGTATGCCCTCACATACTGTTAATTGTTTTTATGCATAGTCAGTGTTTGAGAACCATGTATTGCAGCCGGACTGACATGTATGGGTAATTATTTTTCTTAATTAAAATTGTATGTTCTTTAATATTTGTGATTTTTATAGGCAATTTTGTTATATTTTTGGCAGTCTTGGAGTACATGATCTGCTGTCTGCGGCACCAACCCACATGTGCACATAGCTGATTCGGCAATCTTGAATTTTGTATACATGTGGTTGCGTAATCTATTGTGTCCTGTTCTGAGGTGCAGGATAATGATTTGTTCTGGTCTTCCATAAGGTGGTAGTCGTCTTGTGCAGGTTTTGATGGCTGGTGTTTCACAAGTATCACTTGTGTCATCTTGTGACATCTTGCTTGTCATCTCCAATCTTAGAAATCAATGGGGTATGCAGGACAAGTACTGGAACTTCACATCTCAGGACAGGCATAATAAGATATAACCAGGTCCTGATTCAGTACAGCACATATAGACTGGCTAGGATGAGGCCCACATTGATCATGTTCTTCTCCATGGGTTTTAAGTCGTTTATAATAATGGAGGGGTATATGCCTTTGAAGAGAGGAAGAGGAAGGTCAAAGAGAAGATGGGTACAGGATGTGGCGGATGATCTCTGGATGGGTGTATCGGATGCGGGACATCTTGCTTGTGATCGAGAAGTTTTCCAGAAGGTTGTTATGGGAGCTAGGTTCTGCAAAGGACATGCTACTGAATGAATGACTGTCTAGTCTCCAACCTAGTGTCCAGAATGCTGAATGCAGCCATGTTAGCTTAGTAATTAGTGCACTGGCTTAGAAATGCAATGGTACAGAGTTCAGTGCTGATGCCAAGGTAAGGGATTGGACAGTTGAACTAAAATATTGACTTCTCATCCTTGACCTAGGGTCGTAAATTACAAGTACCTTTGAAGTCAGTATGGGCTAGCCTGTTGCGAAGGACAGTGGTAATAGAGAAAGCTAATCCACATGTAAAAATTCAGTCCAGTGCTGCCAGAAGTAGTTTGTATGGACTACGCTTGAGTTCAAAGCAATGGAGCTAATAAAAATGGCTAATGGTATGTCCTGTCCAGTACAGTTCTAGTCCCAGGTGATGGACATTGGTCATTTGATGTAGTCTTACTGACTACTGTTTTAAATATCTCTTCTAGCTTCATAAAATAGGCATAATGTAATTTCAAAACAGTGTTTTCTCGTAGTGAATTTGAATAACGAAGACACAAACAATAGATTGCATGATTTATTGCCTGGCATATTTCACTGCATCCCGTCAGGTACCGTGGTAGATTATTAAAATTACTGTGTGAATATGTGTGTTGTATTTTTCAGCTTGGAGGATTTATCTGATTACTCTAGTTTATGTTGTGTGATTTCCTGATGAGATGCAGTGAAATATGGCAGACAATAAATCCTGCAGTCTATTGTTTGTGTAATTTATTTGAGAATTGTCCTGGGAAGAAAGACTAGCATGCAGATGGCACTGGACATGGCAAAGACCATGGACATGAGGGTGCACAAAACAAGGGGTAGGGAAACTTTTCAGCAGGCTGTGATGAAAGCGGCATTCTACGCTATAATGCTAAGATGTGACGGCGGCAGTTGTCATGATAAATACAGTTGTCATTACGTAACCATATCTGGCCTAGAGAAAAAAAAACAGTGTAAGATGTGAAACAGTGGAACTCTATGGACCACTGAGTGAACCGAAAAAGACAGTGAAATTCATACTAGAGACAACATTGTAATTATAGATACATTTCAAGCAATTGAAAGATAAAGAAGAAGAATACAGTTATCATGTTTTCCTGCCACACTTTTTATCCATTGTTATGTTTGTATTGCAGATCACAGACTCAGGGACTTTGCTCGCAGGTAAGCTATGTACTGTTTTCGACTTTGTAACCTCCCATGGGCCGGCTTTGTGGCGAAGGGGTTACGAATGCAATTCGTAATTCTGCATTCGAAATACAGTTGCAGTGATTTGGAAGCAGACTGTCTTGCGTTAGTTTTCATTCAATGTTATGGGTGCCGGTCGTTCAGAAAGCAATGGCAAACTACTGAGTGTGAACTTGCCCAGGAATCACAAACAGCCAAGAAATGCTGGAGTTGATTGTGACGCTCTGTAATGGTTATGCAACTAACTTTTAATTGCCCATGGATTCTAGGGCTTCATCATCTTATGTACAACGCTCTTGTCTTTAATATATTTTGTAGTTTCATCCCTGTCTGTTCTGTATCATTTGTCTGTGTCTAGGTTGAGAGGGGAGGGGGTGTTACTATATTTCATGCTCGGGAGCAGGGGATTTAAAAACTTTTTGACGAGGCGTGATATTAGTGACAATTTGCAAGGATGAAGGATTGCATTTCTTTTACAAATTTTAGTCAGATTGAAAAACAATACTGGAGCAGAAAGTTGAAGACAAACAAGCAAGAAGTAGGCATTGAACAAGTGGAAAGATGGATGGCAGCTTTCTCGGATACTCCTGGGGGTTTATCGCTGGAGCTACGGAGTTCATGCTTTCTACCATGCTTTTGGCGGGCCGCCCTACGGAAAGAGGTCATGCCATATGGGATAAAGTCCGGTGCAGTGAAGTTGTTCCCATTACCTTTAAAAACCCATTTTAAAACAAGTGGAAAAATATCAACTGATGTGCAAATAGTAATATATCCGAGTGTAAAGCCAAAAAAAGAAATAGAAAATGACAGCACCATTTGCACGCAACCTTCCAAGAATAAGAACTGTCTTATCCATCACCATTACCTATTCCTCACCTGCTTCATGGATGGATTCCCGAGAAATATACTTGATTGATTGCTGTCAGTCTGCATCTTGAAGAAAATATTCACTATTTATTGCCGTGGGTGTGTCTACACCTTGAAGTGGTAGAGTGGCTTGCATGATTCAGTGATGTCAAGAGCCATTCTAATGGTGGCACATCTACTGTTAGGGTGTCTCATGTCAGACAGGTCAAGAGATAGTGACGAGCCAAAGAGAGGCACATGCCTGTGGCCTTGTAGGTAAACTGGGGATATTCAAAGGCTAGGGAAAGCAAACGTGAATAAACGCATGTTGGAATCAGATGTATCTAGCCACAGACTTGACAAAACAGTTAAATGTAACCCACTTTATAATGACTAAAGGTGAGATGATTGACCTCATTACACCAGGTTTTACCTCTGTCTGGCTCAGTCTCTACTTGCAGAATGGTATGCCGCCAGCTGAGAGCATCTCCGAAAACATGAACTTCATATCTCCAGCATAAATGTGTGTACACAAGGATCACAGTAGCTATTAAAAAACTATTAACGGATGGAAGTTCAGTACGTGAGACCAGGGACTCTTCTGCCTTTCTTCTCCCAATTGAGAATAGGCCTCAGCCAACTCACACCAAGCCTTTGTAGGCTTGTTCATGATTGGTTGGATTTTGCATTTACAGTTTTCTGCAGGAGGTGGTAGCCAACCCTTCTTAATCATCTCTTATGACATGGATGTAGATCTTAAGGGCTCTGGTAACACATGGGCAATGTGAAACCAGATAACTTCAGCCAACATTTTGGTTTCATGTTGTCCTTTGTTCTGGTTGTAGTTTTAAAACATTTGCTGTGTTATGAAACTAGGAGATCACGGAGGGTCATGCATGACTTCAACACCTGTTTTTGGTCTGATTGACCTAGCTCGAACACATAACCACCAGGCTGACAGGCAAGCGCTCTATCCATTGCTCAAGCATGCTCCCAATGGATGCATGAGCCATATGTAATATCAGGAAGTTTTTCCTCTTGATTCTGAGCCAACGTGTAATGTGTTCTGTTACTTTTTACATTTTATCAACATACTAAAGTCGATATAAGTTAACAGTGTTAAAAGTATTTACTTGTTGCATGTATGACTATGTCTATTTCAACTTTGTTGATGGATCACACGTTCATTATGATTAATTATTAATTTCTTTGTTTGTTGCTTCACTTCCAGAGTAACCAGGGAGCTCGTGCTCAAGGATTTGATGGTTCCTGCAGTGGTGCCGGAGCTGAAGGTTCCCCTTTTGATGTTAGTCATCAGTTGCATTCAGGAATTCCACATCTGATTGGTTCGTGTAGACTTGATTCAATAAGTGAACAATCTTCTCTTATGAGAACATCAGCCCAGAATGGACACGGAGACAGCCTACAAACAGAAGCAGACCAGAGACATGCTGTAGCTGGACCGGCTTCTCATTTCTGCCACTCCTTGAGTGATCCAGGGTCTTCCAGTGCGGAACACCATCACAAGTTGGATCACGCTTTCAACATGGCTGATCCACGAAGTCTGCTGTGCATGCCAGCTTCACACACTGAACACAATCACAGAGTTCAGCACAGTCATCAGATGTTGCAGTCATCTATCCAGAACGGACAGCCAATGATCCACCGTGATTTTCACAATGATATTCACAGCTGCAATCACAGTGACTTGGCTGGTAACCCACTTCTCCAAGGCATGCCTGAAGTCGGTCAACGGTTCCATCTTCAGCAGCTGCCCAATGGTGTCTATGATCCAGAGTTAGGGATGGATGAAAACCCATACTACTTTTCCATCAATCAAATGTTGTATGAGGCACATTTGTGTCGAGTCAGAAGAGGAAGTGGTTTTCTTGACAGCTCTTGAAGAAATGATATTTGGAGTCTGTGAATGTGTATTTGAAAACCTGATGTCTTTTAAACTCTCCCAACTCATCTTTGATTACGTATTTGAAAACCTGATGTCTTTTTAAACTCTCCCAACTCATCTTTGATTATGTATTTTAAACTCTGTCCTTTTAAACTCTTATTGCTCATCATTGAATGCCCATTTGAAATTCAGATGTATTTTTGAATTCTCCTAACTCATGTATCAATGTTTACTGGTAACTTTTTGAACTATTCAAGCTCATTTTTGAATATCTATTTGCAACTATGATGTCTTTCTTTTTAGCTCGTGTGCGAATGTCTATGTGTTTTTGCACTCTTCTAGTTCATCTTTGAAAGTCCATTTGAAACTTTAAGAGTGTCTTTGTGAGCACTTCTCACTCATCTGTGAATGTGTGTTTGAATTTCTGAGATCTTTTTGTTATATGAACTCTCTTAGCTGGTGTCTGAATGTCCAGATGACAATGTCCATTTGAAGCGATAGCTTTTTGAACTTTAGCCTATCTTTGTATCTGTATTTGAAACTTTATTTTTTAAACTCTTTTAATTTGACTTGAATGTCCATTTGAAACTGTCTTTTCTAACTCCACTAGCCAATCTTTTTGAACTTCACCAGCTCATGTCAAAATATCCATTTGAAATGCTGTCTTATTTTAAACCCATCTTTGCATGTGTTAATAAAACTCTGGTGTTTTT
Organism: Cepaea hortensis; assembly: GCA_963921405.1. Lineage (NCBI taxonomy): Eukaryota > Metazoa > Mollusca > Gastropoda > Stylommatophora > Helicidae > Cepaea > Cepaea hortensis. The sequence continues at coordinate 69,133,601 of OY992876.1, read as the reverse complement.
TTAAAACTTTCCTAACTCATGTATAATGCATTCAATTTTATTGAACCTTCTTTGTTAAATGCTTAGTTTATTTGTTAGCGAAGGAGATTTGTACAAATCTTTCTTCTCAAATGTAGATATTTCACTGAACATAAGTGTAAATATAAAATGCAAAGAAAGTAGATTGTACATTGACAATATTAAAGTGCTGCAGAAATCTTGAAAATGTGGGCATGTAGAAGACTGGGGCAAACATTTATGGGAAGAGATGTCAGATAAAGAAATCATAACCTATGAGTGAAAATAGAAGCACCAATCAACATAGAAATAAGATTAAAGTTCGTTACAAGACGTCACAGACAACCCTGACAGTTTTTGGCTGTTTGTGATTTCTTGGAAAGTTTTCGCAGTAGTTTCAGTAGAAATAAGGTATTCTGGGCATTCTTGGTTGGTTGTGATTCCTCTTGAAGGCTATGAATTTGGCTCTTAAGTTAGATGCCTTGGAGGCCAGGTCATCTGAACTCTTAATAGGGCTTGCATCTATTGGAGTAAGGTTGGCGTAGAGATTTTCCTCCTGGCCTGTTGTTGAAGTACCATCTCCACAAGGACTGTTGCGGAGTTTTCCTTCCCCTCTCCAAGCTGGAACTAGCAGGGTGTGAAAAATGGCAGCGGTACTTTACACCTGTGGGGAAGCATAACGGGATGTAATCGAGTCGTGATTCCTGTGGTGGAGAAGCATACTGGGATGTAATAAAGTCGTGATTCCTGTGGTGGAGAAGCTTATTGGGATGTAATCAAGTTGTGATTCCCATGGAGAAGAATATCGGGGTGTAATAAAGCCGTGATTCCTGTGGATAAGCATGTAGGGATGTAATCAAGTCATAATTCCACTTGTGTGTTACTGGGACCCTTTAGGAAGCAAATGACATTAACAGTGTAACTTATCATGCATATTGTAAAAGATGATTAAAGAGGAGTGGCATGGAACTGCCCTCCCCATACCATAGACAAGTTTAGCTACAAAACATAGCCAACCGTTAACAAGTCTACAGATAAGGACAGATGACTAACTCAGCTAGTCATGATGAAAGGAGGCTGTTATAGAAGAAGAATAACGTGTGAAGTCTGGATCAAAAACTTATCTCTTTTAACCGAGGAAAATCTCAAGAACTGGCACTTTGATTGATAGAACTATATGTGAATTGGGAAAGAGGTTATAATGTGGTGAGAACCCGGGATGGTTAACCTGGTCAACAAATGCCTGAAGAAGTCGGATGTGTCGGTCAAAAGGCGCAAGTATCGCAGCTCTGATGTAAACAGGTACGATGCAGCTACGTCCAAAACAAACATTCCGGACAAACAAAGAAGAAGAAGAAGAAGATGTGGGGAGGACATGGAAATAGCAGCAACAGACAGCAAAATGATATGTCAGCTTGATGTGAGCTGTTTGGGGACCTACATTCCACTAGAGAGCAGAAGAAGAAGAGGTCATGATTCGGTGCAGCGTGTGTGCACTGTCTGGGATTAGACTGAGGTTGAAGAGGTCATGATTCGGTGCAGCGTGTGTGCACTGTCTGGGATTAGACTGAGGTTGAAGAGGTCATGATTCGGTGCAGCGTGTGTGCACTGTCTGGGATTAGACTGAGGTTGAAGAGGTCATGATTCGGTGCAGCATGTGTGCACTGTCTGGGATTAGACTGAGGTTGGGGCTGAGTGGTCTTGAGGTATGGTGTCCGCCTTGAGTGCTGGAGGTCCCGGGTTCAAGCCCCAGTGAGGGCCAGGATGTTTTCACGTGGACTTCTAGTAACCAAATTTCCCCTGGTCTCTGGGTAGTGAGATCGGACGCCCATGTGTATTGTTGCGTACATAAAAAATCCCTTGGCAGTTGGAAATTGAAAAAGAGTAGCCTAACTGCGCTGCCCTGGCAAAATGATTAAAAATCTAGTTAACTTGAATAACTAAAAAAATAGAGTTAAAAATCTACCCATCTAAAGTATTTCAGCATCCTCGCCAGTGCCACAGAGTTCATCCACTGAGTTGAGATTCTCCGGACTCAGGTTTGAATTAGGAGTAGAATGGAGCACTTATGGGTTACACCCTTGTGCTGTGATGTTGATCTGTCGACTAAACTAAACTAAACTAGACTTAGGTTTGTCATGTCCCCTCCACAGGTTTGAGGTATTATATTGTCAACAGTCTCCAAACTAATGCTTGGTTGGCCATAGAAACACTCATTGCAAATTGCTGCCATGACAAAAAAAAAAAGATGGAAGTTTTTTTTTTTTTTTTTGCAATTTGGACGTTATTTTGAGGAAACACATGCAATCTTCATTTATAGTGTCTGTTTAACAGTCACAAGTTATTTATTTGAATCATATTTCTAGCAAGGCTTTGCTCTTCATCTAACTTGTTTAAAAATAATTCAAAATTGGTCTCCCATATCTGCAAGTTGTTTTCCATAAAGGTTAGTTGTCTCCCAAAGATGCTAGTGGTAGATTATTGGAATATGTTTGTATTGCTGCCATGATAAAGAAAAAGTTGGAAGGAAAATTGGTAAGTGGAAGACAGTGGTTGGATAACATAAAAAGATTTATAGGAAAGATAGTATCAAATTGAACAATTATGGCTCAAAACATAATATTTGAGATTCTGTGTATTTGGTGTTCAGTGTGACTAGTGACCAGTATGGTTATGGGTATGATGCATTCTTATCTTTGAACATTACAATGAAATAGATCAAAAGTGCCCTTGAAAATTAACACTGAGACAATTCATAAAATGTTCTTATTTCAAATGTTTAACACTTTACTAAAAAATATTGAATGCTCTAATCTGATAATTTTATATACTCACAGTTTTGAGCAATCATCTTTGTAATTTTCAGTTTGTTTGCAATTTGGACATTATTTGGGGAAAAACATGTAGTCTTCATATGAAGTGTCTGTTTAACATCACAAGTATCCATCTGTTTGAATTATATTTCTAGCAAATGGTCTGCAATTCATCTGACTCGTTTAAAAATAATTCAGAGTGTCTCCCATAAAGGCATGTTGTCTCCCATATCTGAAAGTTCCACATCAAGGTAAGCTTCTCCCATATCTGCATATCATGTTCATTGCCCTCTTTGGACAACAATCACCTTCAAATATATATCCTGTTAATAGGATTATTAATCTCAGCCGGTGATGGACCCTAATATAACGTCTCTCTGAGGTTGAACGGGGTAGGGGTAATCAAAGTAGAAAAAAAATCTGCAAGTTGTCTCCCATATCTGCATGTTGTGTCCTAGATCTACATGTTATCTCCCATAATTTGTCTCCCATATTTGCAACTTCTATCCAATATCTGCTATGTTGTCTCCCATATCTGCATGTTGTCTCCCAAATCTGCAAGTTATTTCCCATAAAGGCAAGTTGTTTCCCATAAAATTAATGTCGTAATATCTGTGGGGTGAGTGGAGCTATTACTACACTGCACTTCGTGGGATATGTTCTGGGTGTAGGGATAGGTGTAATCAGTCTCCCAACGCCTTCAGTCCCTGGACCCTGCTTTTTCACAATCTTTCAACCTAGGGCGCTAACCACTAGGGGCTCAGTTCCGACGACATAACTCTGGTTTCGTCAAGAAAATAATGCATCACTGTATTATGTACAAGAGTAAAGTAGAGGACAGTTCTAGAGTAAGGCATGGAGTATTAGAGATAGATAGACAAAGGATTAGTAGTATAGGATCAGAGAACCATCCTCGGACTGCACCAGTAACGTCATCACGTTCAGCTGTAGCAGTCACCTCACCGGTCTTTGGCAGCTCCTTCCTCGAATGGTCTGGACTGGTCTGCCTGCTGGACTTTGGTAGTTATCTCCATGGATGCACAGTTAGGTTCTGGCAGTGAACATTCAGGATTTCCAAAGTCATTCGAAGTCTTGGTATGAATTGTTCATAATGGGTTTGATTCCCGTGTTCAGGCTGTTGATCGAAACCTCTCACAGAGCAAAAAAAGTTCACCAACTGCTGAATGTTTAATTAATGTGACACCAGTGTCCAGGTGTCTCACACCCATTTGGAAATCTAGAACGACTCGTGGGAGCTGCATGGCTCACTTTACTAACAATGTCACAGTGTCTTCAGTGTGAGCTGGCCTAGCATTGAAAGTGTCATGGTTACCTTAAACATGCTGTTGGTAATATGTGGCCGATGTAATCGGTACATGTCAGGTACTTGAAGAACCTTCTGGCAGACGAGCGATATTGTTGATGGGAACGTCTCATGCGGAAGTCAAGCGCTGCTCCAACACTGGGGAGTTCGCACAGTTACTACTTCTGAGTTAGCCATGTTCATCCGTCATATGCCGGGCCTAAGATATCTTCTATGTCACAATCGAAGGTAGGTTCTGCAATGAGAGGACCTAGTGAAAGTACCCTGGCACAGCCTATGGTGCCTAACTAAAGAAAGGACGCTAAGCCCTCAGCCTTGGTTTACATATTACATATGTTAACCTGATTCTCCTCATCTGTGAAATAGTATAGACAGCGGTTAACCTGGGACCCTCATCCGTCAGGCAGCCCCTGGAACAGCTTCGTCAGTGAAGACCTAGATGGCAGCTTGGACAGGTCCGGTCTCTCCATCGCAGGTGTCCTCTAGAACTCACCTGTAAAACACTCAGTCTTTCTCACTCCTTTCATCCATCACTTCTGAGTTTAAGGAGCTGCGTAAGGCTTCTTCTTTCGTTCGCCAGAAATATGAGTTCGCCATGAACTTCCTGATGATCCCTCTTTGCTCTCACACCTGAGTCAGTTTCTCTCTGGGCCCTCACTCCCAGATATTAGAGAAATGATATATTACATGCGACTCTTGCCCTTATTAGTGATCGAGTGGTGTGCACCTACTTTAGTCCTTCCCTCTTTTGGTTCGAAGGTCAAGTGTAGAATAACTACCTGGGTTCGTTCACAAGTAGCAGGCAATTAGCACATTCCCATTCGGTCCCCCGGTTTAGTGGCCTGACCCTATAGCTGACCTACTGGGATCAACATGTTCATCTGTAGAAGGCAGTCTGCCCCCTCTTTTCTATGTCCCCTCTCTCCCTATTGTGGAGAAAGAAAGTTCCCCATTGTTGCCCCAAGTAGGGAATGATTACTTAAGGACCCGCAGAGGAAAGTAGGAATAGAAAGATCAATATTCCGCCCGAAACAGCCGTGATGCACCCTCGCTATCAATTGATCGTATAACTCCGATATGCGGCTGGTGCTCCATTTCGACATATCCCGATATCACTGTTCAATAACTACAATAGTAACACAGTCGAACTTCTTCTCATCCATCTCCCTTCGCTAGATCGATCGATTTGCATTTGACTTTTCTCGCTGGATGTAAACATGACTCATCGCTCACTTGCGCCGGCATACCATGAAGTGCTCTTCGAACTATTAATTTCGGGCAGATAGGTCATGCATATATTCTTCTCATAATAGAACAGGCCACGGGACTAACAAGACCCTTTTGGAGTTGCTATTTGACAGCTGTTGGCGTAATTAACCCGTTTAAATAAAAAAATATTAAAGCACCATTTTTACACGCCTAACGGCGGCTGTCCACGATCGATAATGCCTACTTAATATGCATGTCCTAACTTGCGCAACATTAATAGTTCAGCAAGTTGTTTCCCATAAAGGCAAGTTATTTCCCATAAAGGCAAGTTGTTTCCCATAAAGGCAAGTTATTTCCCATAAAGGCAAGTTGTTTCCCTTAAAGGCAAGATGTCTCCCATATCTGCAAGTTATTTCCCATATCTGCAAGTTGTTTCCCATAAAGGCAAGTTGTCTCGCATATCTGCAAGTTGTCTGCCATTTCTGCAAGTTGTTTCCTATAAAGGCAAGTTGTTTCCCATAACCTTTTTTTTGTTTCCCCACAAAGGCGAGTTGTTCCCCATAAAGACCGGTTGTCTCCCCATCTATAAGTTGTCTGCCAAAGCTGCAAGTGGTAGATTATAGGAATATGTTTGTATAGTAGTGCATAATTTCTCATTTAAACCTGTTTTTAACTGCCAACATAATTATTGTTGAGTGTATAAGTAGTTATTTTCTGGACTTTTAAAATCATCAACTGTACGAGTTAGTTCCTGAGTCCATGTACCAATGTTTGCGCCAGCACTGTGTGTTTTAGAAGATAAGCACTGGGAGCATTAATTGTGTACGTTCCATTACTGAGTGTTTTAGAGCATAAGGTATGTTTGTACCATGGCTATTTGATTTAGAGCAGTAGTTATGTTTGTACATTAGATGAGTTAGATCGTTAGATATGTTTGTACAACATTGGTTGATTTAGATTGTCAGTTGTGCGTGTACAACATTGGATGATCTAGAGCATTAATTATTTTTGTACAACATTGGATGATTTAGAGCATTAATTATGTTTGTTTGACATTGGTACAACATTGGATGATTCAGAGCGTTAATTATGATACAGAGCTGATCGATTGGCTAAGGAAGGAGCAAAAGAAGAACAACCTGAAGTGCCAATTACATACCACCAAAAGAAAAGAATGATAAATCAGTCAGAAGGCCACCAAATCCTACTCAAGATGACTACCACGTTATGGACAGACCAGAACAGGTCATTCTTCTGCACCTCAGAACAGGGCACAATAGATTACGCAACCACATGTATACAAAATTCAAGATTGGTGACTCAGCCATGTGCACATGTGGTTTGGCATCGCAGACAGCAGAGCACATACTCCAGGATTGCAAAAACTACAACACATCCAGGCGAACCTTCTGGCCTAGAGAGACAGCAATGGAAGATAAACTCTATGGACCGCCGAGTGAACTAAAAAAGACTTTTAGATTCATACAAGAGACAACATTGCAGTTTTAGACATATTTCTGACGAACGAAAGAAGAAGAAGAAGAATTGTGATGATTTTGAGCATTAGCCTTTTGTATCCCTCTTGCATCATTTTGAGCAACAGTTATAAAAATTCACTACAACTAATTGGGATTGAGTAAAGGTGGTGGTAATGGTAGAGGATGGGAAACACACCACGGTGTGACATTGAAGTTTACAAATCTTGGTTTTGTTCGTTGTGACGTGGGCCATGACTCATCCATATGTTGCCACAGGAAAGACCTGGTCCAAGTCTGAGCTTCTATCAGTCATCTAGGTACCGTCCCCACAATGAAGGTTGACTGCACTGTCTGTCTCTCGCTGTGATTGTATATTCTGTCTAGGTACCGTCCCCACAATGAAGGTTGACTGCAATGTATCTCCAGCACTGTCTGTCTCTCGCTGTGATTGTATATTCTGTCAGACTGCTATTTATCCATCTCCTGATGTTATCTTCCCACTTGTATCATTGCCTACCTCTTGCTCACTTGCCTTCAACCTTACCCTCCAGTATGGTTTTTAAAATAGTGTTATTTTAACGTGGCCAAAATATTAAGAAAATTTCTTTTATTAACTCTTTTTATTCCCAGTCTTTCTAGAACGTCAGTTTCTGATTGTTTTTGTTTCTATACAGGCGATTAGTTGTTCCAGTGTCCTGTTCCTAGTATGATTATGATTACATACTCACTTCTTTTCATTTTGTGAGTGTGTGGAGCTTATTTATTTGAATAGTTGTCTTCTTTAACAATGAACTGCATATTTAAGTGGAAGATGGCTTGTTGTCAGTGCTCTGGTGATCTGGTCGTGTCGAGGTGACTGTTTCGTTCACGAGTTCATGTGGGACAATAATGAACAAAAAAGTATGTTTGGTTTTCACTGGGACAAGAATGCAACGATAATGTGTGACCCATTTGCTATGAAATTGGAACTGCGCGACTAGTATTGTTCAGGTGCTTCTGATGACCAATAACTTAATTGTTATTTGATCCATTTCTCTTTCTTGAATTGTTTTTTGTTTGATTCTTTCATAGTTTCTTTCACTATTTAGTATTGGTTAGTCATTTGGTTTTCATTGTAAGGTTTTAGCCTCACCCAGTTTGGAAAACTCCAATAAACTGTTAGCATGATCTTTTACTTGTAAATGAGCTCAATCAGTAACACCGTCTTTTTAATCTCCAGAAGCTTCTCACTTGACATTTTTATTGTTTATTCCCAGTAATATTTTGTTTGAGTGTGAGTCTTATTTTGTGCAACTGGTTTCCATATTTGTAAATAGTCACATATTTAACAATGTATTTTATCTTTTGTACATGTTAATCTCTCATTTGAACAAATAAAATAGTTCTTAATCTTCCACCATTGGTTATATTGTCCCAGTTGAACCCATTTGAAATAACTATTCAGAGTATCCCAGTCATTAATTATACATAAGGTCGGATCACTTGCTGTGCATCCATCTGGGCAGGCGCAGTGACTTACTGGGCATCCAGAAATACGGTGGCTGAACAGCAGAGACCAGCTAGAAAGGCCCGATTAACAGGACCTTCATCTGCAGAGAATATTCCATGCCCTCACTGTGCAAGATATTTCCGCGGCGCACCAGACTTATAGGTCATCCCCGAACCCACAAACCTCCAAACATGACCTCCAGATGGATGAAAGGAGGGGTCTTCATCATTTGCAATGGACGAAAGATCGCACTCTTTTAAAATTTAGCTTTTTATTTCATCACTGGTTGTCTGCCATTAAAAAAAAGTTCCACATTGTAGCCAGTGTCTGACTGGCCAGGGTGCCAACTTGCCTGATGGCAAGTGGGCCTCCTTAAACATTACACGTATGTTGAAATGTGAATGAATAAACGTGCTGGCAACCAATATTGCTTGACCTTGGTTGCTACTGGTTGTAGCTTGTTATTGTTTAAAGCCTATCCATTCTTCTTTGTCCAACAGATTCTTTGTTGTGTTTCTTTTTTCAGTTATTAGACTATATTTGTTTTGTCTGTTTACAGCAGAGCTGCAATTTTTGAGGCATATATGTTCACTTTGCCATCACTATGATGGCCACCTCAGGCTTAGAAGTTACCAGATTCCATCTCCACATAGGGATGGAAATTCTGCCAAGAGAATGTTGTCTAACGATATCACATGTCCCTCTTGTGACTTGGGTAGTGAGATCGATTCGATTACCTAGCCAGCTCGGATAGGTATGGAAAAGAGGAGATCTCGTGTACAATTCGTGCATGTTAAACAAAGGGGTTTAAAAACCAAGGGGATTGACTTCATTATGCCAGGTTTTATCCCGTATTGCTCAGTCTCTTTTCAGAAGGTGGCATGCCAAATTGCGCTAGTGAACTGAACGACGTGGCCTGAATATAAACCCAACTTTTGGAGTGCGAGGCAGGCGGCATAATCTGCCGAAACTTCCTGTACATGTTATAAATCCCATGGTAGTTAGAAATCTTAAACAACAGGCTGTAAGGCCATTGCCCTGGCAAGACTTAGAAAAAATCTACGCATGGTTAGATAGTTACCTCGGATGGTGTATATCTAGAGGAAGCAAACACAAATACCAGCCGAAGTCGAACACACTTGAGGTGCATAACCAGGAGTGATTCACTCCTGTGATTCATTCCTGATAGATTCACCCTTGTGATTCATTCCTGATAGATTCACTGTTGTTATTAATTCCTGATAGGTTCACTTCTGTGATTCATTCCTGATAGATTCACTCCCATGATTTGTTCCTGATGGTTTCACTTCCGTGATTAATTTCTGATGGGTTCACTGCCATGATTCCTTCCTCATAGATTCACTCCTGTGATTCATTCTTGATGGATTCACTCCCATGATTAATTCCTGATAGATTCACTGCTGTTATTAATTCCTGATAGATTCACTGCTGTGATTCATTCCTGATGGATTCACTCTCGTGATTTGTTCCTGATAGATTCACTCCTGTAATTCATTCCTGATAGATTCACTCCTGTAATTCATTCCTGATAGATTCACTCCCGTGATTCATTCCTGATAGATTCGCTCCTGTGATTCATTCTTGATAGATTCACTCCTGTGATTCATTCCAGATAGAGATGGTTCCATTGCCCAGTTACCGAGTTCAGTGCTTGGAGTGACACTGTGAACTGTGGAGTGCTTCTACATCTGTCTGTGGTTTGTTTGAACTTCATGTTCAGAAAATGGTGGCGGCCAGTTGCTGAACTAGCTAGTTTTGCATTATGCAGTAAAGTATGTGAAGCTGCTGTATTTCTAGCTGCTTCCATCGACGATGAACTGTAATTTTCATGGCGGACTGTTGTGTTGGCATTCTGGCAGCTGCCTTATGCATGTACTTGCCTGTGCATGCTGTTGGGTTGTCGGTACTGCTGTCTGTTCCACTCTTCACATGGGACAGAGAGGGGCATTTTGTGTGATATTCACTGGCACAGGAATGGAGCATTATGAGGGTGAACCTTTGTCGTGAAGCTGGAACCACGGCTACTTAACGACTAACTATTCCTGATAGAGGAATTAAGAAGAAGAGGATGCAGGACTAGCTTTTTATTGTTAGCTTCCCAACTGAACCCTTAGTTTTGTAAATTAAAGATGACTATATCAATCAACCTGTCATCTAACCATATGGATGATTTTAACAATTTCCGCAGTTTCCTATTTGAGATTTTCAGAATTTAGTTGCAAGTAGATTGCCATTGGAGTATGTAATAAAATATAACTGCTAGCAATCTGCCATATGTGGTATTTGTTTGTATTGGTTGCAAATAATTTCTTATATGCACACTTGTATCCTTGGCATTGTAATGGTCATGGAATTAGTTTATGAATGTTATTGTCTAACCACGGAAATTAAATAATTTTGGAATTTGTAAATGAATGAAAGTTATTGATTCTTTGGAAGTCATGATTTACAAATTAGTAAATGAGTGAATATTATTATATGTTTGGAAGTGTCATGATTTATGAATTAGTAAATGAGTGAATGTTATTATATTTTTGGAAGTGTCATAATTTTGGAATTAGTAAATGAGTGAATGTTGTTATATTTTTGGAAATGTCAAAATTTATGAATGAGTAAATGAGTGAATGATAGTTATAAGTCAGCAACTAGGGTTAGAATTGAATGGTAAGAAGACACAGATTATGGTCGTTACTGGGAAGAAGGAAATAACACAATGTGATATACGAGTAAATGGGCATATTCTTAAACAAGTTAATCAGTACAGTTATCTCGGAACAGTCGTAACATCTGATGGGAGATGCTTTGAAGAGATTAGAACAAGAATTGCCATTGTGAAGGTAGCCTTTTGCAAGATGAAAAACATACTGACCAATAAAAAGATATCAATTGAAACGAGAAAAAGAATGTTGAAGTGCTCCATAGAACTTGTACTTTTTTATGCATGTGAAGCGTAGACAATGAGCAGTCAAGTTGAAAAACATCTGATGGCTGTGGAAATGTGGTTTCTGAGGAAAATGCAAAGAATACCATGGACAGACAGAAAAACCAATGAACAAGTCCTTCAAGAAATGATTGAAGATCGTAAACTGATTAGAGTCATTAGACGTAGGCAGTCAACATTTTTTGGGCATGTTATGAGAAGAAATGACTTGGAGAACTTGGTGACAACTGGCAAGATCGAAGGGAAGAGACCAAGGGGAAGACCGAGAAGTAAATAACTAGATGGCTTGGCCACATGGCATGGTCAAGATAGGAACACAGAGCTGATCCGCGTCTCTGGTGGTCGAGTGAGATGGCAAGACATGACCGCCCACGCTTATCGGCTTTGCACATGATGAAATGGAAGTGTCATAATTTGCGAATTAGTAAATAAGTGAATGTCCCATATTTTTGGAAGTGTCATAGTTTTGGAATTAATTCATGAATGTTGTTTATCCAGGGAAGTGTCATTATTTTGGAATTAGTAGAAGAATGTTGTCAGTACAGGGAGTGTAGTCATCTTGGAATTAATATGTGAAGGTTGATGATCCAGAGGAGTGTAATAGTCTTGGAATTAGTAAATAATGACTTTGTCAATCCATGGCAATGTATTTAAGTTTGATACATTGACATTCATGAATGACCGCGAGGTCATGGGCTAACGGGGCTATGGCTCGCCATAGGGGATGGACTCCCTGTGGTCAGATTAGTGTCCTAAACCTGCGACTGGCCAGCAAGCCGGCAGGGGATCTTCATACTGCTCGTAGAAAAACTAAGAAGTATAAACGGACTGCGACCCGGCAATGTTAATGGACTAAAGAAGAAGAAACAACAACAATTCACCTAAACGAACATCGCTTGAAACAAGTAAAGAGTTTCAAGTACCTAGGAAGTGTAATATCATCAAATGGCAGATCAGAAGACGAGATCGAAAATAGGTGCAATAAGGCAAATCGACTCATTGGACAAATGGCACCAATAATACTAAAGAACACACATGTATCAATAACTACTAAGAAAGCACTTTACAACACAATCTTCCTATCTACTCTATGTTACCAATGCCAAACCTGGACAATGACAGAAAAAGAGAAAAGAAAAATCACAACAGAAATGAGGTTCCTGAGAAGAAGAATAAACGTATCAAGAAGAGATAAGATCAGAAATGAAGAAATCAGGACTAAAGTGGGGGTTAAAGCAGCACTAGATTTTATCAGAAAGCAGCAAGTCAAATGGTTTGGCCATGCAAGTAGGTTACCAGTCAACAGTATAGCACAACAAGCAATGATGTACAGACCAGACGGAATCGGAGGAAGAGGCCGACCACGTAAACGTTGGACGGAGGGAATAGCAGAGTTCATGGGAATATCGATATATGAAGCCCATAATCGGGCACTCTCACGAAGTTTATACTTCACTTCGACACCGCAAGGTACAAGAGGAACATGATAAGATGAGATGAGACATTGACATTCACATTGTCTGGCCCTGAATAGAACTTGCACAGTTTGTCAGAGGATTCATCAAACCAGCCCACCCTGCTCTAGCTCAGTTGCTGCGATATTTCATTCTGTCCCATTGCATCATTTCATCCATCTAGTGCCTTGCCGGCTGGCGTGGGCGATCATGCTTCTCCACAAATTACGATCTCTGACGTCATTGATCAATTTGTGTGTTGACTCCCTTCCGTGACATGACACAAGACTGTCAAGAATCTTCTCACACTTTCTTCCTCTATCTCTCTTTCTGCAAATCTTTCCAGTTGTCACATGTTCCAGTTTCTGTCTTATCATAATGTAGCCAAAAATATGATGACTGTCTCTTTCTGATGTTTGTGATACACTGTCTTTGCACTCAGCCTCCCTTAAAAGATCCATTTTGGCTGTCCAATTAATTTTCAGCAGTCTTCTATAAAAGCACATCTCCAAGGCTTCCAGAGATTTTTTTGCCTGTTTACTAATTGTCCAGGATTCGCAGCCTTATGTTAAAACAGGTTGTATGTAACATGCAAGAATTCTTTTTATAACTTTCAAGGACTGTGACTTATTGCACAAAACTCTTCTAATTTAGTTGCTTAAAATAACGACAGTGTGAGGTAGAAAGAGTCAAAGTGACATCATTGTATGGTAGAAAAAGTTATAGTAACGACTGTCTGAGGTAGAAAGGGTCAACGTGACATCAGTGTGAGGTGGAAACAGTTGCAGTAATGACTGTGTTGGGTAAAGTGTCAAAATGACATCAGTGTGAGGTGGAAACAGTTGCAGTAATGACTGTGTTGGGTAAAGTGTCAAAATGACATCAGTGTGAGGTGAAAAAAATTATAGTAATGACTGTGAAGTAGAAAGGGTCAAAGTGACATCAGTGTGAGGTAGAACAAGTTATAGTAATGACTGTGTGGGGTAGAAAGAGATAAAGTAAGAATTGTGTGAGGTAGGAAAAGTTATAGTAATGACTGTGGGGTAGAAAGAGATAAAGTAACAATTGTGTGAGGTAGAAAAAGTTATAGTAATGTCTGAGATAGAAAGAGATAAAGTAATAACACTCTAAGATGGAAAGAGATACAGTAACAACTCTCTGAGATAGAAAGAGATGCAGTAAGAACTCTCTGAGATAGAAAGAGATAAAGTAACAACTCTCTGAGGTAGAAAGAGATAAAGTAACCACTCTCTGAGATGGAAAGAGATACAGTAACAACTCTATGATATAGAAAGAGATACAGGAACAACTCTCTGAGATGGAAAGAGATACAGTAACAACTTTCGGAGGTAGAAAGAGATAAAATAACAACTCTCTGAGATGGAAAGAGATACAGTAACAACTCTCTGATGTAGAAAGAGATACAGGAACCACACTCTGAGATGGAAAGAGATACAGTAACAACTCTCTGAGGTAGAAAGAGATAAAGTAACAACTTTCTGAGGTAGAAAGATAAAGTAACAACTCTCTGAGATGGAAAGAGATACAGTAACAACTCTCTGAGAAGGAAAGAGATAAAGCAACAACTCTCTGAGATAGAAAGAGACACAGTAACAACTCTCTGAGATAGAAAGTGATACAGTAACAACTCTCTGAGATGGAAAGAGATACAGTAACAACTCTCCAAGATGAAACGATTTTAAGTAATAACTCTCCAAGATGGAATGATTTTAAGTAACAACTCTCTGAGAAGGAGAGAGATACAGTAACAACTCTCTTAGATGGAAAGATTTTAAATAACAATTCTCTGAGAAGGAAAGAGATACAGTAACAACTAACTGAGATAGAAAGAGATAAAGTAACAACTCTCTGAGATAGAAAGAGATAAAGTAACAACTCTCTGAGATAGAAAGTGATACAGTAACAACTCTCTGAGATGGAAAGAGATACAGTAACAACTCTCCAAGATGAAACGATTTTAAGTAATAACTCTCCAAGATGGAATGATTTTAAGTAACAACTCTCTGAGAAGGAGAGAGATACAGTAACAACTCTCTTAGATGGAAAGATTTTAAATAACAATTCTCTGAGAAGGAAAGAGATACAGTAACAACTAACTGAGATAGAAAGAGATAAAGTAACAACTCTCTGAGATAGAAAGAGATAAAGTAACAACTCTCTGAGATAGAAAGAGATAGAGTAACCACTCTCTGAGGTAGAAAGAGATAAAGTAACAACTCTCTGAGGTAGAAAGAGATAGAGTAACTCTCTGGGGTAGAAAGAGATAACTCTGAGGTAGAAAGAGGTAAAGTAATAAGTAAAGATAGTAATTTGGGAAAGTCTCTACATCAATCTCACCGTGGTAGAAGTAAGCCCTTCTCAAAACTTCAATGCAGTTGCTTAAATTTAAGAGTTAAACTCATCTCCTCCTTCCAAATAATTCACCAACCATCCATGACTTGCCTGTAAGTCATATCCCATGTTTTTAGACTGAGTTAGTCAGATTCATGTATGCATCCCGCAGGTGTGTTGCCGTAGTCGATAGTGAGCTGCATTGATAATATCAATAGCATGGTCGGGTGAGGGTTCGTCGTCTCACTGAGGTCAAGGCTGGCGACGTATTGCCCCGTGCATTCAGGCCTACAAGATATGTTGACCCAATCACAAAGACTTTTCGCAGGAAACCGCTTCAGGAAGGAGACTCCATGGTGAAGCGGTCAAGCCGTCTGACTCGGGTTCCGAGCACCAGCCAGGCGGCCTTAATTCCTCAGGCTCAAAGACTCCCTTGCCATACACCGCAAGGTACTATATCGGCAGCAAAAAAGTGGGTTTGGGCCAAAGAGAAAGTGGGTTTGGGCCAAAGAAAAAGTGGGTTTGGGCCAAAGAAAAAGTAGGTTTGGGCCAAAGAAAAAGTAGGTTTGGGCCAAAGAAAAAGTGGGTTTGGGCCAAAGAAAAAGTAGGTTTGGGCCAAAGAAAAAGTGGGTTTGGGCCAAAGAGAAAGTGGGTTTGGGCCAAAGAGAAAGTGGGTTTGGGCCAAAGAAAAAGTGGGTTTGGGCCAAAGAGAAAGTGGGTTTGGGCCAAAGAAAAAGTAGGTTTGGGCCAAAGAAAAAGTGGGTTTGGGCCAAAGAGAAAGTGGGTTTGGGCCAAAGAAAAAGTAGGTTTGGGCCAAAGAAAAAGTAGGTTTGGGCCAAAGAAAAAGTAGGTTTGGGCCAAAGAGAAAGTGGGTTTGGGCCAAAGAAAAAGTAGGGTTGGGCCAAAGAAAAAGTGGGTGTGGGCCAAAGAAAAAGTAGGCTTGGGCCAAAGAAAAAGTGGGTTTGGGCCAAAGAAAACGTAGGTTTCGACTAAGCAAAAAGTAAGTTTGAACCAAACAAAACGTAAGTTAGCCGCGGTTCCAACTTCATGACAACGGGTCGTCCTGTGCCAGTGGATATCACACAAAATGCTCAGAGTAAAAAAAAAAGTAAGTTAGAGCCAAACAAAAAATAGGTTTGAACCTAACAAAAATGGATGACTGAAAATGAGAAGTAGGAGTGTGTCACAGTTATGACTATTTGAAAGGTGGTAATATGGGGTAGGAGTGTGTCACAATTATGACTACTTAAAAGGTGGTAATATGGGGTCAGACATGTCGTATTATGTATCAAATTTAGGGGGGTTTGATAAGAAAACTACTGTATATAAGCCCATGGCAGATACGGGAAGTCGCTGTCAACGATTAATCATCCCATGACACTTAATCTATTAATACTGAAGAAGATAGGGTATCAAGATAAACAGTTAAAAGTTAGTTGCATATCCTTTACAGGACGTCACAGTCAACCCCAACATTTGTTTGGCTGTTCGTGATTTCTTGACAAGTTTACGTTCATTAATTTACCATTGATATCTGAATGACCGGCACTCATAGCCTACCATTTTCAATACCAAAAAAAAAAACAAAACAACAACGCTTGGTGGTCTGCTGCCAAATTGCTCACAGCAAGGTAAACAGAAATGAGGAAAATGAAATATTTTGGACACGTTGTTAAACAAGAGATGACAGTCTAGAAAATGTAATTATGGAGGGAAGTGTACTGGGAAGATTCAAAAGGAGGGAGACTATAACATAGAGGGGTTCAAGATGTGAAAGGTAACACATGACACCAATGGAGGCAGGACAGGACAATCGGCTTGTGATAGAGAGCCGTGTCAAAAGACCTCTGGGGCGAGTTTCCGCCGATCACTACATGATAATGTAGTGTCAACCCCGACATGTTTTGGCTGTTCGTGATTTCTTGGCAAGTTTACGTTCAGTAGTTTGCTGTCTATTTGACCGGCAACAAAGCAGGAGTGTCCGTGGCGAGGTGGCAAAGCCGTCTGATTCGGGCTTCGAAGGTTGTGGGTTCGATTCCGGGCAGGGTCCTACCGTTCACAAGTGCATTTTTCGGAGACTCCTGGGGATCGTCGCTGGAACTACGGAGTTCTTAATTCGACTTTTAAGCGACTACATGATAATGATGAGGTATCAGTACTGCATACTTATGACCCTGTGTGTGTTTTTATTTAAATGTGTGTAGATGGGAGTTGGGGTCTATACAAACATACACAAGACCATTATTATTATTATTATTTAAAAAAAAACAAACACACACACACACACACACACACACACACACATATATATATATATATATATATATATATATATATATATAATATATATTATATATATATATAATATATATTATATATATATATATATATATATATATATATATATATATATATATATATATATATAATATATATATATCTTTGAGCTTGAGCGTAGTCCATACACGTGCTAGTAGTTCTTATAGTTGCCACTACTGGGGAGTGCACTCGGCCTATTACGTGTGGATTAGCTTCCCCTATTATCAGTATCCTTGTCATCAGGCGAACTCACCCCGACCTCTGAAGTACTTGTAATTTGTAATTTACGTCTCCAAGTCAAGGACGAGAAGTCAACAATTTAGTTCAGCCCGCTACCTCGACATCAGGACACCGGAAGTAAGAGCGAACGTTCTTGTCCATTCTGCCATTCTGACCTTCACACAGTGAGTAAATGGTTAAATCTTAAAATACATTTGTTCCCTCCATGAGGAGATGCAGGTAATTTAATGACGACTGGTTCTGTTTTTCACTAATGTATAATTGCAATTGGAGGGTAAAAGCATTATCCAGGTGCCAGAAAATGCAACATAAAGACTCGGTGTCATGGAAGGGCAGACTAAGCCCTAAGCCTTGGTCGGAAACTGGTCTAGGATGGAAGTTCTGGCAGGCATTGCTGTGCTGATCTGACAGTTTCTGCAGCTTGTCTTGTTACAGATGTGTTGGTGTTATCTCTGCTCTGGAGTAAACGAGGCAGGCCGAGAGAGGAACCATGCTGCTAACCCCTCGACCAGGGAGAACGGCAACCATGCTGCATGGTCTCAGCAATTCAGCCCAGGCTTTGTGCTACGTAGAGGCTATTATGCCCATTTTGAAACAAACTATCGCCTGTCAAGACGGCAAGGTGCCACTACAGTTAGTTACATGTCCTTTCCAGGACGTCGTAGTCCACCCCAACATTTGTTTGGCTGTTTGTGATTTATTGGCAAGTTTACGTTCAGTAGTTTGTCATTGCTTTTTGAACGACCCGCGCTCATACTATTGAATGAAAATCAACGCAAGGTGGTCTGCTTCAAAATTGCTGGCAGCTGTGTTTTGAAAGCGGTATGCCGGATTACGAATTGCGTCCGTAACGTCTTCGCTACAGAGCCGGCGCTAGGACAGAACAAGTTAAATTTTTCAGTTGTCTAGTGCATCCTCTACAGCCGCGGGTGATGTGGCAGCCTTGCGCTGGATTTTTACGAAATGGTATGGGTGCCGGTCATTCAGAAAGCAAGGGCAAACTACAGAACGTAAACTCTCCAAGAGATCACTAACAGCAAGGGACGCAGAGGTGTTTCCAAGGCACCAGGGCCAGGATCTATATTGGCCAAGACCTGCTGACACGTCCACGCCGTGCGTCCTGTGCAACAGGTCCCTTCGGGGTCCTGGCTAACGTAGTAGGATCGATGATTCCTCCGAAGTAGGAGAGTATCTGCCTGCACGGCGAGGAACCACCAGTTTGCACACCAATAAGCCAGACATGGGACAACGGATACTCACGCAAACCTCAGGTCCTGTATGACATCACATTGATGTTGGACAACAGGATGTCTTCATCCGACATACAGGACTTCGCGCTGGAGTTCACAGCCAGCGAACGCAAGCAAGCAAGCAACTAACAGCAAAAAAAAAAAAAAAAAAATGCTGGGGTTAGTTAGTTAGTTAGTTAGTTAGTTAGTTAGTTAGTTAGTCGCAGTTCCAACTTCACAGCAACGGGTCGTCCCCATTATGCTCCATTCCTGTGCCAGTGGGGTTGTCTGCAGCAACTTGTAAAGGATATGCAACTAACATAGTGCATCCTCTAAAACTGAATGCTGTCCCTTTACTTCTAACCGTGCTAACCAATATCTACGCATGTATTTCACACTGTTTGTGCAGTCTTGTACTTTCCCACTTTCTTCTCTGAGTGCTAATCAATGTCCACACCTTGTTTTTACTTTGTTTGTGGAGTCTTGTAAAATACATACATAAATGAAAAAAAAAAACATACTCACACACAGACACACATAGGAATAAAGTATTCAAATGACATCAATTATATGTATTTTGGGTTCTCATGTTTTCTCTTCCGCTGCCTAGCCTGGGCATTCACGTTAATACACACTGGATGAATAGATGTTTTGCATATCCTTTACAGGACATCGCTGTCAACACCAGCATCTTTCAGCTGTATGTTGAATTCTTGGCATGATTACGCTCAGTAGTTTGCCATTGCTTTCTGAGCGGCCGGCTCACATACCCCGTAAGTTACCGATGCGATTCGAACCACTGCTGATTCTCACCGTCATCACGTTACCTACGAGAGTATACGAGATTACGGAGAGAAGTCGCTAACCTCTAAGCCACGAAGCCGGCTAATACACACTACATTTTAATAAAATAGATCAACTGCATGTTCGTTACAGGGCATCACAATCAAACCCAGCATTTATTGCTTATTATTTTCAAAGCAATTTTATGTTCAGTAGTTTGCCATTGCTTTCTGAACGGCCGACGCTCATACCATTGTGAAAATCAACACAACAGAGATCTGCCTGCAAATTGCCTGCGGCTGACTTCAAACCATACATGTTGTGATCATGAAACTGCACTCACTACACCCATGCCTCAAATACTGACACCTTTAGTATTAAGACAACTCATTCATTCATTCATTCATTCATTCATTCATTCGTTCGTTCGTTCGTTCAGTCGGTCGGTCGATCGTTCGTTCATTCATTCATTCATTCATTCATTCATTCATTCATTCATTCATTCATTCATTCATTTATTCATTCATTCATTCAATGGCATGTCCTTTGCAGAACCCCGCTCCCACAACAACCTTTTGGAAAACTTCTCGGTCATAAGCAAGATGTCCCGCATCCGATACACCCTTCTGGAGATCATCTGCCACATCCTGGACCCATCTTCTCTTTGGCCTTCCTCTTCCTCTCTTCCCTGGCTTATACCCTTCCATTATTGTTCTCTCCAAACTTTCATGACGTTTCAATGACCAAAATATTTATTATGACAACTACACATTCAAAACATGACACTGCCAGCTACCACTGCTACTTGCCGTTTTGACAGACCATAGTTTGTTACATCGTGATTAACAAAAAGGCATAATAACTACAACCCATGGCTGGGACCAGGGGTGGAGTTATATCTCTCCAAAGCACAAAGCTTGGGCTGAATTGTAGAGACCATGTGTTGCCCATGCAGCATGATCTCTATCTTAGCCTTTTACAATCAATAATGGTATCTAACTTCACTAATCTTTGACAATCAACAATGATATATAATATCTCTCTCAGTGTTCATAATCAACAATGATAGGTGATTATCTCACTAATCTTTCACAATCAACAATGATAGGTAATATGATTACTCTTTCACAATAAAAAAAATTACATGTAATACATCACTAATATTTCACATTCAAAAGTGATATGTCACGACATATCTCAATAATCGTTCACAATCAACAGTGAAAGATAATATTTCACTTAACTTTCAAAACAAATAATATGTAATATCTCACTAAAATCGTTCACAATCAACAATATGTAATATCAATCTAATCTTTTTTCATCAACAGTAACATGTAATATCTCATTAATCTTTTACAGACAACAATACAATGTAATATCAGTAATCTTTTACAATAAACAGTGATATGAAATACTCTGTGTTCACAATCAACAATGATAGGTGAGATCTCACTCATCTTTCACAAACGATAATGATACGCTATATCTCACTCATCTTTCACAATCTACAATGATAGGTGAGATCTCTGTCATCTTTTACAATGAACAATGATAGGTGAGATCTCACTCATTTTTTACAATCAACAATGATACACAATATCTCAATCATCTTTCAAATCAACAATGATACGCAATATCTCACTCATCTTTCACAATCAACAATGATATGCAATATCTCACTCATATTTCACAATCAACAATGATACTCAATATCTCACTCATCTTTCACAATCAACAATGATACTCAATATCTCACTCATCTTTCACAATCAACAATGATACTCAATATCTCACTCATCTTTCAGAATCAAAAATGATACGCTATATCTCACTCATCTTTCACAATCAACAATGACATGTAAAACCTCGTGAAGAAAACAATAAAATATAAAGGACCCTTCTCCATGCCTTAAGGCATACTGTGCATAGGATGCTTGTTAGCCGCATGTTTTTATCGACCAGTCACACTTGATGGCTGATGTGGTGAATATCATACTAGACGTACAAGCTAGAGGAGGAACACGATCAGATGAGATGATGGGTGATGTGATGAATATCATGTTAGCCGTACAGGCTAGAAGAAGTACAAGATCAGATGAGATGAGTTACACTTGATGGGTTAGTTAGTTAGTTAGTTAGTTAGTCGACAGATCATCCTCATTGCACATCGAACCATTCAGTACATAAGTGCTCGGATCCCCTCCTCAGTAAATCCCGCAGCGTGTAGCGGCTAACGACACCAGTTCTGTGTTGGTTTATCAATCTTATTTGGCTCCTGCGTAGTGTTCTTGTTTGGCCACACCTCTTTTAATTTGCTGTTCTCGCAGTCTGACCATGGTTGTAGATTCACAGTCATCACTTGGTTCTAACATCTCGTAGAGCGTTCAGAATGTCAGCCTGGTCCATGGCGCGTCTGCCCTCCATAGTAGCCTTACCTGCGAGCTTGTCAGCCCGCTCATTTCCTTGTACTCCCGCATGTCCTGGCCCGAAGATGAAACTAATCTTTGCAAGCCGAGACCACTCCAGAGACAGCAACCACTCTCTTCGGACCCACCCCATCTCTATCCTATTGAGCATGCTCACTTAGTCACTAAGGAAACATGCCCTAGTGAATGTCTATGTCTCGAGCCATGTTATTGCTTTACTTACTGCCATGACTTCCATAGTCAGGCTATTGTGGTCTCAACAAAAGCACCAGAGTCCTGCTTCACAATTATCCATCCGGCCTGAGCCGTAAAGGCTCATGAGCTTCTCACATGTCGGACGACCGACCCATCTGTGTAGATGACAGCATCACCGTCAAACGAATTCTCGAAAATCAACGCTTGTACTTCCGCCTCCACTGCAGCAGGATTTTCTTGTCTGCATTTTCTGTCTAGTTGGATGCAAACAGAAAAGGACGTACATAAATCTGTTGGCACTTGTACCCACTCCTCGCCAGGTGTTAAGTCCTCAAGTGCACATACCTGTTGAAGAATGTCTTCGGTTTGACCCATCCTCGACCTTCCTCTTTTTAACCTGCTGCCCTTCACCTTCCTAATTTCACTATGCAGTGGATGTTGTGTGTTTGCGTTAATTCTGAGGTAAGCACGTGCTCTGCAAATTTGTATTCTGTCTTCAATGGTTGGAAAATCAAGAAGGTAGCGCATCGCCCTGCATGCTGTATCTCTTGTATATCCAAGAATAATGCGCATAGCTTCGTTCTGTATCCTTTCCATCCTTTCTATCTACTTACGGCTGAGAGTCAGGAACGCCATCGCATACTCAAAAACAGACATTTTTTTTCTTCTTCTTTCGTTCGCTTGAAATATGTCTATAACTGCAGTGCTGTCTCTTGTATGAATTGAACTGTCTTTTTCAGTTCACACAGCGGTCCATAGAGTTTATCTTCCACTGTAGTCTCTCTAGGCCAGAAGGTTTGCCTAGATATGTTATATTTTGGGCAGTCTTGGAGTATGTGCTCTGCTTTCTGCGACGCCAATCCACATGTACACATGGCTGTTTCACCAATCTTGAATTTTGTATACATGTGGTTGCGTAATCTATTGTGCCCTGTTCTGAGGCGCAGAATAATGACTTGTTCTGGTCTATCCATAACGTGGTAGTCATCTTGAGCAGGTCTTGGTGGCTTTCTGACTGATTTGATCATTCTTTTCTTTTGGTGGTATGTAATAGGCACATCAGGCTGTTCTTCTTTGGCTCCTTCCTTAGCCAATTGATCAGCTCTGTCGTTCCCGGGTACTCCACAGTGGGATGGTATCCACTGTATGGTGACCTTATGCTGACTGCTAAGTTCAGAAAGTAGTGTCCTAAATACTGGCAATTTCCCAGACAGGAGCGCCTCGAGTACTGTTTTTGCATTTGTCAATAGCACCACAGGTTGTGTACCATTGCTGGTATTTAGTAATTTCTCTGTTGCTATCTTGATTGCCTAAATTTCAGCACCGTAGTTATGGCAGTACTTTCCTGTCGGTACTCTAGCTGTGTCCCTGGTATTATTTGGGTATTCTATGTACACTCCCGCTCCTCCATTTCGAACAGCATTTTGTGCTGACCCATCTGTGTAGACTCGGATCCAGAGATCCTGTGGGTATTCTTCATCAAGGAAGCTGAGAGTGGCTGTTCTGCGCTGCACACTGTTCTGATCTTCCTTGTCAAATATTCCTCTCACTTTTGTCTGGATTTGTAATGATAGTCTATGCTCATCTTTCCATGGAGTTCGCTCTGGAATAGTTGTTAGGGGGATACCAACTGTGGGCAGATCGGTGGTTTCTCTGCAGAGTCGTTTGGCCCGGTGGATAAAACTACTTCTTTTCAACCGCCCCATAGCTAGGTTTTCAGATCTGTTCTTCATAGGGTGGCCTGGCAAGCTGAGGAACTTTTCTGCTTGTATTAGTGTTTTCGTATCTCTGCGCTCACTCAGTGCTTGTTTCCTCCCCATCTTCTCCATTTCCACTATAGGGGTTGATCTCATCCCTCCTGTGGTGACTCTAAGTGCTTGATTTTGCACTTTGTCCAGCTCTTGTATTGTGGTTTTTGCTGCCGAACACCATGCAGTTGACCCGTATTCCAGGTGTGGTCGTATGCTCTGTTGATAAACTTTGCTAAGTATTTTCCCACTGGCTCCCCATGTGGTTCCACTTAGCTTTCTCAGGATGGCTATTTTCCTTCTGGCTTTTGCTACTGCTTTGTTGATGTGCTTTCTCCATGTCAGCCTGCCATCAAATGTTACTCCAAGGTATGTTGGTTCTTTATCTTCTCGTAGGGGTGTTCCATTTATCTGGATGGTCCCTGCCTTTTGTTTTGGAGAGAGGGTAAATAGGGTGGTGCTGCACTTGTCAGTGTTTATGCTGACACACCATCTATTTGCCCATGCAACAAATGTATCTACAGCTCTTTGTAGTAATCTGGTGGCCACTGATGCATGTTCATTTGTGCTCCATAGAACCAGGTCATCGGCATACATTGCGGCTTTAATTCCATGTGGTAGATTAGCAACGAGATCATTGATGAAGATTAGAAAGAGTGTGGGGGACAATACTCCGCCCTGGGGAACTCCGTGACGCAGTAGTACTTTCTTGCTCTTTAGTCCGTCTATCTGTACTCGGGCTCTTCTGTTGTGCAAGTATGCTTTCACCCATTTGTACATTCTTCCATTGACTTTGTAGTTTCTCAGTTTATTCATCAGACCTTCTTTCCAGACTTTGTCAAAGGCTTTCTTCAAATCTATCCATGCCGCAAGCACCAGCTTCTTCTCTTGGAATGCATCCTCAATTTCTTGAGAGACGTAGGTTGTCTGATCTTCCGTAGAGTAGCACTGCCTAAAGCCAGCCTGCTGTGGCACAAGGATGTTTTTACTTTCAATGTACCACTGCAGTCTGTGATTGATGATTGTCACAAAATAAAACCTTGCGTTTACCCAGTTGATTATTATAGAGGCTTTCTGATAAAACGGACTATCTGCCAGCGACAACTATTTTAACTAACAGAAAAAACAAATCGGATGTTAAACCCCAGGACGGTAAATAGTTGCAGCTGCACGGGGTTACATTGGGTCGACAACAGGGGAACACTCGGTGGTGAGTGAGACAAATCCCGGCATCGCTTTGACAGTTTGTCAACATTTGAATACAGATGGAACCCATGGGATCATGGTGGCAATCGGATGTCGGCCATCACATGTCGGGCAAAATTAACAGTTGCAGATGTGTAGGGGAAGTGAATGAGCCGAATCATACATCGCTTTGACAGATTATAAACAAGTCGGATTGGAAGGCGAAGTACTCAGCTCGGAAGAAAACAGTCCGTCTGTCAATTCATAGTTTCCGGACGGAAAGAAGATTGGCAGCTTGTGGGGAAAACTGTTGTTGGGATCATACAGTAACTCGTTAGTTTGTTGGGGGAGTCAAAACAACTGATGACAACTTTGACATTGATGGAGCCAGGGAAAATCGATTCTTGACAATGGATGATATGCCCAAATAACACCTGCAGGACATCAACCATGTCACGTGACCAATTTTAGGTTTTGCCAAAAACCAGGATTGGAGAGGACAGTTGAATTCAAACCTTGGATTTTAGCAGACGTGCTTCGGCACTGCGGTTCTGATGGGAAAATGTCTACCGTGTGAGAATTGAGTTAATTTAATTTTACACGTGCCTGTCATGGCAAGAGTGGATGTAATTGGATCTAACTGCAGTGTTGCCTAAGGTAGAACCTATTATAATTAGTTCTAATTAATATAGGCTGTAGCCTTGTTAAAACTAAAGTGTGATGATTAACACTGTTAGTGGATAACTAGCTAGAGTAGGGAAGTGATACTTGGCTCTGTTAGTTGAAAATAGATTAGTGAAGTGTGGATAAGCTTTACCAGTTGAGAATTAAGTAATGAGGGATAATTGGGATATTCCCGTAGGTGTCCCTGGTGGGCGGGGTTCCGCATTCTGTTTGTTGATTTTTTTTCTTGTCTTGGCCTGATGATAACCTATGTGTTCAGTCATCTGTCTCTGACAGAGTAGGTTCACTGTATTTTCTGAGCGAGGCCGATGGCCACGATCATCTAATAGAGATCAGTGACGGGGAGGCTATCACCAGTTGTTTGATTTATTTTACAGGTTCCTCTGGTTGGAATGAAGAACCCGGAACCAATAAATATCCGATCCCGGATAAAGTTTGGCGCAGGAAAATTGGCCAGCAACTTTACAACAGAGCTTATGCTAGAGGAAGATGATCAACATTGCTCAGTGGAGCTGAATGGTATATGTATCCTACAGGATAAATACCGAATGAGTTTAGGTCATACCAGTTTTAACACACCAGTAGTGATGGATATTCAGTTCACTTATGACTAGAACAAAAATGAAGGACTCTATTGGAGTATAGACAATAACTGTTTAATAGTGAGAACTAGTGAACATTTATCAAGAGACAACAAGTCTTGTTCATAGGACAGTGTTCCATGTTTGTTTCACTGCGCCGGAATTATGAAGCCGGAGTTTCTATAAACTATTAGGAACAGTTGCGTTAGGAACAATAATAGTTTTTTTTCCACGGATTATATATTTACATGGGATTCAGATCTCATGGTCATCAGAGCTCCTGGAGGAGGACATGTCTGGAGAGAAGGATACGACTTTGGTGAGGTCTATTGTACTGACTCGTGTGATGTCGTGTAATCCTTGCCATGATGTGTGCACTATGATCCTGAACTTTGAAGGCTGACATATACATTTATGTTATTATACACGACACACATTTTTCTTCGCATACACGTCTCATATACGTTACACTTTTCTTTTAATAAATTAATCTTTATTAATTTTTAGAAGCAAGAGTTGTTGAGTATGTTGCGTTGGGGAAGTATGAGAGGGGGCATAGTACGACAGTGAGAGAGTGATAGGAAAAGGTGTCCATGGGCTGATGGAGTGTGTTGGACGGAAGCTGGTGGATTCTCCAAGATATTGATAAGGAAAAAATATTATAATGTGGGTGTTGACTCTCCTCACTCCAGGGACGACACTTTAAAGGAGGACACGACATTATTGGGGGCTCGTCCGGGATCTTTGGACAGCGGGATCTCTCGATAACGTGATCTTTGGACAGCGGGATCTCTCGTAAACGGAATCTTTGGACAGCGGGATCTCTCGTAAACGTGATCTTTGGACAGCGGGATCTCTCGTAAACGGAATCTTTGGACAGTGGGATCCTCTGACAACGGGGTCTTTTGACACAGGATCCTTAGTTATAAAACGGTGATATCATATTGGAGAATCCAGCTAGAGTGAATGTGGATAGGGGTTAGGACTAATATCTTACCTGTTCACACTTCACACGTCTGCATAGGTCTGTGGTCCTGATTCTACTCTTGTCACTGAGTGAATGTGCTGTGTGTGGTAATATCTAGATTTATAGTACTTGTTCATATATCTGTATAGTAATTTGCAGCTATATTGTACTCGACCTGCTAGCTTACCTTTCTGTAAAATGGCCTCCACTAAACTAAGCACGTTAGAATTAAAGGCAAAGGGGGAAGAAATGGGATTGGCGGGTTCTACTCTAACGGATTACATACAGGAAGTGGAGAGAGAGAGTATCGTCAAGCAGAAAGGGAAGATCGAAAGGCCGAGTTGGAATTGAGAAGGATGGAGTTGGAACAAGAAGCTAAGAAATTTGAAGCTGAGCAAGGAGCTAAGAAATTGGAAGCTGAGCAAGCAGCTAAGAAATTTGAAGCTGAGCAAGCAGCTAGGAAACTGGAAGCGGAGCAAGAAGCTCAGAAAAGGGAGCACGAGTACCGGATGAGGGAACTCGAGTTGAAGAGTCAATCTAATGGAGAAACTGAGGGAGCAGTTGGAGGTTCCTCCATCCCAGGCTCAACACCAGTAGGTGGACATGGGTACCATGGTATGAAGTTTCCTTTAGCGGTCTACGAGGAGGACAAAGAGAAGATTGACCAGTACCTTCAACGCTTCGAGGCTATGTCAGTTGCTATGGGTCTGGAGCGTAACAAATGGAATCTCAAGCTATCCCAGGGTTTACGCGGGACCGGATACGAGGTTTATTCTCGCCTGCCACCAGGACATGAGAACAATTATGACGAGTTAAAGACGGCTCTGTTGAAACGATTCGAGGTTACGTCACATACCTACCGGAAAAAATTTCGAGCAGCGAAACGAGAACCGGGGGAGTTGTTTGCCGCCTACAGTTTGCGTCTAAAATCTTATCTCCATAAGTGGATGGATTTGGCTGGGTTCGCACATGACTATGAGAGTCTGGAAGAGCTCATGGTGGTCGACCAGCTGAAGAAGCAAATGTCTAAACCTCTCAGGACGTTCCTGGGAGAACAAGGAGCGGAACGTATTGACCTCGTGACTAAATTAGCAGAACGGTTCGTCGAGGTACATGGGGAGGCAGGGGAAAACCTTTCCACCAACACCAAAAGTCAAGAGAAACATGACAAGAAGAAAGCCAAAAACTCAGGAACAAAAAAGTGGGAACCTTATGTGCAAAAATCAGAGGATAGTTCAGAGAAGAAGAAGGAGGGAAGAAAGAGCACTTCAAGCTCTGCACCAAAACGACCGTGGTCGGAGAAGTGGTGTTCAATTTGTAAGTCGCCCTCTCACAATACGAGGGATTGCAAATCGAAGGCTAAGAACCCTCACTTCGCAGCATGTCAAGTGACTTCCAAGGAGGTTGTCACGGAAAATGCCAAGGTCAACAAGGAAGCTCGCCACCAGGAGAGCTCACTCAAGTCCGGCAATAGAAAATCTAGGACAGGGAAAGGGTGCAACCAATGCAAGTCAAATACGCACAATGCTATTGACTGCAGGGGAAAGTCAGGAGACACTCAATTCGTCGTGTGCCCCGGGAAACCTAAGGTGGAGCCCACCGAACAGGTCGAGGCCGAGGAAGAGACTCCAGACCAGGAAAAACCACCTGTAGTGGAATTGGTAGAGGTTAACGGTCGTCAAGTGGAGTGTTTATACGACACAGGACTGGACGGGGAGGCCGTGATTTCTGCGGATCTGGTACATCCAGAACAATTCACAGGTGAGACCATGGATATACAGCCTGCACAGAAGAGTGCTGTAGCCATGAAGTTGCCCATTGCTAATGTGGAGATTCGGTCAAGGTATGTCATCGGCACCATCAAGGCCGCTGTATTGACCGATCCCATTTTTCCAGTAATCCTAGGTTTCCGGTATGTCTTTCTGGGAATGCACAGGGAGCCAATCCATATGGGAGCAATGCAGACTCGCTCTCAGACGAAAACGGAAGAGGCAGACGCAATTGTGACTAACCCATTGCCGGGGGAGCTACGAACTGCCCAGAGTGAGGATGATACTTTACGTCCTTGCTACAGAAAGCTGCAGAAAAGTGCTGATCCACCAGGACGGGGGCAGTACTACATGAAGAATAGGATACTCTACAGGAGAGCAGGAAGGGGAGACAACCTATACGGTCAGTTGGTCGTCCCGAAAGCTCACCGGTCCCAGATTCTTCATATGGGGCATACCATCTCCTTTAGTGGACACATGGGTATTGCCACCACCATGCAGCGGATTTCCTGCCATTACTATTGGCCGGGAATGACAGATGATGTGCGTCGGTATGTGAAGTCATGCCCTGAGTGCCAGAGGGTGGCACCGAAACACTGGACAGCACCGGTTGTGTTGGGTGAGATGCCCATCATGAACTCTCCTTTCGAGAGGGTAGCCATCGATATCGTGGGTCCACTTCCCAGGACTAGGAAGAGGAACATGTATATACTCACAATGGTGGATTGCTGTACAATGTGGGGTGAAGCCATACCGTTGACCACGATTGACTCGAAACGAGTGGCGGACGCACTAATGGAGGCCTTTACCAGATTAGGCTTTCCGGATCAAATTCTGAAGGACAATGGATCTCAGTTTTGTGGAAAACTCATGGAGGAGGTATTTAGGGTGTTTCACTCTAACCACATACATACCAGCCCTTACCACCCTCAAGCCAATGGACAAGTAGAGCGTTTCAACGGCACGTTGATGACAATGCTCAGGAAACTAGCGCAGGAAAAACCTGATAGGTGGGATGAATATATCCCAGCAGCACTCTTTGCCTATCGGGAAATTCCTCATGGCTCAACAGGACTACCACCCGCTACGTTGCTGTTTGGTCGTCCAATCAAGGGACGGTTGGAAGCCATGTTGAGGAGTTGGACTGAAGACGGAACGTCAGAAGAAGTGATCTCATCCTATAAATACGTGGAGGAACTGAAAGAAAAACTCCACAAGGGATGGACTCTGGCAAATCAAAACTTGAAAAAGGCCAGGAAAAGACATGCGGCTTACTACAACCGTAGGTCTAAAGAAAGATCTCTAGAGGTGGGAGACAGTCTTGTTGCTACTCCCAACGGGAAACAACAAACTGGAGATAGGTTGGCAAGGACCATTTCCCGTGGAAAGGGTGATATCCAGAACCAACTATCAGATCCGGATCCGGGGAAAGTCGAAGATTTTCCATATCAATCTTTTGCGGAAATACGAAGAGAGACCCGGAGACAAGGCAGCTCACCTCATGGCAATGGCAGTTGCAGTGGAGACGGAAGTGGGAACCAACGAGGGCAGGGAATATCCCTTGGTACACCAGGAAACCTATAGGGATGTGCAAGTGAACCCTGATCTGACCTCCCAGGAGAGGGAAAGGATAACCCAGGTTCTCAAGTCTCATAAGGAGATACTGACTGATAAACCAGGACGAACGAGGTTGGTGGAGTTCGAGATGACTTTGACCACACAGGAGCCTGTTCGTCAAAAGGTTTACCCAGTGCCATTCTCTAAAGAAAAGGCCCTGAAGGATGAAATACAGAAACTGCTGGAGGATGACGTGATTGCACCATCCACATCCCCATACAATGCAGGGGTAGTGTTGTTACGCAAACCAAGCGGAGAACACCGGTTGTGTATAGACTACCGACTTCTGAACAGTCACACACAATTTCAGGTGGAACCTTTGCCGAATCCAACTCAGTTATTCGCTAGGCTCCATAAGGCTTGGTACTTTTCAAAGGTGGATCTGAGTCGGGGGTACTATCAGATACCAGTAAAACCGGAGATTCGACCACTGTTGGCTTTCAGTACACCCAGTGGACACTACGAATTCAAGGTCATGCCCTTTGGACTCAACAATGCACCTAGTGTGTTTACACGCATGATGAGGACTTTACTAGATCCGTTACAGGATCCATCCATCATCTCATTCATGGATGATATTCTGATTTCCAGTGACAGCTTGGATGACCACTTACAATCCTCGGAGAGAGTGTTTAATAGGCTCAAGGAAGCAGGGCTTACCGCTCGTCCAACCAAGTGCATGATTGGTTACCAGACTCTGGAATTTCTAGGTCACACCATCACTCCAGGACACATTGTCCCAGAAGAGAAGAACTGGAGAAAATCAGAAATGCACTAAGGCCAAAAACGAAGAAGGATGTGCGATCTTTTCTCTCGTTGTGTGGGTTCTATCACAAATTTATCCCACATTTCACTGAACTGGGAGCTCCGTTGACGGAAACCTTGAAAAAGGGATTCCCGGACCAAATCATTTGGACACCAGAATGTGAGAATGCCTATAGTCAGTTAAAGGAAGCCTTGGTCAGCAAACCTGTATTACAGCTCCCTGACCTTTCCAAACCCTTTGTGTTGAGAACAGATGCGAGTGGGATTGGGATTGGGGCAGCTCTGTTACAGGAAGGAAAAGACGATGCTTCGGTTTTGAAACCTGTGGCATACGCAAGCAAGAAACTTCTACAGGCTGAGAGGAATTATTCAACCGTCGAGAGAGAGTGCTTGTCCCTCGTATGGGCAGTGCAAAAATTCCAGCCATATTTGTATGGAGTTAAGTTTCGAGTCCAGTCGGATCATCAGCCCCTGATGTTCCTGGCTACTTCTCAGAAGCTCAACGCCCGTTTGATGCGGTGGTCGTTGTTACTTCAACCTTATAATTTCACAGTGGAGTACATTCCTGGGAAGGAAAATGTTGGAGCGGATTTCTTGTCAAGACACCCAGCTCCTGAAGAAGAAGAATGAATCATCTGGATTAAACTCACGGTGGAGAAGAGTGAGATGGACTACTCTCTTAAGAGGGGGCCTATGTCACAAAATAAAACCTTGCGTTTACCCAGTTGATTATTATAGAGGTTTTCTGATAAAACGGACTATCTGCCAGCGACAACTATTTTAACTAACAGAAAAAACAAATCGGATGTTAAACCCCAGGACGGTAAATAGTTGCAGCTGCACGGGGTTACATTGGGTCGACAACAGGGGAACACTCGGTGGTGAGTGAGACAAATCCCGGCATCGCTTTGACAGTTTGTCAACATTTGAATACAGATGGAACCCGTGGGATCATGGTGGCAATCGGATGTCGGCCATCACATGTCGGGCAAAATTAACAGTTGCAGATGTGTAGGGGAAGTGAATGAGCCGAATCATACATCGCTTTGACAGATTATAAACAAGTCGGATTGGAAGCGGAAGTACTCAGCTCGGAAGAAAACAGTCCGTCTGTCAATTCATAGTTTCGGGACGGAAAAAGATTGGCAGCTTGTTGGGGAAAACTGTTGTTGGGATCATACAGTAACTCGTTAGTTTGTTCGGGGAGTCAAAACAACTGATGACAACTTTGACATTGATGGAGCCAGGGAAAATCGATTCTTGACAATGGATGATATGCCCAAATAACACCTGCAGGACATCAACCATGTCACGTGACCAATTTTAGGTTTTGCCAAAAACCAGGATTGGAGAGGACAGTTGAATTCAAACCTTGGATTTTAGCAGACGTGCTTCGGCACTGCGGTTCTGATGGGAAAATGTCTACCGTGTGAGAATTGAGTTAATTTAATTTTACACGTGCCTGTCATGGCAAGAGTGGATGTAATTGGATCTAACTGCAGTGTTGCCTAAGGTAGAACTGATTATAATTAGTTCTAATTAATATAGGCTGTAGCCTTGTTAAAACTAAAGTGTGATGATTAGCACTGTTAGTGGAAAACTAGCTAGAGTAGGGAAGTGATACTTGGCTCTGTTAGTTGAAAATAGATTAATGAAGTGTGGATAAGCTTTACTAGTTGAGAATTAAGTAATGAGGGATAATTGGGATATTCCCGTAGGTGTCCCTGGTGGGCGGGGTTCCGCATTCTGTTTGTTGATTTTTTTTCTTGTCTTGGCCTGATGATAACCTATGTGTTCAGTCATCTGTCTCTGACAGAGTAGGTTTACAGTATTTTCTGAGCGAGGCCGATGGCCACGATCATCTAATAGAGATCAGTGACGGGGAGGCTATCACCAGTTGTTTGATTTATTTTACAGGTTCCTCTGGTTGGAATGAAGAACCCGGAACCAATAAATATCCGATCCCGGATAAAGTTTGGCGCAGGAAGATTGGCCAGCAACTTTACAACAGAGCTTATGCTAGAGGAAGATGATCAACATTGCTCAGTGGAGCTGAATGGTATATGTATCCTACAGGATAAATACCGAATGAGTTTAGGTCATACCAGTTTTAACACACCAGTAGTGATGGATATTCAGTTCACTTATGACTAGAACAAAAATAAAGGACTCTATTGGAGTATAGACAATAACTGTTTAATAGTGAGAACTAGTGAACATTTATCAAGAGACAACAAGTCTTGTTCATAGGACAGTGTTCCATGTTTGTTTCACTTCGCCGGAATTATGAAGCCGGAGTTTCTATAAACTATTAGGAACAGTTGCGTTAGGAACAATAATAGTTTTTTTTTCCACGGATTATATATTTACATGGGATTCAGATCTCATGGTCATCAGAGCTCCTGGAGGAGGACATGTCTGGAGAGAAGGATACGACTTTGGTGAGGTCTATTGTACTGACTCGTGTGATGTCGTGTAATCCTTGCCATGATGTGTGCACTATGATCCTGAACTTTGAAGGCTGACATATACATTTATGTTATTATACACGACACACATTTTTCTTCGCATACACGTCTCATATACATTACACTTTTCTTTTAATAAATTAATCTTTATTAATTTTTAGAAGCAAGAGTTGTTGAGTATGTTGCGTTGGGGAAGTATGAGAGGGGGCATAGTACGACAGTGAGAGAGTGATAGGAAAAGGTGTCCATGGGCTGATGGAGTGTGTTGGGCGGAAGCTGGTGGATTCTCCAAGATATTGATAAGGAAAAAATATTATAATGTGGGTGTTGACTCTCCTCACTCCAGGGACGACACTTTAAAGGAGGACACGACATTATTGGGGGCTCGTCCGGGATCTTTGGACAGCGGGATCTCTCGATAACGTGATCTTTGGACAGCGGGATCTCTCGTAAACGGAATCTTTTGACAACGGGATCTCTCGTAAACGTGATCTTTGGACAGCGGGATCTCTCGTAAACGGAATCTTTGGACAGTGGGATCCTCTGACAATGGGGTCTTTTGACACAGGATCCTTAGTTATAAAACGGTGATATCATATTGGAGAATCCAGCTAGAGTGAATGTGGATAGGAGTTAGGACTAATATCTTACCTGTTCACACTTCACACGTCTGCATAGGTCTGTGGTCCTGATTCTACTCTTGTCACTGAGTGAATGTGCTGTGTGTGGTAATATCTAGATTTATAGTACTTGTTCATATATCTGTATAGTAATTTGCAGCTATATTGTACTCGACCTGCTAGCTTACCTTTCTGTAAAATGGCCTCCACTAAACTAAGCACGTTAGAATTAAAGGCAAAGGGGGAAGAAATGGGATTGGCGGGTTCTACTCTAACGGATTACATACAGGAAGTGGAGAGAGAGAGAGTATCGTCAAGCAGAAAGGGAAGATCGAAAGGCCGAGTTGGAATTGAGAAGGATGGAGTTGGAACAAGAAGCTAAGAAATTTGAAGCTGAGCAAGGAGCTAAGAAATTGGAAGCTGAGCAAGCAGCTAAGAAATTTGAAGCTGAGCAAGCAGCTAGGAAACTGGAAGCGGAGCAAGAAGCTCAGAAAAGGGAGCACGAGTACCGGATGAGGGAACTCGAGTTGAAGAGTCAATCTAATGGAGAAACTGAGGGAGCAGTTGGAGGTTCCTCCATCCCAGGCTCAACACCAGTAGGTGGACATGGGTACCATGGTATGAAGTTTCCTTTAGCGGTCTACGAGGAGGACAAAGAGAAGATTGACCAGTACCTTCAACGCTTCGAGGCTATGTCAGTTGCTATGGGTCTGGAGCGTAACAAATGGAATCTCAAGCTATCCCAGGGTTTACGCGGGACCGGATACGAGGTTTATTCTCGCCTGCCACCAGGACATGAGAACAATTATGACGAGTTAAAGACGGCTCTGTTGAAACGATTCGAGGTTACGTCACATACCTACCGGAAAAAATTTCGAGCAGCGAAACGAGAACCGGGGGAGTTGTTTGCCGCCTACAGTTTGCGTCTAAAATCTTATCTCCATAAGTGGATGGATTTGGCTGGGTTCGCACATGACTATGAGAGTCTGGAAGAGCTCATGGTGGTCGACCAGCTGAAGAAGCAAATGTCTAAACCTCTCAGGACGTTCCTGGGAGAACAAGGAGCGGAACGTATTGACCTCGTGACTAAATTAGCAGAACGGTTCGTCGAGGTACATGGGGAGGCAGGGGAAAACCTTTCCACCAACACCAAAAGTCAAGAGAAACATGACAAGAAGAAAGCCAAAAACTCAGGAACAAAAAAGTGGGAACCTTATGTGCAAAAATCAGAGGATAGTTCAGAGAAGAAGAAGGAGGGAAGAAAGAGCACTTCAAGCTCTGCACCAAAACGACCGTGGTCGGAGAAGTGGTGTTCAATTTGTAAGTCGCCCTCTCACAATACGAGGGATTGCAAATCGAAGGCTAAGAACCCTCACTTCGCAGCATGTCAAGTGACTTCCAAGGAGGTTGTCACGGAAAATGCCAAGGTCAACAAGGAAGCTCGCCACCAGGAGAGCTCACTCAAGTCCGGCAATAGAAAATCTAGGACAGGGAAAGGGTGCAACCAATGCAAGTCAAATACGCACAATGCTATTGACTGCAGGGGAAAGTCAGGAGACACTCAATTCGTCGTGTGCCCCGGGAAACCTAAGGTGGAGCCCACCGAACAGGTCGAGGCCGAGGAAGAGACTCCAGACCAGGAAAAACCACCTGTAGTGGAATTGGTAGAGGTTAACGGTCGTCAAGTGGAGTGTTTATACGACACAGGACTGGACGGGGAGGCCGTGATTTCTGCGGATCTGGTACATCCAGAACAATTCACAGGTGAGACCATGGATATACAGCCTGCACAGAAGAGTGCTGTAGCCATGAAGTTGCCCATTGCTAATGTGGAGATTCGGTCAAGGTATGTCATCGGCACCATCAAGGCCGCTGTATTGACCGATCCCATTTTTCCAGTAATCCTAGGTTTCCGGTATGTCTTTCTGGGAATGCACAGGGAGCCAATCCATATGGGAGCAATGCAGACTCGCTCTCAGACGAAAACGGAAGAGGCAGACGCAATTGTGACTAACCCATTGCCGGGGGAGCTACGAACTGCCCAGAGTGAGGATGATACTTTACGTCCTTGCTACAGAAAGCTGCAGAAAAGTGCTGATCCACCAGGACGGGGGCAGTACTACATGAAGAATAGGATACTCTACAGGAGAGCAGGAAGGGGAGACAACCTATACGGTCAGTTGGTCGTCCCGAAAGCTCACCGGTCCCAGATTCTTCATATGGGGCATACCATCTCCTTTAGTGGACACATGGGTATTGCCACCACCATGCAGCGGATTTCCTGCCATTACTATTGGCCGGGAATGACAGATGATGTGCGTCGGTATGTGAAGTCATGCCCTGAGTGCCAGAGGGTGGCACCGAAACACTGGACAGCACCGGTTGTGTTGGGTGAGATGCCCATCATGAACTCTCCTTTCGAGAGGGTAGCCATCGATATCGTGGGTCCACTTCCCAGGACTAGGAAGAGGAACATGTATATACTCACAATGGTGGATTGCTGTACAATGTGGGGTGAAGCCATACCGTTGACCACGATTGACTCGAAACGAGTGGCGGACGCACTGATGGAGGCCTTTACCAGATTAGGCTTTCCGGATCAAATTCTGACGGACAATGGATCTCAGTTTTGTGGAAAACTCATGGAGGAGGTATTTAGGGTGTTTCACTCTAACCACATACATACCAGCCCTTACCACCCTCAAGCCAATGGACAAGTAGAGCGTTTCAACGGCACGTTGATGACAATGCTCAGGAAACTAGCGCAGGAAAAACCTGATAGGTGGGATGAATATATCCCAGCAGCACTCTTTGCCTATCGGGAAGTTCCTCATGGCTCAACAGGACTACCACCCGCTACGTTGCTGTTTGGTCGTCCAATCAAGGGACGGTTGGAAGCCATGTTGAGGAGTTGGACTGAAGACGGAACGTCAGAAGAAGTGATCTCATCCTATAAATACGTGGAGGAACTGAAAGAAAAACTCCACAAGGGATGGACTCTGGCAAATCAAAACTTGAAAAAGGCCAGGAAAAGACATGCGGCTTACTACAACCGTAGGTCTAAAGAAAGATCTCTAGAGGTGGGAGACAATCTTGTTGCTACTCCCAACGGGAAACAACAAACTGGAGATAGGTTGGCAAGGACCATTTCCCGTGGAAAGGGTGATATCCAGAACCAACTATCAGATCCGGATCCGGGGAAAGTCGAAGATTTTCCATATCAATCTCTTGCGGAAATACGAAGAGAGACCCGGAGACAAGGCAGCTCACCTCATGGCAATGGCAGTTGCAGTGGAGACGGAAGTGGGAACCAACGAGGGCAGGGAATATCCCTTGGTACACCAGGAAACCTATAGGGATGTGCAAGTGAACCCTGATCTGACCTCCCAGGAGAGGGAAAGGATAACCCAGGTTCTCAAGTCTCATAAGGAGATACTGACTGATAAACCAGGACGAACGAGGTTGGTGGAGTTCGAGATGACTTTGACCACACAGGAGCCTGTTCGTCAAAAGGTTTACCCAGTGCCATTCTCTAAAGAAAAGGCCCTGGAGGATGAAATACAGAAACTGCTGGAGGATGACGTGATTGCACCATCCACATCCCCATACAATGCAGGGGTAGTGTTGTTACGCAAACCAAGTGGAGAACACCGGTTGTGTATAGACTACCGACTTCTGAACAGTCACACACAATTTCAGGTGGAACCTTTGCCGAATCCAACTCAGTTATTCGCTAGGCTCCATAAGGCTTGGTACTTTTCAAAGGTGGATCTGAGTCGGGGGTACTATCAGATACCAGTAAAACCGGAGATTCGACCACTGTTGGCTTTCAGTACACCCAGTGGACACTACGAATTCAAGGTCATGCCCTTTGGACTCAGCAATGCACCTAGTGTGTTTACACGCATGATGAGGACTTTACTAGATCCGTTACAGGATCCATCCATCA
The DNA here is from genome assembly GCA_963921405.1 of Cepaea hortensis. NCBI lineage: Eukaryota > Metazoa > Mollusca > Gastropoda > Stylommatophora > Helicidae > Cepaea > Cepaea hortensis. The sequence continues at coordinate 69,094,975 of OY992876.1, read as the reverse complement.
TCTCATTCATGGATGATATTCTGATTTCCAGTGACAGCTTGGATGACCACTTACAATCCTTGGAGAGAGTGTTTAATAGGCTCGAGGAAGCAGGGCTTACCGCTCGTCCAACCAAGTGCATGATTGGTTACCAGACTCTGGAATTTCTAGGTCACACCATCACTCCAGGACACATTGTCCCAGAAGAGAAGAACCTGGAGAAAATCAGAAATGCACTAAGGCCAAAAACGAAGAAGGATGTGCGATCTTTTCTCTCGTTGTGTGGGTTCTATCACAAATTTATCCCACATTTCACTGAACTGGGAGCTCCGTTGACGGAAACCTTGAAAAAGGGATTCCCGGACCAAATCATTTGGACACCAGAATGTGAGAATGCCTATAGTCAGTTAAAGGAAGCCTTGGTCAGCAAACCTGTATTACAGCTCCCTGACCTTTCCAAACCCTTTGTGTTGAGAACAGATGCGAGTGGGATTGGGATTGGGGCAGCTCTGTTACAGGAAGGAAAAGACGATGCTTCGGTTTTGAAACCTGTGGCATACGCAAGCAAGAAACTTCTAAAGGCTGAGAGGAATTATTCAACCGTCGAGAGAGAGTGCTTGTCCCTCGTATGGGCAGTGCAAAAATTCCAGCCATATTTGTATGGAGTTAAGTTTCGAGTCCAGTCGGATCATCAGCCCCTGATGTTCCTGGCTACTTCTCAGAAGCTCAACGCCCGTTTGATGCGGTGGTCGTTGTTACTTCAACCTTATAATTTCACAGTGGAGTACATTCCTGGGAAGGAAAATGTTGGAGCGGATTTCTTGTCAAGACACCCAGCTCCTGAAGAAGAAGAATGAATCATCTGGATTAAACTCACGGTGGAGAAGAGTGAGATGGACTACTCTCTTAAGAGGGGGCCTATGTCACAAAATAAAACCTTGCGTTTACCCAGTTGATTATTATAGAGGCTTTCTAATAAAACGGACTATCTGCCAGCGACAACTATTTTAACTAACAGAAAAAAACAAATCGGATGTTAAACCCCAGGACGGTAAATAGTTGCAGCTGCACGGGGTTACATTGGGTCGACAACAGGGGAACACTCGGTGGTGAGTGAGACAAATCCCGGCATCGCTTTGACAGTTTGTCAACATTTGAATACAGATGGAACCCGTGGGATCATGGTGGCAATCGGATGTCGCCCATCACATGTCGGGCAAAATTAACAGTTGCAGATGTGTAGGGGAAGTGAATGAGCCGAATCATACATCGCTTTGACAGATTATAAACAAGTCGGATTGGAAGCGGAAGTACTCAGCTCGGAAGAAAACAGTCCGTCTGTCAATTCATAGTTTCCGGACGGAAAGAAGATTTGCAGCTTGTTGGGGAAAACTGTTGTTGGGATCATACAATAACTCGTTAGTTTGTTGGGGGAGTCAAAACAACTGATGACAACTTTGACATTGATGGAGCCAGGGAAAATCGATTCTTGACAATGGATGATATGCCCAAATAACACCTGCAGGACATCAACCATGTCACGTGACCAATTTTAGGTTTTGCCAAAAACCAGGATTGGAGAGGACAGTTGAATTCAAACCTTGGATTTTAGCAGACGTGCTTCGGCACTGCGGTTCTGATGGGAAAATGTCTACCGTGTGAGAATTGAGTTAATTTAATTTTACACGTGCCTGTCATGGCAAGAGTGGATGTAATTGGATCTAACTGCAGTGTTGCCGAAGGTAGAACCTATTATAATTAGTTCTAATTAATATAGGCTGTAGCCTTGTTAAAACTAAAGTGTGATGATTAGCACTGTTAGTGGAAAACTAGCTAGGGTAGGGAAGTGATACTTGGCTCTGTTAGTTGAAAATAGATTAGTGAAGTGTGGATAAGCTTTACTAGTTGAGAATTAAGTAATGAGGGATAATTGGGATATTCCCGTAGGTGTCCCTGGTGGGCGGGGTTCCGCATTCTGTTTGTTGATTTTTTTTCTTGTCTTGGCCTGATGATAACCTATGTGTTCAGTCATCTGTCCCTGACAGAGTAGGTTCACTGTATTTTCTGAGCGAGGCCGATGGCCACGATCATCTAATAGAGATCAGTGACGGGGAGGCTATCACCAGTTGTTTGATTTATTTTACAGGTTCCTCTGGTTGGAATGAAGAACCCGGAACCAATAAATATCCGATCCCGGATAAAGTTTGGCGCAGGAAGATTGGCCAGCAACTTTACAACAGAGCTTATGCTAGAGGAAGATGATCAACATTGCTCAGTGGAGCTGAATGGTATATGTATCTGTGGCATAACGCAGCCAACATTATTCATTCATCAACGCATGCCGCAAAAAGAGGAAACAACATTGAAAGAAATTGACTTCACAAACGCAATTGGAGATTGGGACTTAAAACTTAACATCAAAACTGGAACTGAACAAGTGACAAATGACGTGGATTCTTGGAAAGATTTCATCAGACCAAGCTCAGAAAACCATTGGATAGGAAAACCACATGACCGCCTTCGCGCCAGTGCATAATTAACATATATTACTATTTCATCAGAAATGTTAATAAGCCCGCACTTTTGTCTGAACTCGCTCCATGGACGGATGTGAGAAGAGTGTGTGACCAAAAATTCAATGGGCAAGGCAAAAGTCTGGATCCGAGGTACGTTTGTTGGCCCTTGATTAGACTAAGAACCCGATGTATCAAGTAATGTAAACCCATGTTTGTGTTGTCAATTGAAATGTATGATTATTAATTAAAACCTCTGAAATGTAAAAATGCTCGACTGTAGATTCTAACGACGCAAAGCCATTCCCGGGCAGAATATTCTCTTCGATGAAACTACAATCTCTGATATTCTTAGAGATAATTATTAACTTTAAGAAGTGCATTCCACTACTATATTCTATTCTAAACAACTGTGAGAAGTGATGATTCTAAAGCAATCTTGTGCATTTCACCAGAAACATTGTTAAAGATGCACCACTATCTACAGCTGAAAAGACAGTTCGTGTACTAGAATAAGTGCCTTGTTCTAAAACAGACTTATCTATGCCTATTTACAATCTAGAAAGCTGAAAGTGAAATCAATCTTTCCTTTCTCCTTTATCTATAGAATTAATAGGGTTTGGCGAAATAAATATTTATATTTATGTCAAATTTAATTAGATAAGGGCACACATGAACTGCAACACATGAGAAAGTTGTGCTTCGCGGAACACCATCACGCGAAGTGAGCTTAACTCATGACTCAACATAACTTAAAACACAACACCACTCATCACCACACAACCCAACACTCAACATCACAACAACAACAGGTAATGGAAGAGAGTTATTAGACACAAGAAGAAGAAGTAGTTAATTGGGAAAACACAGAGAATTATTTATACACATTGTAAACACCATTTAGTGGAAGAAATGTTCTAAATGTATGTCATTTATTTACATGCATCTTGACATATTCTCACTCTTGTCAATGTCTTACTGTACAAGTTCACTGACCCCGGTCAAATGAGAACTTACATACAGCAGGAACAAGTTGATACAAGGCGTACACCGTGTGATAATCTCTGACCACCCCAACTTAACCCAACACTAGCTCAGAGAGAAAAGGAGGGGAGGGGAACTAGTTCCTACTTCAGGAATTTAGATTTCTTCCGACCTACTTCTTATTATTGTATTGGTAGGAATGTATATATTTATGCGAATATTCATCAGTGATCTTGGTGGCTACATACCAACAAGCACCCAACACATCAGCAAATTAACCACCTAAATCAGACCTGAGGGAGGGAAGCCGAGAGAAAGAGATGAACCACAAGTGAGAGGGAGGATGACTTCGCTATGAGCAGAGCATGGGGAGGCCTTCAGAGGAGCTATACGGGCAGACCTGAAGTGGATCCATCAGTCAATGGACCCTGGCTTACCTAATCCTCCAGTCACCAGGTTACTTTTCTCATAGGTTGAATACACACCCAATTACAGGAACACTGATATGTTTATGGTTGAGACAACACTATCATACTTAATATGTACAACATCAAAATGTTTACTATGTTTTCACACTTGTTGACATCTCATATATTGATGCTTATTATTGCTTGTCTGGGACAATGGTCCAATGTGCAACTGTTCTATTACTTTGTGTAAATCACAACAGAGATGTATGTACTGACCAGAAGGCTCAGGCCAGTCAATAAATGATTAACATGAATTGACCTTCTGTTAATTTGTCAAGTTCAAACCTATCTGTACCAACAACTTCTTTGTACATCATGTTGTCAAAATCTAATGTGATTGTTTGTGTTTGATTGCTTAAAGATAAATTAACTCATAATGACTTACTGAATGGGGAAATAAAAAGACTCTAGATCTATCAACTGCTCAACATCCATGTTTTCTTCATCTAAATCAGGCTGAGAAACTTCTCCAGACTTTCCTCAGATTTGATAAACAATAAGGGGGCTCCAGAGCTATCAGAATCATTGGAGAAGGGGCAGATTCCCAGTTAGTAATTACCATTCTTACCAGGGCCATAATCTATATCTCCTAGACAATACTTAATAGAACGAGGCCTGCAGATAACTCAAGGTTCATATTCTGGGGTTATTGAAGATAGAAGAGGATGGGGCTCTACATCTTTTATTAGAGATGGGGCATGCACTACAGTGATCTCCCACTCCCTTCAAAAATATATGACATATTGTGGGCTAAGTCCTGGATGGTTCCCATATATTAACCTTTAAACAATCACCTAAAAATACATGAACACAGTTATCTTTAGATTATTAACACAGTTATTTTCTAGAATGTTTAACAGATACCATGTGGGTATTGATTGACAGCCACATGATATGAATGACATTTATAGATAAATAAGTGTGGGTGACTGATTTTACTCCTGGAGAAGGGGGCCATGTTCAAATAGGCTTATACTTCAGAGAGAGTTGCTCCAGGTGAAATATATAGTGTGTATCTACTCTACCAACACTACTTCTCTTTCAGAGAAGGTGTTCTATTCCTGTGGAGTCTGAACTTAACAGCATTTCATCAACCACCGGAAAATCTTATCCGTTGGGAAAACTCTGTCTAATTTCAGATTCTTTTCTTTACTAGGAATTAATTGTGGTTACTTCAGTGCCTGCTGCCTTTGGTTTTCCAGCATTGACAGACAGACATAACATAGGGTGTTTTTAATATTGCACATGCTCTGTTGTATCTTTGCAGATCAGGGACTGACAAACTTACGCGGATCAGACTAACTGCAATTATATTGATAGGCAGAGCAAAGCAATAAATTATAGACATGGCGGAAACTGCAAAGTTTAGAGCCCAAATAACAGAAACAGGTAGAGAATGCGGGTTAGATGGCCTTGAGCTAGCTAACTATGTTTCAGATGCATTTGACAAAAGGGAAAGACTGCAGGCTGAATTGGCTCTCAAAGAAAAACAGCTTCAGGCTGAATTGGCTGAGAGGGAAAAACAGTTTCAAGCAGAATTGGAGGAGAAAGAGAAACGATTTCAAGCAGAATTGGAGGAGAAAGAGAAACGACTACAGGCTGAAATGGAAGATAAGGAGAGAGAGCGTCAACACCAACTGGAGTTGAGGAGAATGGAGATTGAAGTGGAGATCCGGAGGATAGAGAAAGGGAGTGGTCCTACACCCTCAACCTCATCAGGATCGCCAGTGACAGAACCACCTCACGTCTCTCAACTTAATTCAGGAGCTATGTCATTTCCTATGGAACCCTTTAATGAACAGACTGACCACATCGAAGGATTTTTATCACGCTTCGAGGCAATGGCTGTCAGCTGTGGGCTTGAAGAAAGTAGATGGGCGACGAAGTTGGCGCAGGCCTTAAGATCCACGGCGTATGAAGTGTTCTCAAGACTCACTAGCGAGGAACAACAGAACTACACAACACTCAAGACGGCACTCTTGAGCCGATTCGAAGTGGACGCCGAATCTTATAAACTCAGGTTCAAAGCCGCAAGGAAGGAACCGGGTGAGAGCTACGCACAACTAGTGGAAAGACTGAAGTCATACATACAAAGATGGACTTGCTTGGGAGGATTTGAGGAAAATTATGAAGGACTCCGTGAAATGATTATCATTGATCAGATCAAGGGGAAAATGCAGAACGAAATGAAAGCATTCCTAACCCAAAACGGGGCTGACCGCCTGGAAACTATAATCATCCTGGCAGAGAGATTTGAGAAATCTCAAAAGGAGATGGGAGGAAAGGGACGTTCGAACAACACCCCCTCTCAAAACAAAACTCCACAGCCAAAAGAGGGTGAAAACACTGTAGCCACCGGGAAAAAGGGGAAATCCCCGAAAAACACTCAACACTCAGTCCAAACAGCGCCGAGGGAGGACAAACCATTCTGTACCCATTGCAAAATTAGGGGTCACACATTTCAGAATTGCAGGAAGAAGCCACCTCCACACACAGCGGCATGTTTGGCCAACCGAAAAGAGAAAAAAGTGAGCACTGGTGAAACGTCCAAACAGACACCTCATCAAGACACATCATCTCGTATTCCGGTTGTGGAATCCATCTTACTAAATGGATTCAAAACGACCTGTTTATATGATACTGGATTATCATATGACTGTGTTGTCTCATCATCCTTAGTTCACCCTGAACAGGTGACAGAGGAAATAGTGGAATTGCAGGGACCACTGAAGAGTTCAACAAATATGTCTCTTCCAGTGGCAAAAGTGAACATAGCCTCGCGGTATGTCACTGGGACGATCAAGGCAGCAATCTTGGACGATCCGATATATCCTGTAATCCTCGGCTGTAGATTTATCGTTCTAGGAGAACCTGTTCAACCTGTGGCGATGGCGACCATGACCACTCGATCACAGGCAACAAAAACTCCAGAAACAACTACGCCAATCCCTCGAACGGAGGAACTGAAGAGGGCACAAGAGGCCGACAGCACCTTGGAACCCTGCTTCAGAAAACTGCCAAAATCACATTTACCTCTACGTAAAGGTGATCTGTTCATGAAGTCAGCACTTCTTTACAGAAAAGCAGGACGAGCTGGACAAGAGTTTAATCAACTTGTTGTACCAACTCAATACAGGACTCAGATCTTAGAGATGGGTCACAGTCTACCATTCAGTGGGCACATGGGTATCAACGCTACTACACAGCGGATTACCACTCACTACTTTTGGCCAGGGATGAACTCAGACATACAACGGTTTGTAAAATCATGCCCACAGTGTCAGAAAGTATCACCAAAACACCGGACACCACCGGCAATGTTGGGTGAATCGCCAATCACTGGAATTCCATTTGAGAAAGTGGCAGTAGACATAATCGGACCTCTCTCAGCAACGAAGAGGCGAAACCGATTCATATTAACGCTTGTGGACACAACAACCATGTGGGCCGAAGCAGTTCCTATGCCCAGCTGTGACTCCAAACACGTCGCTGATGCATTATTAGGAATATTCACACGTCTAGGATTGCCACAAAGGATCTTGACGGACAACGGTTCACAGTTTCGTGGTAAGCTCATGGAAGAGACCTTCAGACTTTTTCATGCACGCCATATCTTCAGTTCACCATATCACCCTCAGTCAAATGGACTTGTGGAAAGGTGGAACGGGACATTGATTAGTATCCTGCGCAAAATTGCCCAGGAGAAGACAGAGGATTGGGAGTTGTATTTACCCGCAGCTTTATTCGCTTACAGGGAAGTACCCCATCACTCAACAGGTTTTGCTCCAGCCACACTGTTGTTTGGACGACCGATCAAAGGACCCCTTGAGGCGTTACTGCGAATATGGACTGATAATACTACAGATGATACAGTCGTGACTGCATCTACATATGTTGCCGAGTTGAAAAATCGTTTACAACACAGTTGGAAACAAGCGAATGTCAATCTACGTCAAGCCAGACGAAGAATTGCTCGTAACTTCAACCGCAAGGCAAAGGATAGAGAGTTAGAGGTAGGAGAGAAGGTGATGTTGCTGCTTCCAACCAGTCAGAATAAGCTGCAAATAGGATGGAGAGGACCTTATGTAGTGACGGAGAAGATCTCACGTACCAACTACAGAATTTCAGTCAAAGGCAAGATGAAAGTATTTCACATAAACCTCTTGAAGAAATATCATGAAAGACCCTCAACCACCGAACCTGCACATCTGATGGCCATGAGTGTGGCTACTGAAGTCGAAGAAGGATCAACAATGGGAGTCGAGTGCCAACTGCAAGCCAAAGAGACCTTTAAGGATGTGGAAATCAATCCCAACTTAACAACGGATCAGCAAAAGCAGATTAGGGAACTTATGGCAAAATATGCAGAAGTACTTACTGATAAGCCAGGAAGAACTGATTTGGAGGAATTTGACATGAAGTTGAATGACACAGTGCCTGTGCGAGTCAAGACTTACCCAGTTCCTTATGCAAAGCAAAAGACTTTAGAGGAAGAAATACAACAGCTGCTCACCGCAGGAATAATCTCACCATCTGAATCACCTTACAGTGCTAGCGTCGTATTATTGAGAAAGCCAAGTGGAGAACATAGATTGTGCATCGATTATCGACAGCTCAATGCTATAACTGAATTCCAAGCAGAACCTCTGCCTGATCAGAATAAACTCTTCACAGCACTCAACCGAGCTAAGTACTTTACTAGGATTGATCTCAGTAAGGGATATTACCAGATTCCTGTAAAACCGGAAGTTAGACCATGGTTAGCTTTCAGCACGCCTGGAGGACACTATGAGTTCAACGTTCTTCCATTCGGATTAAGTAATGCTCCCAGCGTCTTTACACGTATGATGAGAAAATTACTTGACCCACTACAGCATCCAGACATCAGTCACTTCATGGATGACATCCTGATCGCAACTGAAACATTTGAAGAGCATGTAGAAACCCTGCATCTTTTGTTCAGGCGCCTCAGAGAAACTGGATTGACGGCTAGACCAAAGAAGTGTCAGATAGGATTCCAAGAATTGGACTTTCTAGGTCATAAGATATCTCACGGACTGATAACTCCACAAGAGGGAAATGTGGACAAACTCCAGAGAGCACCTCGTCCAAAAACAAAGAAGGATGTAAGATCATTTGTATCCTTATGTGGATTCTATCAAAAATACATCAAGGACTTCAATACTCTGTCAGCACCTTTAACGGATCTCACCAAAAAGGGGAAACCAGAGAAAGTCACTTGGTCAGCTGACTGTGAGAGAGCTTTCACAGCATTAAAGCAGGCATTAACTGCTCATCCAGTCTTACATCTACCAGACCTCGACCAACCATTCGTGCTGCACACCGATGCCAGTAACAGAGGAATTGGGGCAACGCTGTTGCAGAGAAAGGGAGATGTACCATCAGAGCTATTCCCTGTAGCTTATGCTAGCAGGAAATTGAATGCAGCAGAGAGAAATTACAGTACTATCGAGAGAGAATGTCTTGCGCTCGTATGGAGTGTACAGAAATTTCAAGCATACCTATATGGCAGACACTTCACAGTGCAATGTGACCATCAACCACTCATGTTTCTCGCAGCATCTAAGACTCTGAATGCCCGACTTATGAGGTGGTCGCTGCTTCTTCAACCTTACTCGTTCCAGGTTGAGTATGTTCCTGGGAAAATGAATGTGGGAGCGGACTTCCTGAGTCGACACCCAGTGCCTGATGAACCAGGTCAATCCGATGCAGAAGAGAATACAAGGGAGGAAAAATGGGAACAACTTGATGACTGAAATGTTGGAAACATAGTTCCATACCATAGAACAATCTGGAGTGGGGCCATGTGGCATAACGCAGCCAACATTATTCATTCATCAACTCATGCCGCAAAAAGAGGAAACAACATTGAAAGAAATTGACTTCACAAACGCAATTGGAGATTGGGACTTAAAACTTAACATCAAAACTGGAACTGAACAAGTGACAAATGACGTGGATTCTTGGAAAGATTTCATCAGACCAAGCTCAGAAAACCATTGGATAGGAAAACCACATGACCGCCTTCGCGCCAGTGCATAATTAACATATATTACTATTTCATCAGAAATGTTAATAAGCCCGCACTTTTGTCTGAACTCGCTCCATGGACGGATGTGAGAAGAGTGTGTGACCAAAAATTCAATGGGCAAGGCAAAAGTCTGGATCCGAGGTACGTTTGTTGGCCCTTGATTAGACTAAGAACCCGATGTATCAAGTAATGTAAACCCATGTTTGTGTTGTCAATTGAAATGTATGATTATTAATTAAAACCTCTGAAATGTAAAAATGCTCGACTGTAGATTCTAACGACGCAAAGCCATTCCCGGGCAGAATATTCTCTTCGATGAAACTACAATCTCTGATATTCTTAGAGATAATTATTAACTTTAAGAAGTGCATTCCACTACTATATTCTATTCTAAACAACTGTGAGAAGTGATGATTCTAAAGCAATCTTGTGCATTTCACCAGAAACATTGTTAAAGATGCACCACTATCTACAGCTGAAAAGACAGTTCGTGTACTAGAATAAGTGCCTTGTTCTAAAACAGACTTATCTATGCCTATTTACAATCTAGAAAGCTGAAAGTGAAATCAATCTTTCCTTTCTCCTTTATCTATAGAATTAATAGGGTTTGGCGAAATAAATATTTATATTTATGTCAAATTTAATTAGATAAGGGCACACATGAACTGCAACACATGAGAAAGTTGTGCTTCGCGGAACACCATCACGCGAAGTGAGCTTAACTCATGACTCAACATAACTTAAAACACAACACCACTCATCACCACACAACCCAACACTCAACATCACAACAACAACAGGTAATGGAAGAGAGTTATTAGACACAAGAAGAAGAAGTAGTTAATTGGGAAAACACAGAGAATTATTTATACACATTGTAAACACCATTTAGTGGAAGAAATGTTCTAAATGTATGTCATTTATTTACATGCATCTTGACATATTCTCACTCTTGTCAATGTCTTACTGTACACGTTCACTGACCCCGGTCAAATGAGAACTTACATACAGCAGGAACAAGTTGATACAAGGCGTACACCGTGTGATAATCTCTGACCACCCCAACTTAACCCAACACTAGCTCAGAGAGAAAAGGAGGGGAGGGGAACTAGTTCCTACTTCAGGAATTTAGATTTCTTCCGACCTACTTCTTATTATTGTATTGGTAGGAATGTATATATTTATGCGAATATTCATCAGTGATCTTGGTGGCTACATACCAACAAGCACCCAACACATCAGCAAATTAACCACCTAAATCAGACCTGAGGGAGGGAAGCCGAGAGAAAGAGATGAACCACAAGTGAGAGGGAGGATGACTTCGCTATGAGCAGAGCATGGGGAGGCCTTCAGAGGAGCTATACGGGCAGACCTGAAGTGGATCCATCAGTCAATGGACCCTGGCTTACCTAATCCTCCAGTCACCAGGTTACTTTTCTCATAGGTTGAATACACACCCAATTACAGGAACACTGATATGTTTATGGTTGAGACAACACTATCATACTTAATATGTACAACATCAAAATGTTTACTATGTTTTCACACTTGTTGACATCTCATATATTGATGCTTATTATTGCTTGTCTGGGACAATGGTCCAATGTGCAACTGTTCTATTACTTTGTGTAAATCACAACAGAGATGTATGTACTGACCAGAAGGCTCAGGCCAGTCAATAAATGATTAACATGAATTGACCTTCTGTTAATTTGTCAAGTTCAAACCTATCTGTACCAACAACTTCTTTGTACATCATGTTGTCAAAATCTAATGTGATTGTTTGTGTTTGATTGCTTAAAGATAAATTAACTCATAATGACTTACTGAATGGGGAAATAAAAAGACTCTAGATCTATCAACTGCTCAACATCCATGTTTTCTTCATCTAAATCAGGCTGAGAAACTTCTCCAGACTTTCCTCAGATTTGATAAACAATAAGGGGGCTCCAGAGCTATCAGAATCATTGGAGAAGGGGCAGATTCCCAGTTAGTAATTACCATTCTTACCAGGGCCATAATCTATATCTCCTAGACAATACTTAATAGAACGAGGCCTGCAGATAACTCAAGGTTCATATTCTGGGGTTATTGAAGATAGAAGAGGATGGGGCTCTACATCTTTTATTAGAGATGGGGCATGCACTACAGTGATCTCCCACTCCCTTCAAAAATATATGACAGTATCCTACAGGATAAATACCGAATGAGTTTAGGTCATACCAGTTTTAACACACCAGTAGTGATGGATATTCAGTTCACTTATGACTAGAACAAAAATAAAGGACTCTATTGGAGTATAGACAATAACTGTTTAATAGTGAGAACTAGTGAACATTTATCAAGAGACAACAAGTCTTGTTCATAGGACAGTGTTCCATGTTTGTTTCACTGCGCCGGAATTATGAAGCCGGAGTTTCTATAAACTATTAGGAACAGTTGCGTTAGGAACAATAATAGTTTTTTTCCACGGATTATATATTTACATGGGATTCAGATCTCATGGTCATCAGAGCTCCTGGAGGAGGACATGTCTGGAGAGAAGGATACGACTTTGGTGAGGTCTATTGTACTGACTCGTGTGATGTCGTGTAATCCTTGCCATGATGTGTGCACTATGATCCTGAACTTTGAAGGCTGACATATACATTTATGTTATTATACACGACACACATTTTTCTTCGCATACACGTCTCATATACGTTACACTTTTCTTTTAATAAATTAATCTTTATTAATTTTTAGAAGCAAGAGTTGTTGAGTATGTTGCGTTGGGGAAGTATGAGAGGGGGCATAGTACGACAGTGAGAGAGTGATAGGAAAAGGTGTCCATGGGCTGATGGAGTGTGTTGGACGGAAGCTGGTGGATTCTCCAAGATATTGATAAGGAAAAAATATTATAATGTGGGTGTTGACTCTCCTCACTCCAGGGACGACACTTTAAAGGAGGACACGACAATGATGCGCTCCAGTGTTTTGCAGAGACAGCTGGTGAGGCTAATTGGTCTGTAGCTAGAGGCAATGGAACTATCTCTCCCTGATTTTAGGAGGGGTATCATGATTGCTTCTCTCCAGGCTTGTGGAACACTGCCTAAGGTCCAACTGTTATTGAAGATCTGCAACAGCTTTGCTTTGGCCTCTGTTCCTAGGTTCCTGATCATTTCATTGGAGATACCATCAGCTCCTGGTGACTTTCTGATTTTCAGTTTTGATATGGCTAGCTCCAGTTCGCTGATTGTGATGGGTGCCTCCAGAACCTCATGTACTATTTCCTTCTGTCCTGTATGTTGCCGTTTCTCTTGAATCTCTTGTTGTTTCTCTGGACTGATTTTGATATTGTTATCTTGTGCGAATGAGTCCGCAAAATGGTCAGCTGCTTGCTTTCACGTTAAGATGTTTCCATCTTTATGTAGTGCAATTTTTGAGTTTCTCCCTGTGCCCTCATCGTTAAGTTGTTTTATTAGCTTCCACAATTTCCTTGTGTCTCTTTCAAAGTTCAGAGACTCTGTTTTTTCCTGCCAGCTTTTCCGTCTAGCCTGCAGCTTGGCCCTTTGAAATTTGGCTTTTGCATGATGGAATTTATTGTGGTGCTCTTGGCTGGGTGTGACTTCTGCTTGCTTTCTACATACTTCCACATCATTATGCAACTGTTCCAGTTCACTACTCCAGTAGGGTTTATATTGTTTACGGGCTCCTCTTGGTACTGTTTCTCGCGCTGCCTGTAGTATGCATTTCCCAAACTCTTCAACTACTTTATTTATGTCTTTCTCAGTGTTCAGGTTTCTAACCAGTATGCTGGTGCGATGCTTGTACACTGCCCAGTCTGCTTTCTTGTAGTTCCACCTCGAGAGGGTGCTGCTTTCACTTACAAGCTCATTTTCTACAGTTAGAAAGACTGGTCGATGGTCACTGCCACCTAGTTGTTTCCCAACAATTCGTGTAATGTTCCACTCCAGGTCTGGTGAATGAAAAGCCAGGTCAGGTGTAGTTGTAGAGTGCCATGATCTCGAGTAGAAAGTATGTGGGTCGGACGGCTTGTTAACCAAGATGAATCTATTCTCATCCTGCCAGTCTTCCAGTCTCTCTTCTCTCTGGTCCATGTGATCATAGCCCCAACTCTGCGAGTGGCTGTTGAAATCGCCGCACACAATCATTTTTTCTGTTAATGGTAGTGTGTCCAGTGCCTGTGGACGGTCACTTGGACAGTAGTAATTGATCAGATGTAGGTCTGTATAGCCTGTTTTAAGTTTAAGTGTCTGATACTCAGCCCCTTCCATATAGACTTCGATTTAGGAAGCAGTGATGTTATTTTTTACAAGGGTAAGTATCCCACCTTTTCGCCTGTCATTTCGGTCAGATCGGTAACACTGGTAGCCTCTGATTTTGAAGGCTATATTTTCGTTGAGGTGAGTTTCTTGCAAGCAACATATGCTTACTTTTTCTTTGTCCAGGATGTTTTCTAATTCTACTTTTTTGTTGCTGACTCCCTCCGCATTCCAGTGCATTATTTTAAGTCTTAGTTTAGTATGGCCAGCTGTTCTATTCTCATGTCCCCTGGCTCCACAGGACATCCGAGAAGGACCTCCAGTAGTTGGGGTTGGACCCTTTCGAGACATAGGGCCCGGCACTGCACCTGCCTGGGGGTCCAAAGCAGGGCGAGCACCATAACGTTTAGCAGCAGTCGACATATTCCATTTTGCGTAATTGCGTGGCATCCTGATTTCTGTGGTGCGCCTCCTGGCTGGTTGCCTCCGTCTTCAGCACCTTTCCTTTGCTAGAGCAGAATGTGGTCTCACTCGAGTTTAGATGTGTACACACGCACACACGTGTCTGCACATGCATGTATGTGTATACACATCTAGAGCACACTGGTTATTTTCCGGCGCCAGATACTCGCCGTCGCCCCTTCTCCTGTTAGTTAAAACAGTTCCGCCACGTGAAGGCCAGGAGTTGGACTTTTGCTGCAGAGGTTATGTATTCACGAGCCATTGGGGTATTTAAGCAATGTTGGGCGCTCACCCCAACACTGCGCCCCGGCTACATACAGCAATTTGGAACCAAAAACAGACATGACCAGCCCCGCGTAAAGAAGACACAGATGGCGCTGCTCACAGTTTTCTGCCGCCATCACCCGCATGGCAGTCAAACCCCGCTTGACCTTTGTTAACACCTGGTCTATGTGCTCATTATTAGCAATGCTTCGATCAAAACGTATCCCCAGGTAATTCATTGCTTGCGTTATTTCCACAGTTTCTGAACACAGATTTACCGATGGTCTTGGAGTGTTGACAATATGGTTATTCAAAGAGAACCATGTCACTGTTGCCTTTGTTCTATTGACCATTACCCCAGCTTCAACACACCAAGTACTTATGCGACTGAGTTCGGGTTGTAGTTCCACAGCAACCTGATCTCTATCCTTCCCCTGACGATACACTAAAACATCGTCGGCATATGGAAGTGTCCTCCCCGGTCCAGTGATCTGCTCGCTGGTGATTCTTACAGTTTACGTGTTGAACAGCACCGGGGATAATGGTGATCCCTGTGGCAGGCCAGGATATATTGCTGATGGTTCCGAAGTCCAACTGCCACATCTGAAAACTACTTTCCGTTGGAAGAGGGCTGCGGCGATCCAACTAAGGAGGAAAGGACTTATCTTGAGTTCAAGAAGCTGAAGCATTAAGAAATCCAATGGTACTCTGTTGTGCGCATTCTCAAGATTAATGGCTGCAGCAAAGGTTTCAATGTCTGAGTGGAAACCTTCATAGACCTTCGTAACACTTGATGGGTGATGTGGTGAATACGATATTAGACGTACACGCTAGAAGAGGAACAAGATCAAATGAGATGAGTCACACTTGATGGGTAATGTGGTGAATATCATACTAGACTTACAAGCTAGAAGAGGAACACGATCAGATACGATGATGAGATGAGTTACACATGATGGGTGATGTGGTGAACATCATATTAAACGTACAAAATCAGATGAGATGAGTCACACTTGATGGGTGATGTGGTGAATGTCATACTAGACTTACAAGCTAGAAGAGGAACACGATCAGATGAGATGATGAGATGAGTGACACTTGATGGGGGATGTGGTGACTATCATACTAGAAGTATAAATTAGATGAGGAAAAAGATGAGATAAGATGAGTCACACTTGATGGGTGATATGGCGAATATCATGCTTGACGTACAGACTAAAAGCAGAAGCAAAAGAAGAAGGAGTAGAAGAACGAATTAACTCTATTTTCAAAGGGTCACAAAACTGGGCGTTCAAGCCCGTCTTACATTCGGCTCTTTCAGTCACTCAGCTTTCGTACATCAATTATCTATTTTACATGTTACATTATCATAACGGAAAAACATTGTCAAATGGAAGTTGTGAACATAAACGATGCAGATTACCATGTTATGAGACATAAGAAGAAGAAGAGGAAGAAGTAGAAGAAGAAGAAGGTAGATAAGAAGAAGTATGTTATTCCAAGTACTGGCTGTGAGCCTTTTTGGCAATTCCTTTTCAACAATGCAATGCAGTCTTTAACTCTGTTTTAATTCCCATCAATATCTCCACGTGCCAAGGAAAAGAGCGCTCACCCTTAAACCTCCGGTGCTCTGATGATGAGGTAGGACGTTCAATCCCTGCACCGGCATTAATCTGGACTTAAATGTAGTCTTCTCGCTCAGAAAGCAAAGGCAGATTCATTCATTCATTCATTCATTCATTCATTCATTCATTCATTCATTCATTCATTCATTCATTCATTCATTCATTCATTCATTCATTCATTCATTCATTCATTCAATAGCATGTCCTTTGCAGAACCTGGCTCCCAAAATACTTTCCGGATAACTTCTCGGTCATGAGCACGATGTCCAAGACTTGTAAATTATAAGTACCTTAGAAGTCAGAGTGGATTCACGTGATAGCGAGGGACACTGGTAATAAGGACAGCTAATCCACACGCAAAAATCACCCAGTGCACTAGAAGTAGTAGCACGCGTGTGGCTGTACTTGATTTCATAGCGAGCGAACAAAAGACACAAAAAAACACAAAAAAATACAGCTACATGAAAGCGGCTATCACTGTTCTGTGGTCATACTGGAACACGTCATCTCTGTCAAGATCAGCGGTAAAAGAGGCAGAGGCATACAGAGAGAGGCAAACAGAGAGAAATATTCTGGATGGTGTAAAACGGCGTCATGGAGTAATATCATCGATAGAATTTGATTTTGGACGCAAAGGGCCGCGATCTGTAGAGGTACATGAATACCTACGCCATTTAACATGATAATGATGATGAATAACATAGGTTATATATGTCATTGGTTAATGTTTAACACAACAAAAACAAATCTGAATAATGAAGGCACAAACAATATATTGCACTATTTATTGCCTGGCATATCTTGCTATATATCATTAGGAGCTCATTGCAGAAGTCACTCAACGAAAACCACAACAATTAATTCTTCAAGCTACAATATATAAAATAAAAACATTTCCGTAACTAAACTATCTACCTCGGTAATTTGAAACATAGTATCACACCTTTTGTGTTTACACAACATTGGCTTGGCTATATGAATTACAACTGCTTCGGCAAATCTTAACATTCGCCCATCTGTGATATGCGCCGGACCTGATGCCGTGAATTATGCCAGGGAAAAATGGTGCAACCTGTTTTTTGTGTCTTCATTATTCAAATTCAGTGAAGGAAAACATTGTTTTCCACAATAAGATATGATGGTATCAGAAAATTCATTCATTCATTTAGTAGCATGTTCTTTGCAGAACCTCGCTCCCATAACAACCTTCCGTTAAACTTCACGGTCATAAGCAAGATACCCCGCTTCCGTTACTCCAATCTGGAGATTATTTGCCACCCCTGCACCTGTCTTCTCTATGGCCTTCCTCTTCCACTCTTCATAGGCATATACCCCTCCATTACTGTTCTCTCCAAAATTTCAAGTGACCAAAATATTTCAATTTGTTTTATCGTCTTTAGTAGTCAACCATCTTCAATATTCAGATCTTATCGTATGGATGCATTTGTTCTTTTCTGTATTCGAGATATTCTTAGAAGCCGTCTATTCAAAGGCATTTATGCGCTGTTCAGCTTGTTTATTTAGTGTCCAGGTCTCACAGGCGTATGTTGCAATGGGAAAGATGCATACTCTTAAAAAACTAATTTTTTTTGTAAGTCGAACAGTACAATTAAGACAACACATACCACTGGGAACGAGGCACATACAAGAGCTCGTTTCTAAACTGCCCTGAGGCACAAAAAAGAGGCCATGCCCGATACATTTATGACCATTGGTGGGCTGGCCACGCTGTCAGCTTGCCAGATAACAAGTGGGCCTTAAAGGAGCCTGATGAAGTGGGCCCCCGTACATCATTTACTCATTCAGCAGCATGTCCTTTGCAGCGCTTCCATAGCAACCTTCCGGAAAACTTCTCTTACATAAGCAAGATATCCCGTGTCACATCCTGCACCCATCTTCTCTTTGGCTTTCCGCTTCCTCTCTTCCTGTGCTTACACCCCTCCATGATTGTTCTCTCCAAACTTTCGTGACGTTTCAAGTGACCAAAATATTTCAATTTTCTTTGTTTTATCGCCTTTAGTAGCCTATCTTTTTCAGTATTTAGATCTTGTCGTACGGATGCATTTGTTCTTCTCTGTATCCAAGATATTCTAAGAACCCTTCTGTAACATTTATTCAAAGGCATTTACGCGCTGTTTAGCTTGTTTAGTCATTAGACAATAGGTTATACACATTTAAATGTTCTTTTAGTAGCTTTGTCTTCTGTAACCGATACTTAAGATTCATCCCGTTACTGCTTAAATTACTGTGAATTGGCACGTTGAGATATGGTGACCAACTCCTTTCCTTCCCGCCTTGTCTTGACTGATCGTACTCATATTATGAGGTTATATCGACCCCGCGGCAGCAGTGACAGGGAACATCCAATCTGAAGATTGAACTCGGGCAACTGTTGGTAAACTCATGAACTAACAGCCACTGTATAATGGCGGCTTCCTGGAAACATCCTTTCTAGAATATTCACACAACTGTAGATGCAACATCAAGCACCGATCCCTTGGGAGATTTTACTTTCCGCTCTTTGAGGTTCAGACTAAAGAACTGCTTCTGTGTCCCATTGATACCCTCCGGGAAGGAGCCAGACTTTTGCGAATCTTTGTGTCGAAGAATTTTTAGGGAGTTGGGGGACTGGTGGTTGGATGCAGGGTTCTGTTGGGGGTTGAGGAATGGTAGATTTGGCTGTGGTTCTAGTCTGTCCTGAGGTATTACGGCGTGGCTGTTTCCTTGATGATTGTGGAGGTCTTTATGTTTGGATCTGTCTTCTCCGAGCAGCCAGTATGTCAGCTGACTTCCTTTGCCCTGTAAGAAAGCAGAACCCATAAGGTTAGTAAGAGCCTTCAAAGTTGTCAGCACCTAAAGCAGTGTTTCCCAACCTGTTTTGTGCTATGCCCCACCTAAGCCTTTCTAAAATTCGTATGCCCCCCCCCCCACCTTTCCCTAACATATACTTGTTTTCCTCGCGTTTCCATCCTATTTCAGGATATTGCGGTCAACATCAGCATCTTTCAGCTGTATGTTGATTCCTAGGCTAGATTACGCTCATCAGCACGCCACGACTTTCTGAACGACCGGCTCCAAATTCTCATACGTCACTGGCGCGACTCGAACCGCTTCCAATTCTCATGCGTTCTCGTCAACCACGAGAGTATTCGGGGTTACGGAGAAAGCTGCTAACTCCTCGGCCAGGGAGACCGGCCTAACATATACATAGTTTTTAATATTCAAAAATTGAAATGTTCACTAAAGAAACTTGAATGATAGGTTTTAGGAAGAAATCACTAGGAAATTATTGAGCAAACACAGTAAGATAATTTTCAAAGCATATAAAAGAGAACTGAGATTCAAGTACAAAATAATTTTAATGGAAGATTTTTCTATATTATTTTAATTATTAGTAATTATTTATTATTTACATTTAGTGAGATCCTTGCGCTTGATGCTTGCTGCAAAGAGATGTTATGTTAGGTTCCAATTTAGTTAACTTCAGTCTCAAGTCTCCCCGATTTGTTATATCCAGCCGGTTTAATTTTTAAAATTTTGTTTAGCAGCAAATAATTAATGACATTAAATCCGCATTAAGCTAAATATGAAGATGGAAACGATAACAATAGTTCTCTTGCACATTTGGTTGCATTTGGATATTTGATTTCGGTTTCCTCACAAAGCCATGCCATTGCTCCTTTTATATTAAATAAAGTTTTAATCGACTCATCATTTTGCATTTCTGCGAGTTCTCCTTGATACTGCATATTTGAAATATCAGACAAATCCACTAACATTGGCTGCATCATCCAAGTTGGGAAATCAATTTGTTTCAAATCAGAAAATCATTCTTTTAAATCAGCCGATAAAATTTTCAGATGATCGACATTAACGACTGATCGACTGATCGACTGATAGCAGTATCAGCCACTTCAAATTATTTGAGCCAATGAAACTTTTCAAAATCTTTGTTGTAAATATATGTCTGACATAATTCAATAAAGGTAATGAAACCAAATATCTTCGCTTTTGCATCGACAAGAGTTTTATTTGTTCCTTGAAGTTGTTATTTAATATATTTCGTTTTTCAAGGATATTGGCTAAATAACTCACAAATGCCTTACCATCGACCGTTAACAGATTTTTCATTTCAGGTTTGTTGCTTAAAAAAATCACTAAGCGTATCAAATAGTTCCATAAATCATTTCAAGCAGTTCCCTTTCGAGAGCCATCTTACTTCAGTGTGAAGTATAAGTCTCACATGGTCTTCATTTTATTCTTCACAAAATAACTTGAAGAGACGTTCACATTTGGTACTAGCTTCAGTAGCATTGACACAATTTATAATTAAATTTAGTACTTCATTTAGAACAGGCGAAATATTTTTAGCTACCAGGTTTTCCCTGTTAATATTACAATGCACAAGAAGCATTTCTGGATTCTCATCTTTCATCAATTTTAAGCAACCATTTTCCTTCCCCATCATATTAGGAGCACCATCTGCAGCACAAGATGTTATATTTTTCATTGGTATATTATTGACATCTAAGTAATTTTTAGCTTACAATATGTATCTTTGGAGGTAGTGGTGCTTTCTAATGAATTAGAGAATAACATTTATTCAGCAAAATCACCTTTATCAAATATCTTACGTAAGTTATAAGTACGGCCTCACTGCGTCGAGAATTTTCTTGTTTTCAACGTTTCAACAAGTTGTATTTCATTATCCTCACTAATTTCGTCTATTCTTCTGCTAACAGTATTACTACTTAGTGGCATAGCTTTAACATCTTAGCCATCTTTTTCCAGAACCGTGTTAAGAAATGCTGATATTGATGGTTTGATTAAATTCTCCCCTATAGTATGACTTTTCCCAGATTTAGCGATGAGTAATGAAATTTGATAACTAGCCTCAAGAGTACGATTGATAGTTGCATTATGAGCAGTAAATAGAGACTTTAATGTTACTCGTTTTTTTTCAAAATTTTTCTTTAAAGTTTGAAAATAATTCAAATCTCAATTAATATGAGCATTATGTTTCGCCTTCAAATGTGCCTCAAGACGACCTCGTTTCATTGATTCGTTGGTCAAGCATTATTGGCATAAAAGACTAAAAGTGACCGTTCGTCGTGGACAGCGGGTATGAAACCAAATTTTAAATAATACTCTTAATACTGACGAATTTTTTTCTTGCTTGCACCACTCATTTCACTATGGGCTGAAATAAATCAATATAAGATCAAATAAAAACTTAAAAAAAAAATGAACTGGAGTAAACGTAGACTAAAAATGCATAGTTAAATATGTATGGCACATTTACCCCACCGCAAAAAAAAAAAAAAAAAAAAAAAAAAAAAAAAAAACATACGTTTTCATTTGACAAATGTTTCTGGAAAATGATGCTTCTAAAACTGAAATTAATACAAATTACTAGTTGAATTTACATTCCGTTTACATATCACTTATATTTATACAATGTATATAGTTTTTAAAACAACCAGACTTTTACAACAATTTAACGGACGATTATTTCAAATTAACACCGACGGTGAATGCTGAGCGTTACTGCGAAACACTGCAGAAACTGAGAACCCGGCACTAAGCATTTCGCGCCATTCAGAACAAATAGCGCGAAATGCTTAGTGCCGACTCAGTATAACCAGTAGTTCAACTCTAACGTCTAACAATGAAATCACGCTACTAACATGGCGGACAGAAGTTACTTATACTGGACGTTTACCCAACTCGAGTAGCGACTGAGAGTCGCCATACTTTTAACATAAACACTGGATGAGCCCATTTTCGAATTGCCGCCCCCTCTAAATAATCGAATTGCCCCCCTGTGGGGCGCGGGCCTCACGTTGGGAAACACTTGCCTAAAGGATGTGGGATTCCCCTCACGTTTCATGTAAGACTTTTCTGTCTCTTATGGATTTTTCATACAGTTAAAGTTTTCATTGCACTTATTTCGAAGATATTTCTTTTCTTTCCTTTTCCTTCCTCAAAACTATTGATATAGCATATATAATATATTGATTATGCGAAGCAAAATTAGTTGCGTGTCCTTCACAGGACGCAGCAGTCAACCCTAGCATTGTGGCTGTTCGTGATTCCTGGGCAAGTGCTACGCTCAGTAGTTTGTCATTGCTTTCTGAACGACCGGCACCTATATCTGTTTCGAAAAGAAACCAGCATCGCTGTGTTTCGAACTCGGGTATACGGGATTACGAATCGCGTCCGTAATACCTACACCACGGAGACGGCTTAGGACAAGCATAACTATGAAAAAAAAGTGTTTATGAAAGTTACCTAGCAATGATTACTGGCCTTTGGGACGTCGCGATTACGTCATGGTTAGACAATAATTGCTGGCCTTCGGGACGTCGCGATAACGTCATGGTTAGACTTTCGTCTGTTGACTCTGTGGTCTGGCGTTCGATTCGCATAGTGATGGATTCGAAGTTTTAAAATGGACCTGGGCTGTCAATCATCAGCCTTGAGATGTGATTAAATACACTGCTAGGACTGTGGTCAGAGGTAAAGGGAATAACTGGGGGGTTTCATTGCAAAGAAAAATTGGCACTGTTTAAAAGAGGAGTTCTGCCATATCCTACTGCATCATCTAGCATGGGAAGGAAAATTGAAACTACGATTGCAGCCTCCCGATGGTTGGAGGGCAGCACAGCCTGATATGATGTATTTGTAACGGACTTACAGAGTATGCTTCGGAAAGTGGACTGAGTAGTGTGGCTCGCACTGCTCGACCAGACGCAGGTTGTAAGCATATCACTGATTTTCTGCCCACGACACTGAAGGTGTGTGGGGCAATGAACAGGCGGATTAACTGGCTGCTGTTGCCCCTCTGAGCAGAGAACTACTTTACATTACGGGCAATGTGGTGAATGCTCTCTGTGACCAGGCGGAGAGTGAAACTGAACAGTTACAGTATTCTTATCTGGACAAACCAGCTCAGAGAGATTGCGTAGAGGAATTAACTTTAAATGTTGCATGATCTTAGACAGACACATCATTCGTATCTGGATAGACTGGCTCAGAAGGGATTGCGTAGAGACATACATTTTAAATGTTGCATGACCTTCGATAATAGGGAAACAAAACTCGCTTACACTCAGGAAATAAATGACCGTAGACCCCGAGGTAGACCAAGAAGACGGTGGAGAGATAATATATATATAGACCTACAAGCACTTGGAATCAACGACTGGCAAGAGAAGGTCCACCAGAGAGACGAATGGAGAAGGATGTATCTGCAGCAAAGAACCTCAATGGCTCGGAACGCTGAAGAAGAAGAAGAATGACCTTCGACAGACATGTATTCGTATCTTTAGAGACTGGCTCAGAAGGGATTGCGTAGAGGACATACCTTTTAAAATGTTGCATTACCTTAAACTCTTTAAACAAACACAGTATTCGTACCTGGAGAGACCGGATCAGAAGGGATTGCGTAGAGAAACTAACTTTTAAAATGTAAGACATTTGCAGGACTTTGTGATCAATCCCAGAGTGCCTTTCTATGCAATTCTTCGTTCAGTAGATTACCATTGCTTTCTGAACGAGAATTCAACTCATCATCATCATCATCATCATCCGATGCGTTGCCGACTGGCGTGGGCAATCATGCCTCTCTGCCAATCGCGATCTCTGACGGCATGGATTAATTACTGTGTTGACTCACTTCCGTGCCATGACACAAGACTGTCAAGAATCTTCTCACGCTGTCTTTCTCTATCTCTTTTTCCGTAAATCTTTCCGGTTGTCACGACAGGTTTCAATTGTTTTGTCTTCTCATAACGTGACCAAGAACGATGACTGCCTCTGTCTAATGTTTGTGATAACTTGTCTTTGCGACTTATCCTCCCTTTAACTACTCATTTTGGCGGTCCAATTAGTTTTTAGCATTCTTCTATAAAACCACATCTCCAAGGCTTCCAGGTATTGTTTCACCTGAAGTCAAATACTGTACTAAAATTTCCCAGTAAATCCCTAACAGCCAACAGCTGTTGGGATTTGTTTCAACATCCAGTAAAGTACATGCAACTCAATTTAACATAGTTTGCTATTGCTGTCTCAACGGCCAATTTCTGTCCCATAGGAATCAACGCAAAGCGGCCTGCTTGCAAATCTCCCCCGGCTGATTCAAACCCCCAACTCGGAGTGTCTGGGAATAATGAAACTGCGCGAATCATTATTCCCAAGCTACAGGCTTATAATAATAATAATAATAATTTTACAGTAACAACAACACTAATAACAGTAACAATAATAACAGTAATATGATAACAGTAGTAGTAATAAAAATAACATAATAATAACAACAGTTAAAATGATGATGATGATAATAATAATAATAATAATAATAACATAATAACAGTAGTAATAAAACAGTAATAATTATAATAATAATAATGCTAACAGAAGTAGTACTACTAGTAGTTGTAGTAGTAGTAGTATGGGCAGCTGTATTACTAGTAGTAGTAGTAGTAGTAGTAGTAGTAGTAGTAGTAGCAGCAGTAGTAGTAGTAGTAGTAGTAGTAGTAGTAGTAGTAGCAGTAGTAGTAGTAGTAGTAGTAGTAGCAGTAGTAGTAGTAGTAGCAGCTGTAGTAGTAGTAGTAGTAGCAGTAGTAGTAAGAGTGGTAGTAGTAGTAGCAGCAGCAGCTGTAGTAGTAGTAGCAGCAGCAGCAGTAACAGTAGTAGTAGTAGTAGTAGTAGTAGTAGTAGTAGTAGTAGTAGTAGTAGTAGTAGTAGTAGCAGCAGCAGCAGCAGCAGCAACAATACTACTACTACTACTACTACTACTACTACTACTACTACTACTACTACTACTACTACTACTACTGCTGCTGCTGCTGCTACTACTACTACTACTAGTAGTAGTAGTAGTAGTAGTAGTAGTAATAGTAGTAGTAGTAGTAGTAGTAGTAGTAGTAGTAGTAGTAGAAGCAGTAGTAGTCTGAGTGGTAGTAGTAGTAGTAGCAGCAGCAGCGATAAAACAGTAAACAAGATAATACAAATAATAATAATAACAACAACAACAACAACAACAACAACAATAACAGGTACCTTCATAGTAATTAAACCCCGCTCCCCAAGGTGGAAGCCACCCAGAACTTCTAGTATTTTCTTACATTCTCTGCTGCAGTGAATCTTTAAGGCTGAGGACAAAAGAATGGGGAAACTATACCTTATATCATTACTATAAACCACCCAGAACGTCTAGTATTATCTTACATTCTCTGCTGCAGTGAATCTTTAAGGCTGAGGACAAAAGAATGGGGAAACTATACCTTATATCATTACTATAAACCACCCAGAACGTCTAGTATTATCTTACATTCTCTGCTGCAGTGAATCTTTAAGGCTGAGGACAAAAGAATGGAGAAACTATACTGTATATAATTACTATAAACCACGCAGAACGTCTGATATTTTCTTACATTCTTTGCTGCAGTGAATCTTTAAAGCTGAGGGCAAAAGAGTGGGGGAACTATACAGTATATCATTACTAGAAGCCACGAAGGCCTATTGGCTAAAGGTTTAAAGGCGACAGGGTCGACTTAACTGAATCGGGGTTTATCGCATTTGGCTCGGTCTCTTTCCGCAGGGCAAAAACGTCGCACAAAGCACGAACTCCATATCGCTAACGACGACCCCCAGAAGTCTCCATGAAAACTGCATTCGTGAACCGATGGATGAAGTCCAGAAACTAACCCACAACCTTCGAAGTGAGAGACAGGCAGATTAATCACATCGTTGCGGAGACTCCGACTAGTTGGCTCAGTGGCTCCATTACTCCACTGAATTAATTCCACAAAAGTTTACCTTCTGCATGGCTCTCCATTGACTAATTGAATACAATTCTACCTTCTTCTTTGCTCTACATTGAGTAATTCCACAAAATCTACTTTCTTCTTTGCTCTCCATTGACTAATTCCACAAAATTCTACCATCTCCATTGCTCTCCATTGACTAATTCCATAAAATTCTACCTTATCCGTTGTTCTATATTGACTAATTCCACAGTATTCTACCTTCTAAGTTGCTTCCCATTGACTAATTCCACAAAATTCCACCTTCTCAGTTGCTCTCCATTGACGAATTTAATGAAATTCTATCTTCTTCGTTGCTCCCCATTGACTAATTCCACAAAAGCCTACATTCTTCATTGCTCTTCATTGACTACTTCCACAAAATCTCACCATCTCCGTTGCTCTATATTGACTAATTCCACAAAATTTGAATTTGACCTTCTTATTTGCTCTCCATTGACTAATTACACAAAATTCTACCTTCTCATTTGCTCTTGCTTAAAATTATTAATAACGTGTCGCGTTGTGTTATAACCTGTTGGTATGGGAGCCAGTCGTTCAGAAAGCAATGGCAAACTACTGAAAGTAACACTTGCCTAGTACATCAACAGCAGCTGAAAAATGCTGGTGTTGACTGCAACGTCCCGTAAGGGATACGCAACAATATTTTTTTTTATTTATTTGCTCTTCACTGACTAATTCCACGAAATTCCACCTTCTTATTTGCTCTCCATTGACTAATTCCTCACAATTCTACCTTCTCAATTGCTCTACATTGACAAATTGAATGAAATACTATCTTCAAAATTGCTCTCCATTGACTAATTCCACAAAATTCTACCTTCTCCATTGCTCTCCATTGACTAATTCCACAAAATCCAACCTTCTGAATTGCTCTCCATTGACTGACTGAGTGGCACCTTGCCGTCTTTACAGACGAAAGTTTGTGGATTGGTTTTAAGCCAAATTTCCATCGCACAATGCCAGGGCATGTATTCAGAGACCATGTGTTGCCCATGCAGCATGATATCTCTCTCTCTCTCTCTCTCTCTCTCTCTGTCTCTGTCTCTGTCTCTCTCACTCTCTCTGTGTGTGTCTCTCTCTCTATCTCTGTCTCTGTCTGTCTGTCTGTCTGTCTGTCTCTCTCTCTCTCTCTCGGCCTTGCCTTGTTAACTCCAGAGGAAAGGTCAAGGATAACCAGTACGTCTGGAACAAGGTAGGCTGCAGATGCTGGCGGCTCAACATCAAACCTCCAAGAACAGGAGATGAGGGGGGGGGGCGGCAAGACCCTCATATCCGGGGAATTTGACTTAGAGACGTTCAGCCATATCCCTTAGCTGGGAGCTTTTTACTAAATGTCTGGACTTGTGTGAACGTGTACATCTGTTATCGTAAGTGTCTGGACCTGTAAAGCGTGTATTACCGTCAGACTCCCCGCTTGACATTGTTTACAGCGCGGCTATCAAGACCAGCGAGAATTGGCCCGCAGGAGATATTGCTCGTCTATGTTGCGAACAAATATCCCACATCGGTCCGACCGAAATATTGCTCGTCTATGTTGAGAACAAATCTCCCAGACTGAATAAGTAAATTAACGATACAAGTAGTGGTATTTCAATTGCGCTTGCGCTCCTCTCCATTGACTAATTCCACACAATCCTACCTTCTCAATTGCTCTGCATTGACTAATTCCACATAATTCTACCTTCTCCATTGCTCTCCATTGACTAATTCTACAAAATCCTACCTTCTCAATTGCTCTGCATTGACTAATTCCACATAATTCTACCTTCTCCATTGCTCTCCATTGACTAATTCTACAAAATCCTACCTTCTCAATTGCTCTGCATTGACTAATTCCACACAATTCTACCTTCTCCATTGCTCTCCATTGACTGATTATATAAAGTTCTATCTTCTCTGTTGCCATCCATTGACTAATTCCACAAAATTCTACCTTCTCCATTGCTCTCCATTGACTAATTCCACAAAATCCAACCTTCTCAATTGCTCTGCATTGACTAATTCCACATAATTCTACCTTCTCCATTGCTTTCCATTGACTAATTCCACAAAATTCTACCTTCTCTGTTGCAATCCATTGACTAATTCCACAAAATTCCACCTTCTCAATTGCTCTCCATTGACTAATTCCACAAAATTCTACCTTCTCCATTGCTCTCCATTTACTAATTCCACAAATTTCTACCTTCTCCATTGCTCTTCATTCATCAATTCCACAGAATTCTACATTCTCCGATGCTCAGCTTGGATTAGTCCCTACCTTCTCCATTGCTCTCCATCCGCGACGCCGTGTTGACTGTGTCACCAAAGAGAGTGTATCTTGGCATGGTCAGACCAACGACCCCAGCAACACACGGACCTGTGTCAGAGACAAGTAAAACAACCATCATGTTAGTATTTTCATAGAAAGCAGAAGCAGCAGCAGAAGAAAAAGAAGAAGAAGAAAAAGAAGAAGAAGAAGAAGAAGAAGAAGAAGAAGAAGAAGAAGAAGAAGAAGAAGAAGAAGAAGAAGAAGAAGAATTTGAAGGAGAAGAGACAATACATAAATCTATATTAAATAAAAACCTAATGTTTGAACCCTCCTAGATATTCTCAAAATGTCTGCTTGGGGCTAATTTCTCTTCTCCCAGTGTGCAGTAGAGCGGACAAGTAAACCTGTCGCAGCCAATCATTGAGTACAGTTCAATGATTGCACTAAATCAGTGGCGCCCAAGCTTTTCTCTAGGACAAGAGCTCCTTTTATTTATCAAAGTCAAGCAACGCAATCCTATTGTATAATAGCCAAGAAATGTGTGATGAAGATGGGGGAACAGATACAGATCTCAAAATCATATTTAAAAAGACAACAGGAGCTTTTGTAGCAGTAGGCAATTTGTGAAAGTAAATAGCACCAAACTTCGAAAATGCAATTCTAACGTTAAGTCAATATTTCTGTAATCAGAAACACCGAGAACGATTCAAATTATTACAAATAAACCACACATGGGATGCAGATGTGTTTCCAAGGCACCAGGGCCAGGTTCTATACTGGCCAAGACCTACTAACACGTTCTAGTCGTGAGTCCTAGGCAACAGGTTCCTTCGGGGTCCTGGCTAACGTAGTAGGATCGCTGATTCTTCCGAAGTAGGAGAGTATCTGCCTGCACGGCGAGGTACCACCAATCAGCACACCAATAAGCCAGACATGGGACAACGGATACTCACGCAAACTGCGTATGACATCACACTAATGTTGGACAACAGGATGTCTTCATCCGACATACAGGACTTCACGCTGGAGTCCAGAACCAGCGAACACAAGCAAGCAAGCCACAAATATTGGTTATTTTTTCTCGTGCTTGCTTTGAACTGAAGCGTATTGTGCTACTATATCTAGTGCACTGGACTGGTTTGTGCGTGTAGATTAGCTTTCCCTTTTACCAATGCCCCTCGTCATCAGACGAACCCACTACGACTTTTGAGGTACTTGTAATTTATGTCCCAAAATCAAGGAGGAGAAGTCAAAATTTTAGTCCAACTGACTGGTGAAGGGGTTGAACCCTCTACCTCGGCATCAGCACACCGGGTGTTTAAGAACAAGGCACTCTTATACATTCGGCAAGGCTGACCCCAACAAACATTCATTAATTCGTACCTGTGCAAAACAGAAGGTGTGTCTGATTCAGTGCCGAACACAAAGTAGGGTTGGACCTTACATCGTACACAATCAAATAAACAAGTATTCATCACCATCATCAACATTATCATCAAGTGCCTACCAGCTGGCGGAGGCGTTCATGGCTCTCCACAGATCTCTGTCTTTGGTGTTCTGGATCAACTCTGCTGATGATATTCCTCCACGCCACCGTCTCAGTCCATCCAGCATAATTTCTCTTGGCCTGCCCCTGCCTATCTTCCCCCCTATCTTTCCAGTTGTCACGATGTTCTCTAATGTCTTTCTTCTCATCACATGACCAAAGAAAGCTGTTTGTTTCTTTCTTATTATTGTATATAATGTTCTAGTTTTATTAGCCTCTTTCAGGCACTCATTGTTAATTACTCTGGCAGTTCAAGGATTTAGCAACATTTGTCTCAGGAACAACATCTCTGTTGCTTCTAATTCTTCTTAATTTGTTCACTTAAATTCCAAGATTCACAGCCATACAGAAAAACTAGTTCTATATATAATTTCAGCAATCTCTTTCTTACATTAATTGATAATGACTTATTGCATAAAATTCTCTTCATTTCCTGAAATGAGGCATTTGCTTGCCCTATTCTGCTCTTAATCTCTGTTGTACATCTTCCATCTGATGTTATAAATGCCATTAGGTATTTAAAATTATCCACTTGATTAAGAATTTCCCCTTCTATTTCTATGTCAGATTTTGGTGTCACCATTTTCTTTGATATCACCATTGTTACTGTTTTCTTGATATTCAAGGAGTGCCCTTTCTTTGCACTCTCTGTTACTACAATGTTCAACATTTGTTGTAGGTCATTTGCATTATCCGCCACCAATACGAATAAGTATTATAATGGATAATACCATTCTCTGATCTTTGAAATTGCAGAAGATACCACGAAACAAAACAAGTAGTAGTAGTAGTAGTAGTAGTAGTAGTAGTAGTAGTAGTAGTAGTAGTAGTAGTAGTAGTAGTAGTAGTAATAGCGGTAGTAGTAGTAGTAATAGTAGTAGTGGTAGCAGTAGCAGCAGTAGCAGCAGTAGTAATAGTAGTAGTATTAGTAGCAATGACCCTAGTATAGCGATATCTCTTCCTTCTGTCTAAATAGCGGGTCACCTTGTGCGATATATTATCCCTCGGCACTGAAGAAGTTAAAATGGTATGACAGAATCACCAATGTTCATCTTAGGGGGAGAACTAACCGAATACAAGAGAATCTGGAGGTGAGGAGAAGAAGCTGGCGCTGCATAGGGTATAAATTGAGAGGACCTGAGAATAACATCACTACAAAGACCTTTGTCTGAAATCTTCAGGGCAAAAGAAATAGAGGAAGAACCCCACTACCTAAAAAAAAATCGCAGAGAAGAGAAATTGAAACATACATGAGTAGCGAGGGAGGATCTGGACGGAGCTGCATTGAGTAGATAAGGATCGGAGGGCTTGAGGTCAACTGGTTGACGGCTGTTGTCCCAATGGCGGATACAGGAGGGATGACAAAGAATGGGTTACTCCAACTACACGATCTCATCAACCACTTTTGCACCAAACGGCATTTTATTAAAGGTAAGGAGGTCTCCATGGCAGAATGGATACAGCAAGCCCTTCTAAACTTCCGGTGTGTTGATGCCGAGGTAGCGGCGTATACCTCTACATCGGTCAGCTGGACTAAAATGTTGACTTCTCGTCCTCAACTTCGGGACGTAAATTAAAAGTACCCTAGAGGTCGGAGTGGGTCCGCCTGATGGCGAGGGTTACTGGCAATAAAGCTAATCCACACGCAAATATCAGTAAAATGCATTAGAAGTAGTTGCACCTTATTGACTACGAATGTGTTCAACGCCAGCGGACACAAGTAAATAAATAAATAAATAAAGTGAATATGCATTATTATATTTGATAATGTGTTGAATTCAACATATTGATCCGATATTGGAAGGAGGGGAGGGGGTTACAATGTCCACATCTTTTAACTTACTTTCTCAGCTGCGGTTATACGAATTGAGGTGGTTCCAAATATATGATTCCAGTACAGTATTAGGAATACTAGCAACCAAAACATTATTTTAAGTGTACAATGAGGCGACTTCGACGCCTAGGCTCGTCGCTTGCCAAAATGAGGGACAGATTGGTCACAGATTCCTCCTTGCTCTCAGAACTACAACATGTGTAGGAGCTATAACATCCCAGACCTGTTACACGAAACTGCCGAAGGAGAAATGTAAAGAACAAATATGTAAATGTAGCCACGGTCTTGGCAGTGGCCGGCGCCCTTGCTTTCCAGCTCGGTGTTGCCATGTTCGAATCCTTCTCGAGACAGTAATTTAAACTAACAAATTACCTGGACTCCCAGGTGGAGCCACTCTAACAATTTTTTTTTTAATGTTGCATATCTCTTACAGGACGTTGCAGTCAACACCAGCATTTTCAGCTACTGTTGATGTACTAGGCAAGATTACGCTCAGTATTTTGCCATTGCTTTCTGAGCGACCGGATCAGATACGCCCTAAGTTACCAACGCGGCGCGAACCGCTGCCGATTCTCGCGCGGCTGCGTTACTCACGAGAATATACGGGATTACGGAGAAAGACGTTAACCTCTACGCCAGGGAGCCGGCACTCTAAAATTAGGATCAGGAAATGTTCCCGTAAGTAGACTTGGATGACCCATCGAGCGTCAACTGGTCTATACAAATGTGGGGTTAACACCATATACCAAATACGCATCATGGCGTGAATTTACTACTTTATTTACTACTTTACTTTCCTTACTACTGCATTAACAACTGAACCTATTACTTTACTTACTACTGTACTTACTACTTTACTTGCTACTGTACTTACTACAGTACTTACTACTGCACTTACTACTTTACTGTTTTACTTACTACATTACCTATTACTGTACTTACTACTGCATTTACAACTGTACCTACTACCTTACTTAATACTGTATTTACAACTGTACTTACTACTTTACTTGCTACTGTACTTACTACTGTACTTACTACTGTGCTTACTACTTTACTAACTATTTTACTTACTATTGTACTTATTACTGTACTTACTACTGCACTTACAACTGAACCTACTACTGTACTTACTACTGTACTTACAAGTTTACTTTCAATATTACTTACTATTGTACTTACTACTTTACTTGCTACTTTACTTACTAGTTTAATTACCAATTTACTCGCTACTTACACGTTTACTTTCTACTTGACTTACTATTGTACTTACTACTTTGCTTACTACTGTACTTAATACTGCACATATTACTTTACTTACAATTTTACTTACTATATAAGCATTGAGTTGCATTCTCTTGACAACACTATATTTGTACACTTGGTGCCTAAGGGGTGTTCGATACGCCTATGGTTCACAAGTTACAAATTTCCAATCCCAACATAGGCAATGGAATGTTGTCAAGAACCATTGATTTCTAATGATATCACACGTTCTGTTGATCGGTTGGCCGTGAGACTGGATATGTAATTTTCGTGAATAATGGCGAAAAGCGGGACTTTTTGAGGACAAATTGTGCAGATTGAAAATCCTACTGCATTTAGCAGACCTTATTGGTGCAGATCCTTCATTATGTCCACCTGCTGGTTTTACACTACACCAGCATGCCCTTGGGGAAAATATATTTCCTATAAAACTAATATAGCAACAAGAAATAATCGTGGCCGCTCGCTTCTCGTGCATTCACTATAAATATACTTTGCAATCGCAATGGAGGTCATGCCACACATGTTTAAGAATCATTGCACTAGCGTTTGATATTGATAATTACACACTACAGCCAGAGGCCATTGCGTTTAAATATCTGACAATGAAGGATTGATCAACAGAAAAATATGCAGATAAGCATACATGTGGTTGGAAGGGTGATCAGACAAGCAGTACAATGGACAGACAGAAGATGTGACTGATTTGGTCATAGGTATATTATCTGAGACTGCTGGAATGGGCCCTAATTATAGAATTCGTCTGAGGTTGAATAGGGTAGAGATAATGAAAAAACACAACGACAAAAGACAAGAAAAATGACAGAAGACAAATTAGAACGACAGAAGACAAAAAAAAAAGAAAAGAACTACAGACGACAAAAAGACATTGGGTAGTGCACCTGACAAATAGTTTCCTCTGAACGAACGAACGAACGAACACACTTTATTTTCAAAGGGTAACAAATTGTGCATGCAGGCCCGTCTTACTTTCGGCCCTTCCAATCACTCATCTTTCGTTCATCAATAGTGCATGATACATTCACATAAAAAAACATTGTCAAATGAATGTTGTAAACATAAACAATGCATTTTACCATGTTATGACACACATCCCCCACCTATCCACACATCCCCCACCCACCACAAATCCCCAACACACATCCCCTACCCACCCACCCCCAGGTCACACATACATGACCTCACCCATCCACCACCCACACACATCCGCCCACACCCCCACCTACCAACACACAAAACCCAGGCACCCATAAATGCATCAAACCACCCATTCCCCCACCCACACACATCCCCCGACCCACAGACATCTCCCCACCTACACACATCTCCCAACCCATCCCATACCCACATACACTCACTCACAGACATATCCTCCACCACCCAGCCAAACACACATCCCCAACCCACACACACATCCGCACCTACACACACACACACATACATACACACACTTGCCACCCCCCACCCCCCACATATCCCCACTTACAGACATTCCACCAGCAACACAATCTCCCCCACCCACTCACATATCCCGCACTCACCCACCCACTCACATATCCCGCACTCACCCACACACACACACACACACACACACACACACACACACACACACACACACACACACACACACACACACACACACATTGACAAGGGCAAAGCCTTTTACGCGGGAAAGGTGCGCATGATAAGATCTCTCGCGTGTACAGTACGCAGTATGGACGCTGTTTGGGAAACATTGACATCAAAATGAGGAAAACTGTCAACAGCCGTTAATTGTCAACATATAAAGCTCTTACTTTTATATAGACGTGAAGAGAAAACCAACGCATTGATTTCCCATGAAAATATTTTGGTAAACTACTGAACGTGGGCAGACGGCAAAATAAGCTGAGTTCAGCATGCAGCAGATAATATATGTATGTTGAACTCAGCTTCTTTTCCATCTGCCCTCGTTCAGTAGTTTGCCAAAGCTTATTCTTCGGAAATTAATGCGTTGGTTTTCTCTTCACTTCCACATAAAAGTAAGAGCTTTATATGTACAACCAAAAACTGAAGTAATGAAAGTTAGCAGATCTCCTGGTCCACTAAATATACCGATAAATAGTACACATCTGAATCAATTTAAAGAATGTAAATATCTAGGAAGTATGATAACAGAAGATGGAAGAATAGACAGAGAAATCGAAATCAGATGTCAAAAAGCAAGTTTGCTTATATATCAACTACCACCTATACTGAAACATCCAAATATATCTATGTCAGCAAAACGACAGATAATAAATAATATTTTCACACCAACCTTATGCTACTAATATCATACTCGGACATTATCCAAATAACACTTGCGTAAAAATCAACACCTGTGAGATGAGGTGCTTGAGAAGAGCTACCGGCTTAATTATCCGAGACCGAGTTAGAAATGATGTTATCGGACAGGTAGTGGGATCAACATCTTGAGCCACAACATATTGAAAGGCAAAAGGTCAAATGGCTCGGCCATATCGTTAGAATGCAACACCATCAACTACCAGCATTGGTGCTACGTCAAATTTACGAGAGAAATAGGACGAGCGAGAAGAAAATGGATTGAGGACACCAAAGACATTGTACAGGGTGTATTTTTAATGAATGTGCAGTGTTTGAAAATATTGCCGGTCCAAGTTTTGTATTTACCTATTATGTTGCATGAACTTTACAGAGTGTGAATGCAAAACGTGGACCGGCAATATTTTCAAACACTGCACAGTCATTAAAAATACACCCTGTACAATCACAAGGAAGGACACTATACAGTGCCGTAGATCGGGCGGTGGAACGTCAACTACACCCCCCCCCCTCTTTAAAACAAAACACCCACCCCCACCACGATGCACAATGGGGAAAAAGTGGGGAATGATGATGTTAATTAGTTGCATAACCAGTACAGGACGTCGCAGTAAACCCATGCATGTTGTTGCCTATGTGTGAGTTCTTAGTAAGTTTACGTTCAGTAAAATTCAGCCTTTGCTTTCTGAACGACGGACCTACGTACCTATGTATGACAAACAACGCAAGGCGGCCTGCTGCCAAATCTCCCGCAGGTGTGTTTCGAACGCTGTATGCGAGATTTTGAACTGCGCCCGTAACGTCCCGATGACTGAACGTAACATTGCCCTGGAAATCAAGATGGGGTTGATTGTAACGTTCTACAAAGAACATGCACCATGTTTTAAAGGTTGTTGGTTATTCGCAAAGTCAGTTTTATGGCGGAGTGACACGTTCACCAAACACCTGACCCACTTTTCACACAGAAAAACCCAACATAACAAATACTGAACGCGTCCTTTTAAAAAACAAAACACAAAAATATTTACTCACCTGAATGAATTCCAATTCGTAATTTGAGCAGCTCTTCCGGTTTGTGTCTGATTGTGAAAGATCGGATGGCAGTTAACAAGGCCAAAGACATTGATGCGATTTCTCCAGCGTGCGAGTTTCCGTTTCTGATGGGCAGGCCGCTTACAACCATATAGGCATCTCCGATTGTCTCCACTTTGTACACATCGAAGTTTTTGATGATAGAATCGAAGCATGTGTACAGATCGTTCAACATGTCCACCACCTGAAGTGGATTAAGTGGAAGGAAGTGGATTAAATCAAAGGAAGTAGTAGATTAAGTCGAAGGAAGTTGCTTAAGTCGAAGAAAGTGGATTAAGTCGAAGGAAGTGGATTAAGTCGAAGGTAGTGGATTAAGTCGAAGGTAGTGGATTAAGTCGAAGGAAGTGGATTAAGGCAAAGTAATTAGAATTGATTTGTGCTCATATTAGAAGAAAAAGGATAACGACGGGAAATGAGATGTTATAGGTTACACATTCAGCACTAATTCTTGTTTTTTATCTTTCTTTCTTTCTTTCTTTCTTTCTTTCTTTCTTTCTTTCTTTCTTTCTTTCTTTCTTTCTTTCTGTCTGTCTGTCTGTCTGTCTGTCTGTCTGTCTGTCTGTCTGTCTGTCTGTCTGTCTGTCTGTCTGTCTGTCTGTCTGTCTGTCTCTTTTTCGTCTTCATTTTTCCACTTTTTTCTCCGGTTTTAACTTTCATTTATTTTCTTCTGTCTTTCTTCTTACTCCTTCTATCTTTGCCCTAATTTCATCTTGTTTGTACTTATATTTATTCATATTTCATCTATCTTCTTCTGTTTTCCCGTCTGTTAGTTTTTTTGCGTCTTAATTGTTTTAAAGAAAGGACCATTTTACACAGTTAAGGCGCATTAAGCTAATGGTGCTGGGCCCATATTCTGTTAGACTATTCGGCTCTCTCTGGGTGATGTGGTTAGTACCACGCATGCAGCCTTTACATCCCAAGACATTACCTGGTGCTCCTTTTAGACAGGATCCATCTAGGAGCCCAGGTCTATTTTAACTGGTGCTCATTTTAGACAGGATCCATCTAGGAGCCCAGGTCTATTTTAAACATCCGCCTCGATAGGGATTCTGTCTAGGACCACCCGGGGCTGGCAGATAAGCGTCTGGACACTACGTTATCTCAAGAATCTCACATATTCATGAAATCAGAGATTTATTTTTATTATTTATTCAACATGTCAGAGATTAATGTTGTCATACGTTCATGACATAAGAGATTTATGGGGGTTATATATTCATGACGTTAGAGATTCGTGGGGTCACAAAATCATAACGTCAGAGATTAATGGCGTCTCCTGTTTATGACGTCAAGAAATTATGTTGTCACATACACCTGACGTCAGAAATTCATGTTGTCACATACACAAAACGTCAGAGATTCATGGCGTCACATGTTTATGACGTCAGAGATTCACGTGGCGACATTAGTGAGCAAATAACAATAAACAACAACAACAACAACTAATACATTGTAAAAAGAAGGTTCTATAAGAACATACTTGCATAGGCGTGCTCTCAGCTGACAACGAGGTAAAGCCACAGATGTCGCTGAAGTATATGGTAACACAGTCAAAGGCCTCGGGAACGATTGCCTCTCCTTTCTTGAGATGGTCGGCAACGGACCTGGTCAATTGTCAAGAAGATTGTCAACCTCATTATAATTTACTGTCATTCATAATTAACGCAATGTATTGTCAACATGTGACATATTCCATTGCGTGATTGCGTTTACTCCTGATTTCTATGGTCCTCTTCCTGGCTGGTTGCCTCCGTCTTCAGCACCTTTCCTGTAATCGAGTAGACTGTGGTCTTACTCGAGTCCCAAATTGTATTCATCTACACACGTGTCTACGCATGTATGTACGTGCATGCACATCTAGAACAATCTAGTTTTTTTTTACGGTGCAGAAACTCACCGTCGCCCCTTCTCCTGTTAGTTAAAACAGTTGCGCCTGGCGAAGGCCAGAAGTTGGACTTATGCTACTAGAGGTGACGAATACACACGCCATTGGTTATTTTGAAGGGCTGGGTGCTCACCATAACTCTGCACACCCGGCTATATAACAGCAATTTATAAACTCGAAAAATGGAGAAAACACAGACATATATCGGCGAACGTTTCGATAAAAGTCGTTATCAGCCAACAAAAACAGACCACGTACACGGAACTAGTGATATGAGGGAAGTCGGATCAACTCAAACACCCGATTAACAGCCGCAAGTGTATTGATTGGACTTCTTTTAGATCCAGAAATAACTAATTTAGTGCCGAAGGATAATATGATCGCCAAATGTGACTTTCAATTGGACAGAAGGACGACATATCGCCATACTTAAGTCAACATGTTATTTGTTTTGCTTCGTGGTGTCTTCCGCAATTTCAATGCTAAGTAAACGGAAATTTACATTATAAAGCTTGTTCATGTAATTGCATGCCGTGTTTGGTACAAACCTACATTTTGTTTGGCACGAGTCCTCGGTAAGGATGTTTTTCTGTCGGGGGCAAAAAGAAAATCCCAACCTACACAATTCGCGGCGACTGCACTAGCCAGGCGGCCTTAATTCCTCAGGCTCAAGACCGCTCCCCCTCCTGCCATACATTGCAATGTACTATAGGCAGTAAAATGACAGATTACTGAATGAGTTAAGTATTCTTGTTGTCTGTTTATGTTTTTTGCTAATTAAGACTTTTGTCAGTGAAAAAACAGTCTCGAAGCAGGAGCGTGCTATGGATCTGTGAAGTGTAAGTACCGTCACATTTCCAAGACCTGGATACGCGGAGGGGTAGGTGGCCCGTCTTTTAATTCTCTTTTAGCACTCTTTATAGCCCTTTTTTTTTAAAGCAGCATTCTTCGTTTAGCTCTCTTTTACCACTCTTTTTAGCTCTCTTTTAGCACCCACTTTGGCACATTTTTTAGAACCCTTTCACCACTTGTTAGCACTCTTTTAGCACTCTTTTAGCACTCTTTTTAGCATTCTTTCTGCCGAAGACGATTGCAGAAGTCGAACCCTCGCTCGACCGAGCTCATGTCTTTAAAACACAATCTCCTAGCGATGACGCCAACGCCCCCGCTCTGGTCGAAAGGATGGCCTGCATCTGTGTGTTGGTTCTTGCGTCGAGCGCCTTGGCCATGTTTAGTGTATTATGTAAGACTGCTCTGTGGCAATGGAGTTACGGACACAGTCCATAATCCCCATACAGTGTTCGAAACACAGCTGCGAATGATGTGCAGCAGACCGAATTGCGTTGGTTTTCATACAATGGCATGAGTGCTGGTCGTTCATAAAGCAATGGCAAACTACGGAAGGTAACTTTGCCAAGAAATCACAAGCAGTAAAAAAAATGCTGGGGTTGACTTCGACGTTCTATAAAGAATATGAAATTAAATAACAAATACCTTAGTCGAACCCATTTTATTTGCGTATGTAACCTGTGAAGGAGAAACTCGAATTCTGCCAATACCAGGCATTAACACACAACATCTGTGAACACAACACACCAACTACTTCACCACCAAGATTAAACAACTAATGTTGTGTGACAGAATTACCATTTGGGAGTTTATGACAGAATTAGGTAAATACCAGTCAACCAGGAGATAAAGAAATGACACGCGCTAGATAGAACATATTTTAAAACAAAACATTTTCTTCTTCTTCTTTCGTTCGCTTGAAATGTGTCTATAACTGCAATGTTGTCTCTTGTATGAATTACACTGTCTTTTGTTTGGTTCAGTCAGTGGTCCATAGAGTTTATCTTCCACTGTCGTCTCTCTAGGCCAGAAGGTTTGCCTAGATATGTTATATTTTGGGCAGTCTTGGACTATGTGCTCTGCTGTCTGCGACGCCAATACACATATGCACATAACATATTACCCAATCTTGAATTTTGTGTACATGTGGTTGCGCAATCTATTGTGTAATTTCTGAGCGCAGAATAATGACTTGTTCTGATCTGTCCACAACGTGGTAGACGTCTTGAGCAGGTTTTGGTGGCTTTCTGACTGATTTGATACTTCTTTTCTTTTGGTGGTATGTAACGGGCACATCAGCTTGAGAAAACTTGAGAATAGTATAGGTAGAGAAACCTTTGTCTGGAATACGCAGGGCAAAAGAAACAGGGGAAGGCATAGAACACATGTGTAGAAGAGAAGTAGAAAGAGAGATGAACACGATGGGAATGATGTGGACTGAGCTGCGTGAGATAACAAGGATAGGAGGGCCTGGAGTGAGAGGGTTGAATGCTTCTGTCCCATGTGGGCATTCAGGGCGAAAGTTAGTACAATCGTATCCATGTTTTAATGCCCTTACTATAGATACAATGTAAGCCTCTATGTGGGTTAAATTTTATCCATGTTGAATGCCCTTACTATAGATACAACGTAAGCCTCTATGTGAGTACAATCTTATCCATGTTGAATGCCCTTACTATAGATACAATGTAAGCCTCTATGTGAGTACAATCTTATCCATGTTGAATGCCCTTACTATAGATACAATGTAAGCCTCTATGTGAGTACAATCTTATCCATGTTGAATGCCCTTACTATAGATACAATGTAAACCTCTATGTGAGTACAATCTTATCCATGTTGAATGCCCTTACTATAGATACAATGTAAGCCCCCATTTCATCAGCCGGCAAAGTGGCGAAGCGGTTACGGACGCAGCTCGTAGACTGCCTTGCGTTGGTTGTTTTATGAAATTGTATAGGTACCGGTCGTTCAGAAAGCAATGGCAAACTACTGAAGGTAAACTTGCCCTGGTATCACCAAAAATGCAGGGGTTGACTGCTAGGTCCTGTAAAAGATATGCAATTAACTAAGACAAAGAATGTCGGACCCAGAAAAACTAAATAGATTCGGTGCAGTAGGTTTGGACCTAACAAAAATGGATGGCAGAAATGGGTAAATAGGCAGGTTTTGTCAAAGTTATGGATTAAAAGTTGTTAATATAGGTTAGAATTAAATTGTAAGAAGACAGATTATGGTCGTCACTAGGAAGAAGTAAATACC
Organism: Cepaea hortensis; assembly: GCA_963921405.1. Classification (NCBI taxonomy): domain Eukaryota; kingdom Metazoa; phylum Mollusca; class Gastropoda; order Stylommatophora; family Helicidae; genus Cepaea; species Cepaea hortensis. The sequence continues at coordinate 69,053,197 of OY992876.1, read as the reverse complement.
ACAATGTAATATACAAGTAAACGGGAATATTCTTAAACAAGTGAATCGGTACAATTATCTCGGAACTGTTAAACATTAGATGGGAGATGTCTTGAAGAGATTAGAAACAGAATTGCCATGGCGAAGGTAGCCTTTTGCAAGATGAAAAACCTAATGACCAATAAAAAGATGTTATTTCCAAAGAAAACAGAGTGTTGAAGTTTTATATAGAACCTGTATTTTGCATGACGTAAAGTGTGGACAATGACCAGACAAGCTGAAAAATATCCGATGGCTGTGGAAAAGTAGTTTCTGAGAAACATGCAAAGAATACCATGGACAGCAGAGATTAAGAACAGAATAAGGCAAGCAAAAGACGCATTTCGGAAAATGAAGAGCATCTTATGCAATAAGTCACTATCATTGAATGTAAGAAATAGAGTGCTGAAAGGCTATGTAGAACCAGTTTTTCTGTATGGCAGTCAATCTTGGAATGTAAATGAACAAATTAAGAAGAAATTAGAAGCAACAGAACAGAGATGTGGTTCATGAGACGAATGTTGCTAATTCCTTGGACTGCCAGAGTAACTAACAACGACTGCCTGAAACAGGCTAATGAAACTAGAACATTATATACAGTAATAAGAAAGAGACAAACGTCTTTCTTCGGTCATGT
>OY992876.1:68902542-69047542 GCA_963921405.1 Cepaea hortensis | reverse complement strand
AAGCGTGTGCGATCATGTTTCGCCATCTCACACGATCACCAGAGTCGTGGATCAGCTCAACGTTCTTGTCTCGACCATGACACGAGGCCAGGTCATCTAGATATTTACTTCTCTGCATTCCCCTTGTTCTTTTACCCTCAATCTTGCCGGTTGTCACCAAGTTCTCTAGTTTATTTCTTCTTATAACGTGTCAAAAAAAAAACCCCCAAAAAACTGTGACTATCTACGTCTCATTTTTACTGCTTTCATCTGCTTCTTGTAGGACTTACTCATTGTTTTTTTCTGTCTGTTCATGGTGTTATGTCTATTTTCATCAGAAACCACATTACCACTGCCACTAGATGTTTTCCAGCTTGTCTACTCATTGTTCATGTTTCACATCCATACACAAGTACATGTTCTATGTAGCACCTGAACTATGTCTTTGACTTGGGACACAGTTTCATAATCCAGCATACCGGGTTCAAATGCAGCCAGAGGCGATGTGGAAGCAGACTACCTTGTGTTGATTTTCATAATATTATGAGCTTCGGCACCGTTCAGAAAGCAATGGCAAACTACGGAAAGTAAAATTGTCCAGAAAATCGCAACCGACATCTCAGCACTATGGATATTTCCATACGTACTCCGATTGTATCTTCAACAGCCAGTGAAGAGTCCCACAACTAATAGTACTAGTTGCAGTCTGATAATGAGTCCGTCTGGCCTTTCCTAGAGGAAAGTGTCAACCAGATCTTCTGCAGCACCATTCTTTCCAGGCCGTGATGATCTATTTTTTGTGTGTGCACTATACACACGATCCTAGAGTGCCCCGACCACGTCTGCTTTCAGAAATCACATATGCTGGGGTTAATTGTGGCGCTCTGTAAAGGAATGTAACTAATGTTATTTAAACTAACATATTTATAACATACATTACTTACATGCCTGTCCTCATCGGCTTCAGTCGGTTCCAAACTTCATGAAAATCTGGCCTCGCTTCCGGACTCTCGGCCCAGCACGAGGACATGACCTCTCTGACATACCCCTCACAGGTCAGGGACGTCACATCAGGTCGGAATGGCGCTTTGTCACCGAGAGGTACCCGTATGACGCTGTCTATAATCTCTGGAAAAGACAGAAGAAAACTTTCAGATTTAGAACATATTGTGTAATTTACATGCTTGCCATATTTTAATTTAGCTGCCGGCTTTCTGGCCTAGAGGTTAGCGACTTTTCTCCGTAATCTCGTATAGTCTCGTAAGTAACATGACGACGGTGAGAATCAGCAGTGGTTCGAATCGCGTCGGTAACTTGCGGGGTATGTAACCCGGCCGCTCAGAAACCAATGGCAAACTACTGAGCGTAATCTTGCCAAGAAATCAACAATCAGCTGAAAGATGCTGATGTTGACAGCGATGTTGATTTGTATACAGTGGTATGAGTGCCGGTCATTCAGAAAGCAATGGCAAACTACAGCACGGAAACTTGCCAAGAAATCACAAACAGCCAAAAAATGATGGGGTTGACTGCAACCTCCTATAAATAATATGCAACTAACTCAACTCGTCAGGTGCATACTGCAGAATTATATATTCTACACAGTGAACAAACGAATCACATTTTCTACACAAGTTCTTACAACATACAGTCACTGATATTGCCTTTGACGTCTATATGTAAATTCACCAAAGGAATATATTGTTTTGAATGTTCCTTCAGATTCAAATGGTATCAAATGAGTTCTTCTCAAAGAGAAAAATAAATAACTCGTTTATATTGTATCAATTCTTTGAATACAGTTAAAGTTAGTTACATGTTAAATCAGCATTGTGTTTGACTGTTTGCGATTTACAAGACAATCTTTATTTTAATAGTTTGTGAGTTACAAAACAATCTTTACGTTCAATAGTTTGTGCGTTACAGGACAATCTTCACGTTCAATAGTTTGTGATTTATAAAACAATCTTTGCGTTCAATAGTTTGTGAGTTACAAGACAATCTTTACGTTCAATAGTTTGTGAGTTTCAAAACAATCTTTACGTTCAATAGTTTGTGAGGTACAAAACAATCTTTACGTTCATTAGTTTGTGCGTTACAAGACAATCTTTGCGTTCAATAGTTTGTGAGTTACAAGACAATCTTTGCGTTCAATAGTTTGTGAGTTACAAGACAATCTTTACGTTCATTAGTTTGTGAGTTACAAAACAATCTTTACGTTCATTAGTTTGTGCGTTACAAGACAATCTTTGCGTTCAATAGTTTGTGAGTTACAAAACAATCTTTACGTTCAATAGTTTGTGAGGTACAAAACAATCTTTACGTTCATTAGTTTGTGCGTTACAAGACAATCTTTGCGTTCAATAGTTTGTGAGTTACAAGACAATCTTTGCGTTCAATAGTTTGTGAGTTACAAGACAATCTTTGCGTTCAATATTTTGTGAGTTACAAAACAATCTTTACGTTCATTAGTTTGCGATGTTTGTTTTTTTTCGCTCGCTTTGATCTCGAGCGTTGTTCACACTGGACATATTTTTGCGTATGGGATAACTTGCCAATGATTTCTGAAAGACTGAGGCATGATACCATCGAAATCAACGCAAAGCGATCTGGATCCAAATCGTCCGCAGCTGTTATTGAACCATCCACTCGGTATGAAAGTGAACTGTGGAACGCGTTCACCGCACTTAAGCCACGGCACCGCTTAGAATATAGTTAGTTGCAAATACTTTACAGGACGTCGCAGTCAACCCTAAAATGTTTTGGCTGATAGTGATTTCTTGGCATTGTTACGTTCAGCGGTTTGCCATTGCTTTCTGAACGACCTACGCTCATACCATTGTATGACAACCAACTCGAGCCATCTGCTTCCAATTCGCCCGCAGCCGTGTATGCGGTATTATGAATTGCGACCGTAACCATTCGACATGGAGCTGGCCGCCTATTTTTTCCAAACAATTTCACGCCCAATAATTTCTACGAAACCTTAGGAGTCTCCGAGAACACTGCATTCGTGAATCGAATAACGGGGTCTGGAATGGAACCAACAGCCTTAAGAGCAAGAGGCATGCGGCTTAACCACTTGGCTACGTAGATTCATTAAAATAAGAACTGCTGACATGCATGCAGATACACCATACTCACCGAACACCAAACACACTCGACACGTTTTCTTATCAGCCTCTTCACACTCACACATTTTCGCACACAGACTACTCTGCCACCATACACACACTCGACAAATTCTCTTGTTGCCTACTCACACATGCATATAAGCACACAGACTATACCCACACACCATTATACACACTGTCACAATCTACTCGCAGCCTTCTCACCGCATACTCACACATTTATACAGATCACATAGAGTATACCCAATCCATCAACACACATACTCTCTCGCAGCCTCCTCATCTCACACTCACACACGTTGACATTACCCAGCCACCACCATACACACTCTCTCGCAGCTTCCTCACGCCCATATTCACGTCACATTCACCTCACAACCACACCCACCTCACACCCATATTCACGTCACACCCACCTCACACCCATATTCACGTCACACCCACCTCACACCCATATTCACGTCACACCCACCTCACACCCATATTCACGTCACATTCACCTCACAACCACACCCACCTCACACCCATATTCACATCAAACTCACTTCACACTCACACCCACAACCACCTCACCCCACACTTACCTGCTGGATCCATATCGATACCACCGTACGGTCCAGCACGCCCGAAGATTTCATGAAGGATAATCGCGAAGGCATAAGAATCCCCTGCCTGAGAGCCTTTGATTTTGTCCGGGTTCCGGAGGATTTCCGGGGCTTTCCACAGCAAATCTACAATGTGACATGATCGCGTGATTGAGTATGTATGACAGTAACATAATATAACATAATGTGGAATAACATAACATGACGTAACGTAGCATAATATAACGTAACATAATCTAAGATAGCCGGTCTGAATGGCAAAGGCGTTACGGACGCGGTTCGTAATTCCGCTTACCTGCGTTCGAAACACAGCTGCCACCGATTTGGCAGCAGGCCGTGTCGCGCTAGGTTTTATCGTGTTGGCATGGAGCCGGTCGTTCAGAAATCAATGGCAAACTACTGAACGTAAACTTGCCAAGTCGTCAACAACAGCAGTGCTGGTGTTGACAGCGATGTCCTGTTAAAAGAACATGCAAAAAAAAAAAAAAAAACGTAACATAACATACAATAACATAACGTAGCATAACTTAGCATAGCATAACATAACGTAACGTAACATAACGTAGCATAGCATAACAAAACGTAACATATCATAACGTTGCATAGTATAGCATATCATAACGAAATATAACATAATGTAGCATAGCATAGCATAACATAACGTAACATAACATAACGTAGCATAGCATAAATATAACCTAAGATGACATAAAATAACATAACGTAACATAACGTAAGCCCGCTCCATGGCGAAAGATTTGTGGACGCAGTTCTTGATCCTGCATCAGCAGATCGCGTTGCGCTGGTTGTTTACGAAATGGTATGGGTGCGGGTCGTTCAGATAGCAATGGCAAACGACTTAACATAAACTTGCCAAGACATCAACAACAGCAAAAATTGCTGGTGTTGTCTACAAACGTCATGTAAAGAATATGCAACTAACTTAACTGTAAAATATGATATAGAGTCTATTTTTAATGACTGTGTAGTTTTTGAAAATATTGCCGTTTCAAGTTTGTATTTACCTATTATGTTGCATAGCTCCACAGAGGGCGACTACAAAACTTGGACTGGCAATATTTTCAAAAACTGCACAGTCATTAAAAATACACCCTGTAGTTAGCTGGAAAAACGCGAGCTCTAGCTAAATGCCACGTTTTGCAGCATATTACATTTTATTTTTACGTGTAGCGGTATTTGTGCCTGTTGTTAATTTGCTTATGAAAGCTTTCTAACATCTACGCCCAGTGGTGATTGTGTTCTGGTAAAACTTAACCCTGTACATTTTTAATTTCTGCTGATTTATTCATTGTAATTTTCCGGTGAAATCACTGGGACTACACGAGACAGAAGGCTTTGAATCAACACTATAACCAACGCCAAACGGCATGGACTATATGAAGAAGAATATTACAGCTTTACCACCGTCTAACCCTGGTGACAGGATGTCAGGCCTTAGTCATATATGACTGAACAACCGTACGACAGTAGGAGGTACTACATTCTTTTTGTTAGCGCCGAATGTTGAGCGGCCCTCACCAAACCAGACGCCCCACATTGTGCAAACGGTTTCGGGAAGAGGAGCGCAATTGGAAGTGTACAAGCCGTATCCTATTGCGATGACATGCAATCTACAGACTAAATGTCATGGCAGCGGACACTAGGTCTTAAGCATGGCCAACTAGAATATTATCGAAGTTTCGACAGGTAGACAGTTAGAGGATTGCTTTACTGATCCGAGATCTTCTGCAGCTTGTCTTGTTCCAGATATAATGGTGTTACCTTTCCTCTGAAGTAAACTAGGCAGACCGAGAGAGGGATCATGCTGCATGGACAACACATCACCTCTACAACTTTGCTCAGGCTGTGTGCTAGTTTTGAAGCACACTGTAACAAACTATCATCTGTCAATAGGGACGCAGAGGTGTTTCCAAGGCACCAGGGCCGGGTTATATACTGGCCAAGACCTATTGACGCGTCCTCGTCGAGCGTCCTGGGCAACAGGTCCCTTCGGGGTCCTGGCTAAAGTCAATAGGATCGCCGATTCCTCCGAAGTCGGAGAGTGTCTGCCTGTACGGCGAGGAACCACCAGTCTGCACACCAATAAGCCAGACATGGGACAACGGATACTCACGCAAACCTCAGGTCCTGTATGACATCACACTGATGTTGGACAACAGGATGCCTTCATCCGACATACAGGACTTCGCGTTGGAGTTCAAGCCCACGAACACAAGCAAGCAAGCAAGCATCTGTCAATACGGCAAAGTGTCAGTAAAACTAGGTGACTAAGTATAGAATGAGTTCTGTGGTAACATGCCCCAAAACACAGATGACTAAGTATAGAATGAGTTCTATGTAACATGCCCCAAAACCCAGGTGACTAAGCATAGAATGAGTTCTGTGGTAACATGTCCCAAATCCCAGGTGACTAAGTATAAAATGAGTTTTGTGGTAACATGCCCCAAAACCCAGGTGATTAAGTATAGAATGAGTTCAATGTAAGATGCCTCAAAACTCAAGTGACTAAGTATAGAATGAGTTATGTGGTAAGATGCCCCAAAACCCTGATGACTAAGTATAGAATGAGTTCAATGTAACATGCCTCAAAACTCAAGTGACTAAGTATAGAATGAGGTCTGTGGTAACATGCCCCAAAACCCAGATGACTAAGTATAGAATGAGTTCTATGTAACATGCCCCGATACCTAGGTGACTAAGTATAGAATGAGTTCTGTGTAATATGCCCCAAAACCCAGATGACAAAGTATAGAATGAGTTCTATGTAATATGCCCTAAAACCCAAATGACTAAGCATAGAATGAGTTCTGTGGTAATATGCCCCAAAACCCAGGTGGCTAAGTATAAAATGAGTTTTGTGTAACATGGCCCAAATGGGGGATACAGGGCATAAGAGTAAGAATGTACTTCTATAATAAGCGTAGTGGTCCTCCTTGCTCTTGTTAGAGTTACGGATGTCCAGTAGACCGTTGTCTGTGACCTGTAATGTCCATCTGCTGGTGACCACACAGTTGGAGCTCTTCAGATTCCCATGGTAGATGAGGTCGCTGCTGTGTATGTAAAGCAGGCCCTGAAAGACATACAGAAAAACAAACAGGTCACTTGATTGAAGCCAAGCCAGCTGGTTCAATACTGAAGAGCAGAAACAGTACAGAACTAGCAGACCCAAGGACTGCACTACATGAACAATGCCGGAAATACAAAATGGTTGTAATATAATGGATCCTTCACATTGTAACATACCTGGAAATTAAGAAGTTTACAGATTAGAAAGGAAGGTTGAAGACTACCTCAACCTGTTACAGACATAACACGCGACGAAGCCAAGAGATTTATCAGAAACAATTATAGAACTTAATGGAAATCAGTGTATCCAAGTCACCAGACATATTATGTACATTAGCATCTCATTCGAAAATATTAAGTTAAAATCTTCAGACTACGGATAGGCTACAACTGGCTGAAATATCCATCTTTTCCTCTTAATCTAGTCAGTTGTCACCAAGTTATGTAGTTTAATTTCTTCTCATAGCGTGTCAAACATATTGTGACAGTCTACCTCTAATTTCTTTAATCAGTTTACGGCTGTCATGTGCGGTATATGATGTACACTACTTTATATTGCTAACATTCAGTAAGACTAATACGAGTATTTCACCTGTATGAGGTCCTTTATTAGGGACGCCACAAACATCTGATCCAGTTTAATGTCATCGTTTTCCAGAACATCCTGAAACAAGACAACATACTAGATCATATTAGAAAAGTTAAAGATAAATTGCCAAAGGTGCCTGATTTTACCACTATATAGATATAGGATCTGTTCTCGATTATTTTGTCACAATAAATTACACGTTTGGCTAGATATCAGCATGGTGTGATGTTGATCGGATAAATATGAGTAATGACATATTATGTCTGCGTCGTGCGCCTGAAAATGTAGATGTGAATATTCTAAAAACGTTGGTAGATGTTATCATTTATTTATGCAAAAGTTGATATATTTCTATGGCAGATTATATAGTAGAGATATAAAATGTTAGGGCTTCACGTATATGAGATAGCAGAATAAAAAGGCTCAGTGATCAGTTCTCTTTCTCAAATTTAATTCCGAGAAGTCTTCAGTATTCATTATATGAAACTAGGTGGAATTAAGAGGAGCATACGAAGGGCAGGAACCATGAAACACTATTTCCAACATCCTGCATATTACTTTAGGTTTCCCCTGTTAAATCATGAATTTCATCACAGCCCTGACCTATTGCTTCTTCACTGTGTTGACAAATCATTGGAACAGCTGTTCTGTTTACTAATGTACGAGGATAAGTTAATAAGTAAGTCACAAATGGCTGTAGAAAACTAACTGAAGATGATAACAACTTGAAACAGTTTATTTTTGTACACACATTGTCCCTTTATTTCTCAGCATAATTTCCATAAACATTGAAGCACTTATCCCATCGTTTTATCAGTCCTCCCAAACCGACTGCATAGAACTGCGTGCTTTGTTTTCATTAACCTACCATCCCACAGAACTGTGTGACTTACTTATTGACTCACCGTCGTAACGATTTCTACCCAGCTATGCACCGCTTTACGGAACAAACATTTGTCAGCATAAACAGGAAAATCACCTTGGCGGGCGACATTTAGCAAATGACGCCGAAGTAGAATGTGAAGTGAAAACGTGGTTTAGAAAACAGAGCACGCAGTTCTATGCAACCGGTTTGGGAGGACTGATAAAACGATGGGATAAGTGCATCAATGTTGGTGGATATTATGTTGAGAAATAAAGGGACAGTGTATCTATTAAAAAAAAAAACTGGTTTCAAGTTGTTATCATCTTTAGTTATTTTTCTACAGCCATTTGTGACTTAATTATTAACTTACCCTCGTATGTTTCCCTGTGCACCATTACGAGATAATCCGTTGAAGAATGTAAACGGACGGAAGGATGGACAAACTCAACTCAACCCAACTTAACTGAACGCACTCACTCACTCACTCACTCACTCACTCACTCACTCACTCACTCATCCACTCACTCACTCACTCACTCACTCACTCCACTCACTCACTCACTCTCCCACTCACTCGTTCACGCACGCACTAGCTCGCTTGCTCACTCACGCACCCACCCACGCACCTAACCCACCAACTCACCCACCCAGTCAGCCAGCCAGCCAGCCAACTAACTAACTAACTAACTAACTAACTAACTAACTAACTAACTAACTAACTAACTAACTAACTAATTAACTAACTAACTAACTAATTAACGAACGAACGAACCAACCACCAACCAACCAGCCAGCCAGCCAGCCAGCCAGCTAGCTAACTAACTAACTAACTAACTAGCTAACTAACTAACTAACTAACTAACTAACTAACTAACTAACTAACTAACTAACTAACTAACTAACCTACTAACTAACTAACTAACTAACTAACTAACTAACTAACTAACTAACTAACTAACTACACCTGTATGTTACTGTAAACACAAATAAACGGCAAACAATCCTACGAATGCAGACGCACGAACACACAGTTCTGCAGTGTGATAACTGGACAACACACACACACACACACACACACACACACACACACACACACACACACACACACACAGAGTTCTGCAGCGTGGCTACAGGACACACAAAGACATGCACACAGTGCTACAGTGTGACTACAGGAATCACACACACACACACACACACACACACACACACACACACACACACACACAAAATGCTACAGTGTGACTACAGGACAACACACACACACACACATACACACAGTTCTACAGTGTGACTACAGGACAACACACATACACACAGTTCTACAGTGTGATTACAGGACAACACACACACACACACACATACACACACACACACACATACACAGTGCTACAGTGTGACTACAGGACAACATACATACACACAGTTCTACAGTGTGACTACAGGACAACACACACACACACATAACACACGGTGCTACAGTGTGACTACAGGACAACACACACACACACACACACACAGTGCTACAGTGTGACTACAGGACAACACACATACACATAGTTCTACAGTGTGACTACAGGACAACACACATACACACAGTTCTACAGTATTACTACAGGACAACACACACACACACACACACAGTGCTACAGTGTGGCTACAGGACAACACACATACACACATACACAGTGCTACAGTGTGGCTACTGAACAACACACATACACACACATAGTTCTACAGTGTGACTACAGGATAACACACATACACACACACATACATACAGTGCTACAGTGTGACTACAGGACAACACACATACACACAGTTCTACAGTGTGACTACAGGACAACACACACACATACAGTGCTACAGTGTGACTACAGGACAACACACATACACACAGTTCTACAGTCTGACCACAGGACAACACACACACATACAGTGCTACAGTGTGACTACAGGACAACACACATACACACAGTTCTACAGTGTGACTACAGGACAACACACATACACACTCACAGTTCTACAGTGTGGCTACAAGACAACACATATACACACTCACAGTTCTACAGTGTGGCTACAATACAACACACATACACACTCACAGTTCTACAGTGTGGCTACAGGCCAACACACATACACACTCACAGTTCTACAGTGTGACTACAGGACAACACACATACACACAGTTCTACAGTGTGGCTACAAGACAACACACATACACACAGTTCTACAGTGTGGTTACAAGACAACACGCATACACACAGTTCTACAGTGTGACTACATGACAACACACATACACACAGTTCTACAGTGTGGCTACAAGACAACACACATACACACAGTTCTACAGTGTGACTACAGTACAACACACATACCTGCAAACTACCCTTGACGCAGTATGTGGTTACTAGTGTCAGAAGCGAAGATTCCAGACAAGCTCCTATAAATGAGTTGACGTTCGTGTGACGTAGATCCCTCATCTGAAGTTCACAGAAGTACAGCATGGTTTAATTATGTTTACTATATCTTTCGACCGTCACAGAAGTATAGTATGGTTCAGTAATGTTTACAATATCTTTCCCCGTCACAGAAGTACAGTATGGTTTAGTTATGTTTACAATATCTTGCACCGGTCAGCGTGGCCGAAAAACAATGTGCGCTCGCTCTTAAATCCGTGGTGCGCTGTTTCAGATATTACTTTACAACTATATTAATTGGATGTGATGTTAAAAGTACAAAAGATGCTTTAGGATTGATATTCGTAATTGTAATCTGCAACCCATATTATGCATATCACGCATATTTGTTCTTTGATAATACCCCTATCAACACACATGTTGAACGTCTAGTTCTTAATCTGTCAAAAGTTCACATAGAACATAATTACAAAACCCTCCCCCATAGAGACTAAAATTGGATAAAACCCAAGTAAACATTCCGAACTGCAACATCAAAATTGTCAATAGTCACAATTCTACCTACAAACGCTATATCTCCAATGCCGGATATGAGGCATAGTCCCTATCTCCGAATTTGCACAATTCTTGATCTCGTGGATTTATAATTAATTAGATGCATGAGCCATGTGAAGCTTGCTTCCCATATCATCACACCATCAACTGTTATCGGTCAACAGTTACAACAATGCTGATAATTTCACTGTGAAACTAACTGTACGATATAAGAAAATTGGAATATTCTCTCTTATTTTTATAACAATGTCACTTTCATAACTTCATCGCCGATCCCCTTTAAAATGAGGCCGTTCCGGCAGTCCTAGAGATTTGGCCGCCTGCCTGCCTGCACGCACTGCACACCTGCGTGAACCGGCAGAGAGCGCTAGGACCTCCACATTTTGTAAACCAGAGAGCACGAAAAATAAGTGGTCAGTCTTTCCATCCGGTAACTGGCATCGAACCTTCATCCTTCCGCTCTCATACCATTATCAGCGTAACCCCCAAACCGCCATACTAACGCGCCCAGACACATACAACAAGCACATGTGAAAACCTACCAGTTTCATCTCCCTTTTGTCCTTGCGTGTGAGATCTGATCCACGGAGGTTGTAGGACTTCAGAGCCACCGTCTGCCCCTTGTACTTGCCCACGTAGGTGTACACCTGGGTGAAGGAGTTTCTGGACTCCATGGACACCATGCTGATGCCCTGCAACACACACACACACACACACACATATACTACTCTTGACATTGTGAAAGACGAAGCGATAGCTTGTTAAGTGATTCAATGTCAAACAACATGTTCATCTAGACCAGACATGGCGCACAATGGAATGAATTGAGTTGAGTTGAGCTAAGAGCTGACACCACTGCACTCAGGACATTCTCATTCGCGCTCAGTCCCCTCGTTCAACAGCCAGGCAAGAGTTACATCACTAATCGTTCCCACCGCTATCTGATAGAAATTTCTCCTGGTCTTCTCTCTCAGTTTTGAGATTCTGCCAGAACCCCTGCCAATCCCCCGCAATATCATCATTTCCACATAATGGTTCTCAGTCTGCTCCTCCACCTTCCCAGTCTGGTCCCACAGGCGCACGACCACCTCTCTCTTGTCCATAGGTAATCTACCACCAAGAGGTGCATTCCCTGTCAGCATATGATCCTCTTCATTCTCCCGCACTCCCGCATGGCCAGGGCAACATATCCATACAATTCTTACAATCTGTGACCTCTGAAGCGACGTGAGCCATTCCGCACGAAACATTCCTTTCTCCACCTTACTAAGCATACCCATTGAGTCCGTAATGAAGACAATGTGTGTTGCAGTAGTTTCCTCTAACAAACTGAATGTCGCTGTGACTGCTTCCATCTCCATTCTCATGCTGGAGGTTGTAGCCTCATATGCCATACTCTCCTTTTTCAAGAATCGTCCATTAGCCTTTGCACTGAAACCCCAACCACTCCGTCTGTTTCTCACCACTGACCTATCAGTATAGATCACTATGTCACCTTGATGTGTATTACTCTGGCTCAGTTGTTGCACCTCAAACTCTGTGCGGCCCGCTGCCCATTCTCGGTTGTTATCATCACACACGGTACCATTTGTATCAGGCATCGCCTTTCTGTTCATCTGCCTGTGCAACTTTTAGAAGTTACCAACCGACTTCATTTATAAACTGTTCTCACTTAATCCTTTTTGTCTCTGCTGCCTGGAGTTTAAAATCCGACACCTTTACTTTTGATACCTTTCAGCCTCCTTGAATTATGTGTCCACTGAATTTGTTGCTCTCCGCACCCTCTGCCAATTCCTTATGGCCGCCCTCTTTTCCGTCCATAATTTCTCCACCTCTGGTGTCCACCATGGTTGTTGGGTGAAGATTCTTCTTGTTGGTTTAGACCAGGGGTGGCCAACCTTTTCAGCAGGCGGGCCAAATTTCGGAAATAATATTTCCCGCCGGGCCACGCACCTAATTTTTTTTTAAATTGTTATTAAATTAAAGTAAATAAGCAAGCGTGCTACAACTTCGACCACATAGTCGCTTCCCGGTAGGTGAGATCGTGCTCAAACGCTTGCCTGGTTTAATGTAAACCACAAAAATATATCTTGTTAATTAATTTACATTTCCCTTGTAGATGAGTATTATTATTAACGTCATTTAGGTGGCTAGTTATATCGACCAGAAATGCAAAGTCGCAAACCCACTCTTTGTCTTCAAACTCTGGGATACTTTTCGACTTGCTTGCAAAGAATGATTGTATTTCGAGTTGCAAATCAAACAATCTTTTCAACAATTTGGCACGGGTCAGCCATCTTACTTCTGCATAAAATGTAACGTCATGATAATCTGAGTCCAAAGAATATAAATTCTTGGAACTGACGGTGACTCAACCCGTTCGACTTCATGAAGATCACTATTTTGACGACTACTTTCACGACATGGTCCATTTTGAGGGGCTTCGAAAATAAATTCTCCTGATGATTAATGCAATGAAAATTTAGCATTGAAGTGTTACCTACTTTGGAGGCCTAATTTTCAATCAATTTTACTAAACCTTCGGGTTTCCCAACCATTGCTGGGGCACCATCCGTTGTTAAGCCCGATAAGTTGTTAAGTTGTAACAAAAAGCAATTCAATGTCGATGTAACTACTTCTAACAAATCTCGTAACTTAGAAGTGTCCTTAGGTGGATACAGCGCCGCTAATTCTTCTGTCTTTTTAAAATGGATGTCAACTATTATACTATTATCAGACAGACTGTGGGATCAACACCTTGTGCCACATTTATTGAAAGACAGAAGATCAAGTGGTTTGACCATGTTGTTAGAATGCAACACCAGCAACTACCATCACTGGCCTTACATCAAAGATCATCTGCGACAAGACCAAAAGGACATCCAAGAAGAAAATGGATTGACGACATCAAAGACATTGTACAGCCACACGGAATGACACTATCCAGTGCCGCCCACCGGGCTCTGGAACGCAAATTATTCCTCCCCACGACGTTTGATGGCAGAAGTGGAAGAAGATGATGATGATCAACACCCACGATAAAAATTGCCAGTTATGCAGTATCTGCCATATCTGTGCTTTCATCCACTGCTAGAGCATAAAATATAAACTCGGATGCTCGACTTTTCAAATTATCTTCAATATATTTTCATATGTCGTCCACACGTCTAGTAATAGCCTGACGAGACAGACTTAATTTTTTAGAAATCCTTCTTCTTTTCTGGACACAGAGTTTCAACGACGCTCTCCAAACATCTCTTAACCATTTCACCATCTGAATATTGCTTCGTTTTTGTTGTTGTTTAAATAACACATAACTAGCTTTTACATAGCATGTTGACTCTGAACCGGCTCTAGTAATTATCCTTTGTTGTGCAGAAATGTTTTTTTGTAAAGTCATTTACTTGGTCTTGTCGAAATTGCCCTTTGTACTTATAAAACGTATTTGCATGTTTAATCTCGTAGTGCCGTTTGATGTTATTCTCTTTCAACACAGAAACAGGTTCGTTGGATATCAAGCATATGAGCTTTGTTTTAATTTCCACGAAAAAATAGTACATAGTCCACCTATCTTGAATACATCTTAATTCTTCTGTGATTCTTCTCTTCTTTGGTCCAACGTCTTTACTAGCTGATGCCATGGTTACGTAATACCTCAAATACACATAATGAATATCCACACAACAAAAACCCACATCAAAATAATATTAATAATCTATATTAATCATACCTTTCTCGCTGATGTTCTCAGCCAATACCCAACCAATATTATTTCTTCCTTCAACAACATCCACTCAGAGAAATATCAGGAACAGAGAGTTTATATCTAATACCACAAGGTCTTTTCACAAACTAAACCACCATGGTTCCTACAGTCTATGGTCCATAATATTCCCTTTACGAATGTTCATGTTTAAGTCACTGGAGTAGAATTAGCCAAGTTAATAAGTTTCCAAGGTGCACATATTCATTCTGCTAAATGTTCCGGATTGGAAGTATCCAGTGAAACATTCCTCAAGCGGTGAAATATACCTGATAATAAATTTCCTCAGAAGTTATGAACATCCACAGGGAAGATTAACTTCAGGAGTTATAAATGGCCATAGTTCAGATAAAGTTCAGACTTTATAAATATCCATAGGGCTGGTAAACTTCAAGAGTTATAAATATCCAAAGGGCATATAAACTTCAGGAGTTATACACATCCATAGGGCAGATAAACTTCAAGAGTCATAAATATCCATAATTATACCAGTCAAGGATGGAAATTATCCATATATGATAAACGACGGGCAGTAATAAGTTTCAGGGGGTGAAAAAAATCCACGATAATGCCGTTCAGGTTTTCAAAATGTCCTCATAGATAAAGTTTAGGTTTTAAAAATGTCCAGGTAAAAACAATCCATGTTTTGTAAATGTCCATCTGGATAACTGCCAGGTTTCGACAATGTTCATAACCCTTCTCCTGAATTTAACAACTAGCCATGAAGGGAGGACTCAGCTGGTACATTTTCTTGAGTAGTAGGTACATTGGTGTTGGCCAGGCCATCCTCTTATATACATTGATCATTCACTCAATAGACTTCTGTAATGTTGAGGTTGTCGTAAACTTGGAAAGCAAATAATATTAAGGAAATTCCGCTCTTACAGCAATATAAAGGCGAATCCTTTTCATCATATGCCGATGAATCAGCCACTCCAAATGAGAACTAGAGCATTTGTACTATGCTTCAGATTCGGCCAAGGCACAGTCCACCATCCTGGAGTCCAAAGAACCCCACTGTATGCAATACGGAAAATACAGCTGGTCGCTAGAAAAGTATTTCTCAGACTCCTTACAGTTCTCAATGTTAAAACCTTAAAAACTTCTCAGTTCAATCCACACACACGATTTATTTTCATGTACCTATCCTAGGCGCACTTTTAGCACGAAACATGACAGCTTGATGGGGATGGTGTATCGGAAAGGGCCGGGCTGGAGAAAGAGGTGTGGGGGGGGGGGGAGCAGTAGTGTTGCTATCTCCCGTCTTCTTGTCACCAACCAGATGGTCGTGTGGACGCAGTTTCCAACTCCTGTCAACTTCAAACGGAACGTACCGGCGGCTTAAGATTGTGGTTAGAAAATTGGGCTTGGCCTCGAATTAATATTGTGACCTCTGAATACACAGTTTAATAGGGAATCCAAGTGTCGTTGATAGGCAGACAATATTTGAAATATGTCACAACGACTCATGATGTAATGTTCTTTTGGTGATATGTACAATAAAGTTAACATTTATGTTCATTTGACCTAGCTCCGCAGGCCGCAACATGACCCCCGGCGGGCCACATGTGGCCCGTGGGCCTCGTGTTGGCCACCCCTGGTTTAGACCGTCCCTGTGATCTAAGACGCCCCAAGAGTGAAGAGTGGTCGCGATCATAATAGAATGCCTTGCGGGCTCTTATAGCCCTCACTGTACTGGACATAGGTATCAGTACAGAACTGGGGAGGTGATCGTTTCCATGGCTCCCAAAGACACTCCATTTTATGTCTGATGCCGTCTCTTGGGAAACAAGTGCCAGGTCGATGGTCGTGTCAGGGTCCCCCGGTCTCATTGCTAGCCTAGTGGGTGTCCCGTCATTTAGACAGACCACATCTGTCTAAAGCAAAACCTCAGGAAGAGCAGTACCCTGCTTGTTCTCTCCCTACCTGTCCCACTCCTTGGCGCGGGCATTGAAGTCACCACATACCTGGTACCAGGGGTATCCACTGAACCTTTCAACCAGTCCCAACTTTATGCATACGCATGATTCCCACTTACATATATATTTGTTATGTTCCAACTGCTTCTTCCGATTTTAATCTGCATTCCCTGCACTTCTTTACTTTCCTGACCCCACCAATTCATATCCAGTATCGAATGCTGTAAGCCATCCTTGACCACCAGAGCCTGCCCATGTTTTCCCTTCCCGGTTGGGTTTATGTAACAAGTATAGTCAGAGCACTTAAAAGAGTTTGTCTTCAGTTCTTGTAACATTAGGACATCAAAATCGTATACCAGTTTCTCCAAAATTGGTTATCACTACTACGTCACTACGGCAATTCCAATTACCCAACCCGTGTATTTTTTAGTCCCAAACGATCCGTTTTCCCCCTACCCCTTTTGGCTCCAGCCCTTTTCTCCCCCCCCCTTCTCCTCTACTCTTTATCCTCCGTTTCATTTATTAAGAGAGGTGTTAGGCAGGAATGTGTAATGTCTCCAGATCTTTTTTCCCTATACAGTGAAAATATTTTCAGAAATGTAGAAGACATAAATGGAATCAGCATTGGAGGACGAAACATAAATAACATTAGATATGCAGATGATACAGTATTGATTGCAGACAATGCACAGGATCTGCAACAATTAGTAGATAGATGCGGTTGTTGTCCACAGTGAGCAGCTGGGGTTGGAATTAAATTGTAAGAAGACACAGGTTATGGTCGTCACTAGGAAGAACGAAGTACCACAATGTAATATACAAGTAAATGGGAATATTCTTCAACAAGTGAATCGGTACAATTATCTCGGAACAGTAATAACATCTGATGGGAGATGCCTTGAAGAGATTAGAACAAGATTCGCCATGGCGAAAGTAGCCTTTAGCAAGATGAAAAACATTCTGACCAATAAAAAAATGTCAATTGAAACGAGAAACAGAGTGTTGAGGGGATACATAGAACCTGTTCTTTTGTATGGATGTGAAACTTGGACAATGTGCAGTCAAGCTGAAAAACATCTGATGGCTGCAGAAATGTGGTTTCTGAGGAAAATGCAAAGAATACCATGGACAGATAGAAAAACCAATGACCAAGTACTACAGGAGGCAAATGAAAATCGTAAATTGATTAGAGAAATTAGACGTAGACAGTAAAAATTTTTTGGACATGTTATGAGAAGAAATGGATTGGAGAACTTGGTGACAACTGGCAAGATCGAAGGAAACAGACCAAGAGGAAGACCGAGAGGAAAATACCTGGGTGGCTTGGCCACAAGGCATGGACGAGACAGGAACACTGGGCTGATCTACGACTCTGGTGATCGAGTGAAATGGCGAGTCATGACCGCCCACGCTTTCCGGCATGGCACATGATTGATTGATTGGCTGTTGTCAAAGGTATCGAGCACAAAGCGCTTCGGTGATAATTCTTTTCATTTTCCACAGTTTGTTTGATTTAAAGGCAGGAACTAGCCGGTCATCCCAGTAGAGCCTACCTGCTAGGGTCGAGGCAGGGGATTCCCAAAGGATTCTTACGCCTGTCGCCGCCCCACCAGACATTCCACGTTTACGACCAGCTCACTCGTTGCCTTCAGTCTTTGACACGTCGATTCGCCTTAAATTTGAGGGTTTATGATTACTGACTGATGCAACTTTCTTGTCACTGAGCACTGAAACTGCGGAAGATACAACGAAATGAAACAAACAGCACGCCGATCCTAGTACAGCGATATATTGTCCTCCTATCCAAATGGGAGTTCACATTTGGCAGTTTATTATCCGTCGACACTGAATCAATGAAGTCTGGTAACCTATTAAGTATTTATTTACTTACAATAGCGAGTCTAGTTAGCTGACTGGTTACGCCGCCTGGTTACGCAGTTTATTATCCGCCCTCTTACCCAAATGGGAGTTCACATTTGGCATTTTATTATCCGTCGACACTGAATCAACGAAGTCTGGTAACCTATTAAGTATTTATTTACTGACAATAGCGAGTCTAGTTAGCTGACTGGTTATGCCGCCTGGTTCCCGCTTCGAAGATCATGGCTTCGATTCTGGGTAACATCGTTCGGTTCACGAGTGCAATTTTCTCGGTGACTCCTGGGGAGATGGGGGAGATCAGGGAGATGGGGGAGAACAATGAGATGGGAGATGACAGGGAGATGGGAAAGGACAGGGAGATAGGAAAGAACAGTGAGATGGGAAATGACAGGAAGGTGGGAGAGAACAGTGAGATGGGAGATGACAGGGAGATGGGAGAAGACAGGAGATGGGAGAGGACAGGGAGAGTTGAGAAGACAGGAGATGGGCGAGGACAGGGAGATGGTAGAGAACAAGGAGATGGGAGATGACAAGGAGATGGGAGATGACAAGGAGATGGGAGATGACAGAGAGATGGTAGAGCGCAGGAAGATGGCGGAGCACTGGAAGAGGACAGGGAGCGAAATGCAGGAGAGAAAGAATACGATTGGCTGGCGAGAGTTTGTTATAGGCTTATGCAAGAATAGTAGCTAAGAAGAAGAAGAAGAAGAAGAAGAAGAAGAAGAAGAAGAAGAAGAAGAAGCAGAAGAATAAGAAGAAGAAGAAGAAGAAGAAGAAGAAGCAGAAGAATAAGAAGAAGAAGAAGAAGAAGAAGAAGAAGAAGAAGAAGAAGAGAAATACTAATAATAATAATAAATAAAAACAATAATAATAATAATAATAATAATAATAATAATAATAATAATAATAATAATAATAATAAGAAAAACAAGGAGAGAAAGAAGAATGATAAGAATAAGAATAAGAAGAAGAAGAAGAAGAAGAAGAAGAAGAAGAAGAAGAAGAAGAAGAAGAAGAAGAAGAGGAAGAAGGAGGAGGAGGAGGAGAAGAAGAAGAAGAAGAAGAAGAAGAAGAAGAAGAAGAAGAAGAAGAAGAAGAAGAAGAAGAAATATTGTCCCCTACGTATAAAATACAATCAACACAAAGACATCCAAACATACGCAGTTAGCCGTATTTTCCATCTCGTTCGTATAGAGTTTTTTATCCAGACGCCCGGACGTCATGTGGCCACACTGAATGTCTGACTTGTCAATTTTCCACAACATCCCGGCTATCTCTTGCTCGTATCGCCAGTTCCTGAAATAAGAAAGAAGAATGCCAGAATTGATAGCTTTCATTCATCTAAGGAGCCGGCCTGGTCCCTTTGCCATCCATACGGTCGCGCCTTCTTTCAATCTAAGCAAAGATACATCAAAATCATAAGAAAGGCAAAATATGAACTTGTTACCTCGCATTAAGCTTGATTGGATATTCGGTTAAGAAAACGTAAATGAACTTTTAGCATGCTTTCAAACACATTAAGCTTGTGGTTCCATTGGATTCTATTTGTATAAATACAACAACAAATATGGGCATCGTCCAAATGGCTGTCATTGCATAGGTAATATTTGAGGTCATGTGTTTCTGAGGTTTTCTTCATAACTTCTGCGTTGAGGAAGCTTGTCTCTGTTGCAGCAGATTTACTGCTTGTGTCGCCAGTTGGGGTTTGTCCAGTGTGCATATACTCTTCTTCTTTTATCATGCATTCCCCATTGGGGTAATGGACTTCAACCAGCTCATTCATGTCCCAAAACCTAGGATAGACTTATACAAAACAAGCTTAGCGTACTCTGCCGCTCAGTTGTGGAACAATCTTTCACAAGAAATCAAAGACACAAGCAATCCCTATACATATCAATCGCAACCTATTTGAACATTATCTCAGTACAGAGTACATGCCCCCTATAAAAGACACCCCCCCCCCCAACCAAAAAAAAAAAAAAAAAAAAAAACTACAAATAATAATAATAATAATCTCAGATGATAAGAAGTATAATAAAAATTCCCCTAACTGTGGTACGTTACACCTTCCTTAGGTAATTATAATTGCCATGTCAACAATTAGTTTGAGTGAGTCATGTATTATTGATTATTGCACATTTTCCACGCGTTTTAATACATATTGTTCTATTGTTGTCTAAGATTAGTTTCATAAGTAATGTATGAATGGAATAATGTATGGGAGTAGAGAGATAAGAAGGGGAGAAAGTCAGACGGCCTTAGTGCCCAATTCTTAACCCTTTGTAAATACGTTTGTTCGTTCATTCCAAGCCCTTATATCATTAACTACCCCATGCAGGTCTGCCCATGTCCTCATATTATTCCTTTCTATTTCTACCGGGTGTTTGGAAAGTCTCACTACACTTTGTACGTAGAACAAATTTGAAAAGTGAAGTACATGTTGCCATCCTAAATAGTTCTCCACAGTCCATAGTGAAGTATTAATATGCAGCGAATAGCTGTGTTCTGCTGGAGTAATTCTTTGCACTCCAAACAGAATGGTTTTATCAACGGAAGAAAGAATTTTTTTTTTTCAAAATTGTTCAACATAAGAAGTGTAATGATGTAAATACCATTTTCTCCACGTGTTACTTTTTCTTTCACCCTGTGAATTCCAGACAAAGACTTTTCTAGTTATACTATTCTATTGGTTTCTCAGCGTATGCCCTGTTCAGTTCAGCGCCAGCGTCTTTTCTTCACCTCATGATTCACTGTCATTTGTCTAGTTTTCTCAGTGAGCTCCGCATATCGTGCTAGAACCATACTTTCTTCACCTCATGATTCACTGTCATTTGTCTAGTTCTCTCAGTGAGCTCCGCATATCGTGCTAGAACCATACTTTCTTCACCTCATGATTCACTGTCATTTGTCTAGTTCTCTCAGTGAGCTCCGCATATCGTGCTAGAACCATACTTTTTTCCCCTCATGATTCACTGTCATTTGTCTAGTTCTCTCAGTGAGCTCCGCATATCGTGCTAGAACCATACTTTCTTCACCTCATGATTCACTGTCATTTGTCTAGTTCTCTCAGTGAGCTCCGCATATCGTGCTAGAACCATACTTTCTTCACCTCATGATTCACTGTCATTTGTCTAGTTCTCTCAGTGAGCTCCGCATATCGTGCTAGAACCATACTTTCTTCACCTCATGATTCACTGTCATTTGTCTAGTTTTCTCAGTGAGCTCCGCATATCGTGCTAGAACCATACTTTCTTCACCTCATGATTCACTGTCATTTGTCTAGTTCTCTCAGTGAGCTCCGCATATCGTGCTAGAACCATACTTTCTTCACATCATGATTCACTGAAATTTGTCTAGTTCTCTCAGTGAGCTCCGCATATCGTGCTAGAACCATACTTTCTTCACCTCATGATTCACTGTCATTTGTCTAGTTCTCTCAGTGAGCTCCACATATCGTGCTAGAACCATACTTTCTTCACCTCATGATTCACTGTCATTTGTCTAGTTCTCTCAGTGAGCTCCGCATATCGTGCTAGAACCATACTTTCTTCACCTCATGATTCACTGTCATTTGTCTAGTTCTCTCAGTGAGCTCCGCATATCGTGCTAGAACCATACTTTCTTCACCTCATGATTCACTGTCATTTGTCTAGTTCTCTCAGTGAGCTCCGCATATCGTGCTAGAACCATACTTTCTTCACCTCATGATTCACTGTCATTTGTCTAGTTCTCTCAGTGAGATCCGCATATCGTGCTAGAACCATACTTTCTTCACCTCATGATTCACTGTCATTTGTCTAGTTCTCTCAGTGAGCTCCGCATATTGTGCTAGAACCATACTTTCTTCACCTCATGATTCACTGTCATGTGTCTAGTTCTCTCAGTGAGCTCCGCATATCGTGCTAGAACCATACTTTCTACAGCAACCTGCACTTGATGGCTGACACAATCAACATCTCACATGTCGCTGTTATTTCCTATCATATTTCTATGTAGCCATTTCAAGCTGAATCAAGCCGGGCGCCCAGGTCATGTTTTAAAACTCAACCTCGTCAGAGCGACAGGTAAGTTTGCTATCCATTGAACTGTCACGGCACCCATTGGGCATATGGTGCTAGCTCCATATTCTTATACGCTTATCGGCACTTATTGGGTGATGACGTCAGTATGAGGCTTGCCGCCTTTACTTCCACGAATATTTCCTGCTTCACCTCGACACCGCAAGATACAAGAGGAACCTGATGAGATGAGATGACCCAAGTTAGAGCGCATCTACCTGAGAGCCCAGCTCTATGTTTAAAGAATCCCACTCGATGAGGGGTTGAACACATGAGCACCAGGCAGGCAGGCAGGTGTTATAGCCTCTCCGCCAACTCGGCGTCCCGTCCATATATACTGTACAGTTTACAATGAGTGATTCACACACAAAAATGAGAAGTTGAATCAGTAAGTTTACTAGAACTCGATCACAGGTAACAAAATTGACGTTTCGGTCCATGCCTTCGTCAGTACACAAATAACAAACACATACTGATACAATTATACAAAAATCTCTACATGTAAATTATATATATATATATATATATATATATATATATATATATATATATATATATATATATATATATATATATATATATATATATATATATATATATATATATATATATATATATGTACATGCACCTACTGAAGAGAAAGAAGATGATATTAAAGAAGACTTTTATAATGATCTGGAAGATGTCATAGAAGAAACCCCCAAACAGGACATCCTGATTGTGCTGGGAGACTTCAATGCAAAAATAGGTAGAGAGCAAACTAATAAAAAAGTGGCCGGTATGGAAAGCCTACATACATCTTCAAATGATAATGGATGGAGAGTCATCAACCTGGCAGAAGCCAAAGGACTGCAGGTTAGCAGTACCAGACTACAAAGAAAGAATATACACAAACAAACTTGGAAATCATGTGACAAGAGAACCTATAATCAAATAGATCACATTTTAATTAACAACAGAAATGCATCAAACATACAGCAAGTCAGAAGTTATAGAGGAGCTGAGTGCCACAGTGACCACTTCCTCGTTGGAGCAAAATTTAAAATAAAACTTAAGAGAGCTTTCTATACTAAATTACAAAGATTACACCCAACATATAACAGAGAAAAACTGCAAGACATTACAATCAAAGAGAAATTTACAGATGAAATAAAATGTAAACTTGAAACTCTGCAAAACCCTTTGGAGGAAAGCATTGACCAAACTTGGTTGAACATCAAGAATACAATTCAGTCTACCGCAGAAGAATGTCTCGGTGTGTTAACCACGCATAGAAAGAACAGATGGTTCAATCAAAAATGTGAAGAAGCAGTCATTAGGAAGAAGAATGCCAGACATGTATGGTTAAATGACATCAATAACATCCAAAAGGAAGAGCATTATAGAAATGAATGTAAAGAGGCTACAAAAATAGTCAGACAGCAGAAGCGAGAATATATGAGTAATATAATCAAAGATATGGAGACTAATCACCAGAAAAATGAATCCAGAAAATTTTTTAAAGAACTGAAGTCAATGAAACGAGGGCACCAACAAAACACATATGGTTTAAAAGACAAAAATGGGAATATGATAAATACCAATGAGGAAATGTGCAACACATGGAAAGAATATTTTATTGAATTACTAAATTGTGAAGCTCCAAGTAACATTTTCTCACAGGAAGAGGTTCTAACACGCGAACCACAAATTGAAGAACCTACATTTGAAGAAATCCTATATGTAATCACACGACTTAAAAACAATAAGGCAACTGGGACTGATGGAATTGCTGCTGAATTTATAAAGGCAGGTGGCCATGCATTACATCTAAAGCTATACGAACTAATAATAAAAATCTGGAGGACAGAAGAATTACCCCATGACTGGAAAGAGTCATTATTGATACCTATCTTTAAGAAAGGAGACAAGTTCCAATGTGGAAATTATAGAGGAATATCACTACTGTCCACAAGCTATAAGATACTATCCGCAGTATTACTAAATAGACTAAAACCATATTCAGAAGACATATTAGGTGACTACCAGGCGGGTTTTAGACAAAACAGATCAACAATAGATCAGATATTTATCTTACGACAAATAGCCGAGAAACATTGGGAATATAAAAGAGATCTCCATAACATTTTTGTGGATTTTAAAAAGGCTTATGATAGTGTCCATAGGAATAGTCTATGGAATGCTATGCAGGAATTTGGAATACCAAGGAAGTTAATCAACATGACCAGACTATGCATGGAAGATACTTATAATATAGTAACATATAAAGGCAGGAAATCAGACCCCTTCCCTCCCCCGATGTGTCTCCACCTTGACGTGGTGGGGGAGCTTGCGTGTCCCATCGACCCCATTTGCTTGCCGATGGGTGAAAAATTACATATCGGACAGCCTATGGGATAGGGACCAGACTAAGAGAGACACAACCTGCTGCTCTGCAGGTATAGACTGAGGATAGCAGTCAAAATTTAAATCAGGTGCACGAAGGCAGAATTTCTTGGTTCGGACAAAACTCTTAAGGCTCCCTGTCGAGGGCTGTGGCTGAACGCCTCTAAGCCACAAACCCTCGGATCTGAGAGCCAGGCCGATACCCGTCTACCGGAAAATAGAAACGTGATACTGAGCACATGCTCAGGTCTGATACATGTTCGAAGGCTCTCAGCTGGGGGATTCCCGGATGAGAGGGCCTGACCGTTTCCCGTTCACTGCTGCACGAAGGTAAGGTGCTGAGCCGGCAGCACATGTAGCCTACCCCGTGAGCGAGTACAAAAAAGACAGACAAGTGCCCCAGTCGAAGGGCATGGTTACGGAAACCCTGTACCTAACTCATAGAGAGTGTAGATATAAGTGGAAGAACGTCTCAACGCAAAATGGAACGCACGGCGAGCGAACCTATTGCGTGGGCTGAAGTCACAAGCAAAAGCTTACCGAGTGGATGTCGCCCGCAATCTGACCGCTCCTGGTGTGTGCTTGAGCGATCAGTGGCAAGCGGGATGCTCAACACATGGAAGTGAGGAACTAAAGCAGCCATGGGCAGGACGTGGAAACTCCTTGGGTGAGCCCAGTCTCAGAGCAATATGTGCCGGCTCTGCAATTATGGAAGCCTCCTCGGATAGTGAGATGATGCCCATAGTCTGCCCCTGCCTTCCCTTGAGGGCCGTCCGCGATATCGTTGATCGTTCTATCTTGACCAGCTGAGATGTGGGTGACATTACAACAGTCTAACGTGTCTCGAAACCAGAGGAAGGCTAACCTCACTAAAAAATGCCCGCCAGAAGTCGGAAGTGTCGGCCTACGGGTGGCAAACTAAAAATTGACACTACGCAATTACGTCCGAGTGAAATGTCTCGCCCGAATGTCTCTCGTGCTAGGAACAGCTCTGACTACCTAGTTTCCGAATGCCGCTCTTGTTCGGAACAGCTCTGACTAGGTAGTTTCCGAATGTCTGTCGTGCCTGGAACAGCTCTGATGGGCGCAACGACAAGCACATGTCCGAAAACTCGCTGAGTGGATGCCGTCTGCGAACATGCCTGGTTTGTGCGGGAATGGCCCGGGGAAAACGAAATGACCAATATATTGAAGTGAGGATTTAAAGCAGCCATGAGCAGGACGTGACGATTTTCCTCGGTGAGCCCAGATCCAGGGCGTTATGTGTCGGCCCTGCAACTATGGAAGCAACCTTGGATGGCGGAAAATGCTATGGACTGTCCCTGCCTTCCTTTGAGGGATGACCGTTGTCTTCGACCGTTCAACCTTGGCAAGCATGGTTGTAGATGGCACCACAAAAGTGAGAGTCTCCCAGGTATGCTACCTGGTCAAAAAAGCACGCTAAAGTCGATGTGTTGGCCTACGGGTTTCGGCCCAAGGGCGCATAACAGACACACCGCAATGACATCTGAAAAAACACTCCGGATGAACGAAAAGAAGAAGAAGACCCCTTCCAAATAACATCTGGCTTGAAACAGGGTGATGCACTATCGCCGCTACTCTTCAATCTGGCTCTAGAGAAAGTTGTAAGGAAGGTAAAGGAGGAATGTGATATTGGAGGAACATCCAAGCTGCTTGGTTATGCAGATGATATAGATATTATAGGGCAAAGTGAACAAAAGGCATTGGAAATATTGACTCACTTAAAGGAAAAAGCCCAACAGATGGGGCTGGTTATCAACCAAGATAAGACAGAATATATGGTAATTCCAAGAGACGGAATGGCTAGAAACTCTGGCCACATACAAATAGATAATATGACCATTAAAAGAAAGGAAACATACAAATACCTGGGTACAATCTTCAACTGCTCCAACATCATAAGGGAAGAAATACAAACTAGAATCAACTCTGGAAATAAGATATACTATGCACTACAACATCTACTAAAATCAAAGGCGCTATCTCGTAACACCAAAATCACAATATACAAAACACTGATCAGACCAGTTGTGCTGTATGGCTCTGAAACCTGGAGTACAACGAAAGGAGACGAAGCCTTGTTACAAACCTTTGAGAACAAAATTTTAAGACGCATCTTTGGACCCATTAGGGATACACAAAGTGGAGAGTGGAAAAGAAGAAGTAAAAAAGACATTTATGATCTGTTTAAGTCCCCGCTAATCACTGGTATCATGAAGGCTAATAGACTACAATGGCTGGAGCATATAGAAAGAATGGAAGATAATAGGGAAACAAAACTCGCTTACACTCAGGAAATAAATGACCGTAGACCCCGAGGTAGACCAAGAAGGCGGTGGAGAGATAATACATGTACAGACCTACAAGCACTTGGAATCAACGACTGGCAAGAGAAGGTCCACCAGAGAGACGAATGGAGACGGATTGTATTTGCAGCAAAGAACCTCAATGGCTCGGAACGCTGAAGAAGAAGAATATATATATATATATATATATATATATATATATATATATATATATATATATATATATATATATATATATATATGTGTGTGTGTGTGTGTGTGTGTGTGTGTGTGCTCGTGTGGTTTCGTACCCAGCTACGAGTTAAGTGCGTGCTGCAATACTGTGAGCTATGGATTTCGTGTGAAGTGCTTTTATATTTATCCGCGCTTGTTTGTATCGTAAACGGCATGTTCAGACGAGTGGCGGCTGACCGGTTGCTGAACAAACTGGGTTTGCCCTATGCAGTAATGTGTGGTTGCTGGTGTTCTAGTGGACGCCGCTTCCGTCAACAATGAACTGTATTTTTTATGGCGGACTTTTGTATTGGCATTCGACAGCAGCCTTCTGCATAGTATACCTGTGCGGGCTGTTGGTTAGTCGAGACTCCCGTCTGTTCCACTTTTCACATGGGGCAGTGAGGAGTATTTTGTGTGATATTCACTGACACAGGAACGGAGTATTATGGGGACGACCTATTGCCGTGAATTTGGAACCGCTACTAACTAACGACTAACCAACCAACCAACTAACCAACCAACCAACCAACCAACCAACCAACCAACCAACCAACCAACTAACCAACCAACCAACCGACCGACCGACCGATCGACTAACTAACTAACTAACTAACTAACCAACTAACTAACTAACTAACTAACTAACTAACTAATATATATATATATATATATATATATATATATATATATATATATATATATATATATATATATATATATATGTGTGTGTGTGTGTGTGTGTGTATGTGTGTGTGTTTGTAAGAGTGTATGTATTTATGCATGTGTATATGCATGTGTGTGCCCGTGCAAGGTTTATGTTTGATGTTACATGGCCTGTTATCAATATGAGCTGTGGCTAACGAGTTACGAACACAGTTCACAATCACGCATACCATATTCGAAACACAGCTACTGGCGATATGTTGACAGACTGCCTGGCGCTGACTTTCATACAGTAGTATGAGTGACGGTCATTCAGAAAGCAATTGCAAGTACTGAACGTAAACTTGCCAAAAGATCACAAACAGCCAAAACATGCTGGGGTTGACTGCGACATCATGTGAAGTATATACAACTCACTTATCAACAGACAGGCAAGCTCTATATATCCACTATGTTCCAATGTGTAACAATTATCATATACTGTATCAAAACTATCACATCACAATACGTTCTTGCTTATCAATTCACAAAACATGATGTGTGCAAGGATCACTTTCGTTGTACACATATTACTTTGTAAATATTCCAGTCTCCTCCTACATATCACATAAGGATAATCTCAACACAGCGCACAAATCCTATAGTATCTGTGAGAATCCACGAGTTAGTATTCCAAAATCAAACATGCAATTAATGTTCTTTTTGTGTGGATACGTTTTGTCATGATAATGATGATTGATGGTCATCATCATCATCATCATCATCATCATCATCATCATCATCATCATCATCATCATCATCATCATCATCATCATCCTCCTCCTCCTCCTCCTCATCATCATCATCATCATCATCATCATCATCATCATCATCATCATCATCATCATCATCATCATCACCACCATCATCATCATCATCGACGCCGTCATCATCATCAGCATCATCATCATCATCGTCCACTTTTGCCTTCAAACTTTGTGGGGAGTGTCATTCCATGTGACTGTACAATGTCTTTGATGTCGCCAATCCATTTTCTTCTTGCGTGTCCTCTTGCTCTCGTAGCAGATCTTCTTTGATCTAACGCCAGTGCTGGTAGTTAATGGTATTGCATTTTAACGAGATGGACAAACCATTTGATCTTCTGCCTTTTATTAAATGTGGCATAAGGTGTTGATCGGACTGTCTGTCTGATAACATCATATTTTACTCGGTATCAGATAGTGAAGTTGGCAGCTCTCCTCAAGCATCTCATCTCGCAGGTGTTGATTTTGGTTGAGTGTAATTTGGATAATGGCCAAGTTTGACATTGGTAACATAGGGTTGGTGTGAAAATGCTATTTATTATCTGTCGATTTGCGGATATAGGTATATTTGAATGTTTCAGTAATAGTGATAGTGATTGTTGATATATAAGCGCACTTGCTTTTTGACATTTGATTCGATTTCTCTGTCTAATCTGTCATATTATGTTATCATAATTCCTAGATATTTAAATTCTTTAACTTGTTTATGAGATGTGCTATTTATCAGTATATTTAGTGGACCGGCTCTGTAGCGAAGCGGTTGCGAATGCAATTCGTTATTCCCGCATACCACTTTGCGTTGGCTTCCATACAATGGTATGAGTGCCGGTCATACAGAAAGCAATGGCAAAATACGGAACCTAAACTTGCCAAAAAATCACAAAGTCTAAAAGTCTGGGGTTGACTTCGAGGTCCTGCAAATAATAGGCAACTAGCATTATAGTGGGTCAGGAGATCCGCTAACATGCAGTACTTTAATTTTTGTTGTGTTTATATTCATATTGCATCTTGTGCATGTTGAACTCAGCTTATTAATATTCAGTTGTTGGTTTTGTATTTATTTAAATTCAACCTGGGATGTGCCATAATCGACTTCCTCTTTTCGATTTTCATCCGCAGACGGATTGCAACTGTACGCAACCAGCACATGAGACCTCAGAGTTTTTCATTCCGGATGATTGGAGAGAGAAATGAGAAAAAATATCTCTGAGAAATGTCAGAGATGATATAACCAAGAAGCAATATTATGCCCTAAATATCGGTGGTCATGAAATACCAGTGATTCGATATGCCGATGATACAGTATTACTATCCACATCGCAGAATGGTATAGAAGAACTACTAACCTCAACCCAAAAGAATAGTGAAAATGACAACTTATATCTTAACATAGCAAAAACAAAGATAATGCACACAGATAAAACTAATATGGTGAAAGAAATATATGCTAATGAGGAAAAATTGGAGGTGGTGGAAAATTTCGAATATCTTGGGTCATTAATTACCAACAATGGTGACACAATGAAAGAAATTAAAAGACGAATATACATTGCTCTGTAAAAACTAAAATAACTGAATAAATTGTGGCGTGGGACAGACAGACCTAAACAAATTAAATTTTAAGAGTATGCATCTTTCCCATTACAACATAAGCCTGTGAGACCTGGACATGTACTAAACAATCTGAACAGCGCATAGATGCCTTTGAATATAAATGTTATAGACGAGTTCTAAGAATATCTTGGATACAGAAAAGAACACATGCATCCGTACGACAAGATCTGAATATGGAACAAGGTTGGCCACTATAGTCGACAAAACAAAGACAATTAAAATATTGTGGTCACTTGAAACATCATGAAAGTTTGGAGGGAACAATAATGGAGGGGTAAATGCCCGGGTCCGCGCTCCGTGGCGAAAGGCTTGCGACGCGGTTCGTGAGCCGCTTACCAGGCGTTCGAAACGCAGCCACGACCAATTTGTGCAGCAGACCGTATCGCGTCGTGTTATAACGTGCTGGTATGGGAGCCGGTCGTTCAGGAAGTAATGGCAAACTACTGAACGTAAACACTTGCCTAGTACATCAACAGCAGCTGAAAATCGCTGGTGTTGACTGTAACGTCCTGCAAGGGATATGTAACATTTAAAAAAGATATGCCCGGGAAGACAGGAAGAGGAAAGCCAAAGATAAGATGGGTGCAGGAAGTGGCAGATGATCTCTAGATGGGTGTATCGGAGTGTAACATCTTGCTTATGATCGAGAAGTTTTCCGGACGGTTATTATGAGAGCAAGGTTCTGCAAAGGACATGCTACTGAATGAATGAATGAATGAATGAATGAATGAATGAATGAATGAATGAATGAATGAATGAATGAATGAATGAATGAATGTGTGACGGACTGCAACCGTACGCAAGAAGCAAGCGAGACCTCAGAGTCTTTGACACTGGATGGATGGACAGAAGGAAAGACGCCCGATCTACCACTCGAGGACATGGGAGAGTGAGGATCGCCATCAACATCATTTATTTTGCCGACTGGAGGGAGCGACCATGCTTCTCCACAAATTGCGATCTCCGACGACATGAATTAGCTCATGTGTTGGCCCACCTACGTACCATGACACAAGTCTTTTCAGTATACGATGCTCCCTACTGGACTGAAAGAGTCCACTGGAATCCTCTTTAATGCCGTTATTCTTATCGAGTTTGTCTTGAAGCACCATTATTTTGGGAAAATACAGCGTTGGTTTCCCCTTGACTACCGCCGATTTGTGTATAGTTGACTTCCCTGGCCTTTGTCTAAGAAGACAGACCATGCAAGGCAGAAGTGGGAGGGGGGAGGGGGGAGGGGGGAGGGGGGAGGGGGGAGGGGGTTATTATGGCGCCTCTTACCCGCCGATGGCCATATCGTAGCGTCTTTATTTCATAGAGATAGCTGCCCCACCAACTAACTCGCCTCCTCTCAATGACCACCGCCTGTGTTGGTCCACAAATGCTTATTCAACATATTCACAGCTAACTCAGACCAGACAGACCAGACCAGGCAGTGAGAGAGAGAGAGAGAGAGCGAGAGAGAGAGAGAGAGAGAGAGAGGAAGGAGAGAGAGGGAGGGAGGAGAGAGAGCGAGGACAGAGAGGGAGGGAGGAGAGAGAGGGAGGGGGAGAGGGAAGGAGGGAGGGATAGAAAGACAGACAGACAGATAAACAGATAGATAGATGGATAGATGGACAAATGGATGGATGGATGGACAGCTGAATGGATATTTGGATGGATGGATGGACTGATGGACTGCCGGACGAACGGACAGTCGGACAGACAGACAGAGAGGCAGGCAGACAAATCCGCATGTTGTAGCAGCCCTGACATGTTCTCATGTTCTCATATATTCAGAACTACGATCAAATCGTGATATAAAGTAATTAGTTTATCTAATGCCTGTTTCTAGCAATGTCTTTGCCCAAAGGATCAGGGAAGCAATGTGCACTGAAGGCTGACAGATGTACAGTGAAGTTTGATAATGCACTGGGGCGTTACATAATCGCCAGGCTGCGTTTACACGCAAATACGTGTTAAAAAAAGTTAGTTGCATATCCTTTACAGGACGTCGCAGTCAACACCAGCATTTTTTTTCTGTTGTGATCTCTTGGCAAGTTTACGTTCAGTAGTTTGCCATCGCTTCCTTAACGACAGGTAGGCCTACCCATACCATTTCGTAAAAAATCAACGCAAAACGGTCTGCTGCCAAATCGCCCACAGCTGTGTTTCTAACGCGAGTATACAGTATTCCGAACTGTATCCGTAACCTCTTCGCCACGGAGCTACGTTTTAAGAAAATTTGTCTGTCTGTCTGTCTGTCTCTGTCTGTCTGTCTGTCTGTCCGTCTATGCCAATGACTCGTCTGTGGTGAAGGGATTACGAATGCAATTCGTAATACCGCATACGGCGTTCGAAACACAGCTGCCAGCGATTTGGAAGCAGACCACTTTGTGTTGGTATTTCCATACGGAGGTATGAATGCCCGTAGTTCAGAAAGCAATGGCAAACTACTGAACGTAAAACTTGCCCAGGAATCACAAACAGCCATAAAATGCTAGAGGTGATTTCTACGTCCAGTAAAGGATATGCAAATAACTTTAGTCTCTCTCTCTCTCTCTCTCTCTCTCTCTCTCTCTCTCTCTCTATATATATATATATATATATATATATATATATATATATATATATATATATATATATATATATAGAGAGAGAGAGAGAGAGAGAGAGAAAGAGAGATCGAGGGGAAGAGACTCAGAGGCACACCAAGAGAAATGATGCTGGATGGATTGAGACGGTGGCATGGAGGAATATCATCAGCAGAGTTGATCCAGAACACTAAAGATCGAGATCTGTGGAGAGTCATGAACGCCTTTGTGAGCCAGCATGGCACTTGATGATGGTGGTGATGATGATGATGGTGATTATATATATATATATATATATATATATATATATATATATATGTGTGTGTGTGTGTGTGTGTGTGTGTGTGCGTGTGTGTGTGGTGTGTATATGTGAGTTTGTGTGGTGTAGATGTGTGTGTGTGTGTGTGTGTGTGTGTGTGTGTGTGTGTGTGTCCGCTTCTTTGAGCTGACCGACAAATCAAGCATGATGACAGCAAGAAACCAAACATATATGATGTTGTTCATCGTGGGCATTTGTGATAATGTGTTTGTTGATCCTTTAGGGGTTGTCCTAGTTCTCAATATTGTTGTTGTCGTATTATTTCTGCTGCTGTTGTTTCTGCCGTTGCATCTTCATCAGAGAATCATCATCATCATCATTGTGGAATGTGTTGCGCGTTAGCTGTCCGTCCACCACGATGTATACTGTTATATTCTCACAATGTGTTGTTTTGTTTGCTTTGTTGTCATTCTTCTGAATATTGTTGTTGTTGCCTCATCATCATCATCACATAATCATCATCATCATCATCATCATCATCATCATCATCATCATCATCATCATCATCATCATCATCATCATCATCATCATCATCATCATCATCATCATCATCATCATCCAATCATCATCACATTATCATCATCACATTATCGTCATCATATAATCATCATAATATAATCACCATCATCATGTAATCATCATCACATAATCATCATATAATCGACATCATCGTCATAAAATCATCATCAACATATGATGATCATCTTCATATAATCGTCATGATCATATAATTAGCATCATATAATCATCAGCATCACATAATAATCATCATTATATAATCATCATCATATAATAATCATATATAATAATAATCATCATATAATCATCATCTTATAATAATAATCATCATATAATCATCATCGTATAATTATAATCATATAATAATAATTAGCTTATAATCGTCATCATATAATCATCATCATCATCATATAATCAGCATTATATATCATCATCATTATATAATCATCATCATCATCCTATAATAATAATCATCATCATCATTGTTGTCGATTTTCTCGTTAATTATTTGATTTTAAACACACATGTAATATTTTGTCGTCTCTGTCATGATCTAACTCACCATAACACGTTAGTATTTAGTCCTTCACCCCCCCCCCCCCCCACCCCCCCGGATCAATTCTTATTTATCCCTTCCCAACAGAACTCCTATACATCACACACGGAGAAACTCAGCACAGTGCACAAAACCCGTAAGGCAGGCGAGGATCCAAATGTGTGTATTTCATGAGTCACATTAGCTAGACACATTCATTTAACTTACATTTTTAAGGGTATGTTGTCTAATTTTGAAATTAAGCCTTCCCAGTGAATTAACTGATGTTTTGTTTTTCGCTCGCTCGCTTTGAACTCAAGTGTAGTCCATACACGTGTTACTGCTTCTAGTGCACTGGAGTGATTTTATGTGTGTGGATTAGCTTTACCTGTTACCAGTGTCCCTCGCCATCTATTAAATCCACTCCGACTTCTAAGGCACTTCTAATTTATGTCCCCAAGTCAAGGCCGAGAACTTACCATTTTAGTCCAACTGACCGGTGTAAGGGTTGAACCCGCTACCTCAGCACCAATACACCAGATGTTTAAGACAATCGTTCTTATCCTTTCGGCCATGCTGACCTCCGGATTAACTGGTCTGATTCTTTTCTTAGATTCCTAAATACGCAAATGTTTGAGGAACCCAACGTGAACACGGGTTTCTTCCACTTATCTGAGAAGGCATGATGTCCGATCTACTACCCCAGGCACAACGAGGATGTATACGATCCTTTTCTTATTGGTAAAAATCTGTACAGTCGATGCCATTAATCGAAGATGGTCAGTACGAACTAAATGTTATTTTTCCCTATGTAAATGTAACATTTAAGCCGGTCTCCGTGGCTAAGGACTTGCGTACGCGGTTTGTGAGCCCGTATACCCGGGTTCGAAACACAGCGATGCTGGTTTTTTTCGAAAAAGGTATAGGTGCCGGTCGTTCAGAAGCAATGGCAAACTACTGAACGTAAAATTTGCACAGGAATCACGAACAGCAAAAATGCTGGGGTTGACTGCTACGTCCTGTGAAGGACATGCAACTAAAGAATAATTTAACATGCAAATTAGTTAATTGATGTACGAAAGAGGAGTGATTGGAAAGACCGAATGTAAGACGAGAATGCGTGCCCAATTTATGACCATTTGAAAATAAAATTCGTTCGTTCGTTCGTTCGTTCGCTTGTTCGCTTGTTCGCTCGTTCGTTCGCTCGTTCGTTCATTCGTTAGTTCGTTCGTTCGTCATACCTCTTAACTACTCAGTGGTAAGTATCTCCGACTGTCACGCTGGAGACCTGGGTACGAAATGAGTTCTCTTTATTATCTATATTAGTTTATTAGTTTAGTCGATGGATCAACAACACGGCACACGGGTGCAACCCATAAGTGCTCCGTTCTCATCCTAACTCTCCTAACTGTTAGAAAAGTGTGAGAAAACCTACTCACGGCAACCCAGGGTGGAATCTATCTAGATTCTAGACTTCTTTTTTTTTGTACGTTTAAAATTTAAACTGTACGCTACTCTCACACAATTCAAGAAATAGGGACGATCGCTGCAGAGCGTGATGGAAGGGCGCAAAGGGAAAAGGAGCAAAGGGAAGGGGAAAGGCGCGCACTAATGTGAACTAAAGAGGCGCACACATGCGCACTTTGCATTTAGCCATCACACAATGTAAGTGCGAAACTACCAAATTACTAGTAACAAAAACACACAAGCTAGCGAAGTGAAAGCTCAGTTTGACCTTTCAGTAGAGCGGACCGATGAACACTGCGTTTTGTGTGGTCCTGAAGCCAGTTTGAGTCTGCAATTCTGTGGTCTTAATTCCCCCCTCCCCCTCAGAAACCCTAAAATTCCCCACCTTGGGAGGAATGTCCCCCTGATTGAGAACCACTGGTCTAGAAGAAGCAAACCTGAGACAAATGCAGGCCTAAGTCGGATACTGAGTTAAAGGGTGCATAAACATGCGTGACTCGCTTCCTTCGAACCAAGAACGAAGGAGACAAAGAAGATTAACAGCTACCACCACCATCACCACCACCACCACACCCTCCCCCAGCCACCACCACCGTGTGAGATGATTTATTGATCGAGTGAGATGATTCACTGACTTTGTGAGATGATTCACTGATCGAGTGAGATGATTCACTGATCGCGTGAGAGATTCACTAACTGTGTAAGATGATTCACTTATTGTGTGAGATCATTCACTGACTGTGTAAGATGATTCACTGATCGTGTGAGATGATCCACTGACTTTGTAAGATGATTCACTGACTGTTTGAGATGATTTACTGATTGTGTGAGATGATTCACTAATTGTGTGAGATGATTCACTGACTGTGTAAGAGGATTTACAGATTGTGTAAGATGATTCACTGACTGTGTAAGAGATTTACTGACTGTGTGAGATGATTCACTTATTGCGTGAGATGATTAACTGATTGTGTAAGATGATTCACTGACTGCGTAAGATGATTAAATGACTGCGTGAGATGATTCACTGATCCTGTGAGATGATTCACTGACTGTCTAAGATGATTCACTGACTGTGTAAGATTATGCACTAATTTTGTAAGATGATTAATTGATTGTGTAAGATGATTAATTGACTGTGTAAGATGATTACTTGACTGTGTAAGAAGATTCACTAACTATGTAATATGATTAATTGACCGTGTAAGACAATTCACTGACTCTATAAGATGACTCACTGATCGAGTGAGTTGATTCACTGACTGTGTAAGATGATTCACTGATTGTGTGAGATGATTCACTGATCGAGTGAACTTACCTGTAGACCAGTAGTGAGACAACCAGCGCAACAAGAACAACGCCTCCAAGGACACCAAATGCAATCTCCGTCACAGGTACTGAAATAGATGACCATTTGAGTTAACCAGTGTGACAAATAGGTTAAACAATAGCTACACATTGATGAATATAGTTAAATAATACATAAACGCTGAGGAATAAAGTTAACCGGCAGTTAAAAATCACGAATATAGTTAAACAATGACGAATGTAGTTAAACAATTCCGAATATAGTTAAACAATTGCTAACAATGGCAAATGTAGTTAAAAAATTGCTAAAAATGACAAATATAGTTAAACAATGAAGACTATAGTTAAACAATAGTTAAACAAGGTCGAATATTGTTAAACAATAGTTAAACAATGACGAATGTAGTCAATCAACAATGAATAAAGTTAAGCAATGGCGATAGCAGTTAAACAATGTCAAAAAGTTAAACAATAGTTAAACAATGACGAATATGGTTAAACAATGACGAATATAGTTAAACAATGGCAAATATTGTTAAACAATGACACATACAGTTAAACAATAACGAATCCAATTAAACTATAACGAATACAGTAAAATAATAGTTAAACATTGACAAATACAAATGAACACCAGTTACACAATGAATAATAGAGTTAAACAAATAACAATTGTCAAATGATTACAGTTACAAGGTAATTAGACTCTGATGAATACAGAAAAATAATAGTTAGACATTGAACTATTGGTTAAACATTGATGAATTCAGTTAAATATTGACAAATACAGTTAAAAATTAACGAATACAGTGAAACATTGACGAATATAGTTAATAATTGACGAATAAAGTTAAACATTGGCCAATACAGTTAAACCACAGTTAAAAAATGACCAATACAGTTAAACCTCAGTTAAACAATAAAATATACAGTTAAAGCACAGTTAAACAATGAACAATACAGTTAAATAACAGTTAAACAATGACAAATACAGTTAAACTACAAGTCAACAATGACCAATACATATAAACCACAGTTAAACAATGACCAATACAGATAAACCACAGTTAAACAATGACCAATACAGATAAACCACAGTTAAACAATGACAAATACAGATAAACCACAGTTAAACAATGACCAATACAGATAAACCACAGTTAAACAATGACCAATACAGTTAAACCATAGTGAAACAATGACAAATACAGTTAAACTACAGTTCAACAATGACCAATACAGATAAACCACAGTTAAACAATGAATAATACAGTTAAACCACCGTTAAACACTGACCAATGCAGTTAAACCACAGTTAAACAATGACCAATACAGTTAAACCTCAGTTAAACAATAAAATATACAGTTAAAGCACAGTTAAACAATGAACAATACAGTTAAATAACAGTTAAACAATGACAAATACAGTTAAACTACAAGTCAACAATGAACAATACATATAAACCACAGTTAAACAATGACCAATACAGATAAACCACAGTTAAACAATGACCAATACAGATAAACCACAGTTAAACAATGACAAATACAGATAAACCACAGTTAAACAATGACCAATACAGTTAAACCATAGTTAAACAATGACAAATACAGTTAAACTACAGTTCAACAATGACCAATACAGATAAACCACAGTTAAACAATGAATAATACAGTTAAACCACCGTTAAACACTGACCAATGCAGTTAAACCACAGTTAAACAATGACCAATACAGTTAAACCTCAGTTAAACAATAAAATATACAGTTAAAGCACAGTTAAACAATGAACAATACAGTTAAATAACAGTTAAACAATGACAAATACAGTTAAACTACAAGTCAACAATGACCAATACAGATAAACCACAGTTAAACAGTGACAAATACAGATACACCACAGTTAAACAATGACAAATACAGATAAACCACAGTTAAACAATGACCAATACAGTTAAACCACAGTTAAACAATGACAAATACAGTTAAACTACAGTTCAACAATGACCAATACAGATAAACCACAGTTAACAATGAATAATACAGTTAAACCACCGTTAAACACTGACCAATGCAGTTAAACCACAGTTAAACACTGACGAATACAGTTAAACCACAACTCAACAATGACCAATAAGTTAAACCACAGTTAAACAATAAATGTTGCCGTTAAAGAACGGTTAAACAATGACAAATACAATTAAACCACAGTAAAACAATGACCACTACAGTTAAACCACAGTGCAACAATGACCTAAACAATTCAACAATGACAAATACAGTTAAACAATGACAAATAGTGTATCTTGAAAGTGATGCTGAATTCTCGGGAAAATAAAAGCCAAACGCACGTTTTGAAATAGTACCTACCTACCTACTTACTCATTTAACCTACCTACCTACCCATCCACTACACTTACTATATAACCTACCTACCTACCTTTCTAATCTACCGATCTACCCATCTAACTTATTTCAATGGCACCTTGCCGTCTTGACAGACGATAGTTTGTAAGGGATGGAGTTAAGTTTGCCTCTCCATAACACAAAGCCTGTGCTAAAATATAGAGATCATGTGTTGCCCATGCAGCATGATCCCTCTCTCGGCCTGCCTAGTTCACTCCAGAGGAAAGGTAACACCTCTACATCTGGAACAAGACAAGCTGCAGAAGCTGCCGGATCAGCAAAGCAATGCTCTTATTGTCCGCCTGTCGAAGCTTCGATCCTAGACCAGCCGCCAACCAAAGCTTAGGGTATGGTCTGCCCTGCCATGACACTTTGTCTTTAGGTTGCATTTCCTAGCACTAGGGTAAGGCTTGTACCCTCCCAATTGCGCTCTTCCGCCCGAAGCCGTTGGCACAATGTGGGGTGTCGGGTTTGGTAAGTGCCGCCCAACGTTCGGCGCTAACAGAAAGCAGGTAGTACCGTCTGCTGTTATACGGTAGCTCAGTCATATCTGACTAAGACCTGACACAACTAACCTATTTATCTACCCAAATAACCTCACTGCCTATCTATGTGCCACCTAACATTTCTAACCTACCTACCTATATAATCTACTCACTCACTCATGTAATCTAACTACCCATCTAACCATCTAATCTACCTATCTATTTAACCCACCTAACCTACCTACCCACCTATTCTACCTACCCATTTAACCTACCTAACCTACCTACTTACCTACCCTGCCATCTAACCTACCTACCCACCCAACATACCTACCCACCTAATCTACCCACCCACCTAATCTACCATCTATTTAACCTACCTACCCTCCTACCTACCTACTTACCTACCTACCTACCTACATATCTAACCTACTTACCTGCCTACCTACCTACCCACCTAACGTACTTACCTATCTAACCTACCCACCTAATCTACCTGCCTAGCTTCCTACCTACCTATCTAACCACCTACCTACCCACCCACCTCCCTACCCACCCACACGTCTACCTACCTACCTACCTACCTACCTACCTACCTACCTACTTACTTACCTACCCACGTAGTGCCTATAAAATATGTAAAATAGAGTTCGTTCGTTCGTACCTATACACTTAACCAACCTACTTACCTACCTAATTACCTAGCTATTTAACCTACCTACCTACTTATCAACGTATGTAAATAACCTACCGACCGACCAACCGATCGACCGACCGACCGACCGACCTGACCAATTACCTACCTAGCTACCTACTTGTCTGTATGTTTATATTACTGTGTCTGTTTGTCAGTCCCTTTGTCTGTCCGTTTGGGAAACTGAAGAAACACTAGCAGAATGGAGAAAGGGATGTCAGGAGAAGCTGCCAAAGAAGTGAGACCCCGCTGGAGTGCATTAATCATGCAGGGATATTATGTTATTGTCGGGTCCTCGGAAAATATTAAATACAATTATTATCAAGAGACTAAGAGATGTCTCTTGATAATAATTGTATTTAATATTTTCCGAGGACCCGACAATAACATAATAATGTTATTGTCGGGTCCTAAGAGATGTCCTCCCCCGATGGTGTTTCCACCTTGTCGTGGTGGGGGAGCTTGAGTTTCTCAATGACCCTGAGAGCTATGCCGGCGGTAGCGTAGCTACCAGCAGGGCCTCCCAAGCCGGACAGGTCAAAGGGTAGAGAACAGACAAAGAGAAACACCCTGGTCCTCCAGGTTGGGGGTTGAAGCGTGGGGTTAACATCCCCACCTTTGTAAAAACCTTTCTTTGTTACGAAACAAATACATGAGCCTCGATATCGGACTGACTTATCTGGACAACGACCTTGGAACGTTAAAGGACTTTTGAGATTTGGAACATGGAATGTACGGACACTATATCGAGCTGGAGCGGCCGAAGAACTAACCCGGGAGCTGATTGAATACCAAACTTGGTTGAACATCAAGAATACAATTCAGTCTACCGCAGAAGAATGTCTCGGTGTGTTAACCACGCATAGAAAGAACAGATGGTTCAATCAAAAATGTGAAGAAGCAGTCATTAGGAAGAAGAATGCCAGACATGTATGGTTAAATGACATCAATAACATCCAAAAGGAAGAGCATTATAGAAATGAATGTAAAGAGGCTACAAAAATAGTCAGACAGCAGAAGCGAGAATATATGAGTAATATAATCAAAGATATGGAAACTAATCACCAGAAAAATGAATCCAGAAAATTTTTTAAAGAACTGAAGTCAATGAAACGAGGGCACCAACAAAACACATATGGTTTAAAAGACAAAAATGGGAATATGATAAATACCAATGAGGAAATGTGCAACACATGGAAAGAATATTTTATTGAATTACTAAATTGTGAAGCTCCAAGTAACATTTTCTCACAGGAAGAGGTTCTAACATGCGAACCACAAATTGAAGAACCTACATTTGAAGAAATCCTATATGTAATCACACGACTTAAAAACAATAAGGCAACTGGGACTGATGGAATTGCTGCTGAATTTATAAAGGCAGGTGGCCATGCATTACATCTAAAGCTATACGAACTAATAATAAAAATCTGGAGGACAGAAGAATTACCCCATGACTGGAAAGAGTCATTATTGATACCTATCTTTAAGAAAGGAGACAAGTTCCAATGTGGAAATTATAGAGGAATATCACTACTGTCCACAAGCTATAAGATACTATCCGCAGTATTACTAAATAGATTAAAACCATATTCAGAAGACATATTAGGTGACTACCAGGCGGGTTTTAGACAAAACAGATCAACAATAGATCAGATATTTATCTTACGACAAATAGCCGAGAAACATTGGGAATATAAAAGAGATCTCCATAACATTTTTGTGGATTTTAAAAAGGCTTATGATAGTGTCCATAGGAATAGTCTATGGAATGCTATGCAGGAATTTGGAATACCAAGGAAGTTAATCAACATGACCAGACTATGCATGGAAGATACTTATAATATAGTAACATATAAAGGCAGGAAATCAGACCCCTTCCAAATAACATCTGGCTTGAAACAGGGTGATGCACTATCGCCGCTACTCTTCAATCTGGCTCTAGAGAAAGTTGTAAGGAAGGTAAAGGAGGAATGTGATATTGGAGGAACATCCAAGCTGCTTGGTTATGCAGATGATATAGATATTATAGGGCAAAGTGAACAAAAGACATTGGAAATATTGACTCACTTAAAGGAAAAAGCCCAACAGATGGGGCTGGTTATCAACCAAGATAAGACAGAATATATGGTAATTTCAAGAGACGGAATGGCTAGAAACTCTGGCCACATACAAATAGATAATATGACCATTAAAAGAACGGAAACATACAAATACCTGGGTACGATCTTCAACTGCTCCAACATCATAAGGGAAGAAATACAAACTAGAATCAACTCTGGAAATAAGATATACTATGCACTACAACATCTACTAAAATCAAAGGCGCTATCTCGTAACACCAAAATCACAATATACAAAACACTGATCAGACCAGTTGTGCTGTATGGCTCTGAAACCTGGAGTACAACGAAAGGAGACGAAGCCTTGTTACAAACCTTTGAGAACAAAATTTTAAGACGCATCTTTGGACCCATTAGGGATACACAAAGTGGAGAGTGGAAAAGAAGAAGTAACAAAGACATTTATGATCTGTTTAAGTCCCCGCTAATCACTGGTATCATGAAGGCTAATAGACTACAATGGCTGGGGCATATAGAAAGAATGGAAGATAATAGGGAAACAAAACTCGCTTACACTCAGGAAATAAATGACCGTAGACCCCGAGGTAGACCAAGAAGGCGGTGGAGAGATAATACATGTACAGACCTACAAGCACTTGGAATCAACGACTGGCAAGAGAAGGTCCACCAGAGAGACGAATGGAGACGGATTGTATTTGCAGCAAAGAACCTCAATG
The DNA here is from genome assembly GCA_963921405.1 of Cepaea hortensis. Lineage (NCBI taxonomy): Eukaryota > Metazoa > Mollusca > Gastropoda > Stylommatophora > Helicidae > Cepaea > Cepaea hortensis. The sequence continues at coordinate 69,003,572 of OY992876.1, read as the reverse complement.
GCTCGGAACGCTGAAGAAGAAGAAGACTAAGAGATGTCATTGACACACAACCAGGCGTCCGACCAGACCGATCCGTCACTGACCTGATAGCAATACGGCACATATTAATAGAGCAAAATATTTAAATGAATTCACCGCTTTATAATTTCTGGTAATACCATGGAGATATGCAGACTACTGAAGCGCAACGGGACATGTTGTGGGAATCATTACAACAGTGATCGAAAGAAATTATTCTACCTAAAACATAGAATCGCAAATAAAGAAATGGATGACAGATGAAATTCTGCAGATAATGATGAAAGAAGAAAGGAATATTTAGATAAAGAAAAAATAATCTAATACATAATTAAATGGTAAAAATAATGCAAAGCGGTTCAAGTCTGGCTGAATTAAAATTGTAGGGAGATTGTGACAAACCAAGGGAAAGGCATACTCCATATACCAACCACTAAATATCTGAACAGATAACAAAATACAAAATACCACCGGATGTTTAAAAATCAAGAAATGGCCCAAAATTAATGGGACAAGATAATACAGTTAACGGATGGACAGAATCTCTTGAAAAGATGTATGATACTAGAAGGCGGGGTGTAAATATTTAAGATAATGGGGAAGGACAATGGCTACCTGTTGCGGAAGTTGCAAACGCACTATAGTACACGAAGAAAGGAAAGGTACCCATCCAGACAACATTACTTTGGAGGAAAACGATGTTCCAGGAGATTTTAGAATCGAAATAATGACTAGCTGTATAAATTATATCTACACTAGTGGGTACACCCCTAGTGATCTATTAGAATCCATCTTTATAGCTGTGCCGAAGAAACCAGGCGCTTTAGAATGTGAAGATAATCGTACAATAAGTCTCACGAGTTACATGACAAAGTTGTTACTGAGATAACGCATTCAACCCTTCAGCGGCCGGTTGGATTAAAATGTTGAATTCTCGCTCTTGACTTGGTAAATTACAAGTACCACTGAAATCGGAGTGCGTTCGCCTGAAATCTAGAAACATTGGTAATAGGGAAAACTAATCCCCACAAAAGAATCAGTCCAGTCACTACAAGTAGTATGGAATACGCTTGAGTTTAAAGCAAGCGAACGCAAACAAAACAAAAACAAAACAACAAGGGAGGATAATTATGAGGAAATAATCAAACCACTAGATCACTGGTTCTCAACCTTTTTTTGGCCCATGCACCCCTTCACCATATGTTCAGAATGTCATCTCCCCCTTTTCATATTTCCTCCATATAACCCCTCCCCGCGCACAGTATACTTAAAAATGGAAGCTAAATTTAAGAACACATACTAGAACAAGTCTAGACGTCTACATAAAACGTGATTTGCAGGTCTGCTTACGTTATAATTTGAATTTCAGAAGAGCGAGAAGTACAGAACCGTAAAGTATCGAGGGAAAAACAATATCACGTAATTGGTTCTTGTAACGCGATCTTGAAATAATCTTAATCTCCCCCCCCCCCCCCCCACACCCCCACCCCCTGGAAACTCTAGACGGACTAACCATTGACAACAAAGATGTGCGTATTATAAAGAACATATTCTGGCTGCAAATAGCAACCATAAGAATCAACAACCAATTAGGAACATTGCAGTACATAACTTTGTTTTCATTGTACAGTGAGCACATAGTGGGATGTATAGAACATATGCCAGGGACTGCGGTGCTTGGGAGTAATTGAAATAAGTTGCGTTATGCTGATGACACCGTCTTGACAGCAATAAGTCAGAAGATACTACAAGAAAGGATAGATGCCGTGGTTGTAGATAGTGTAAAATGGTGCTTGGTATGAGTAATTGGAAGACAGAAGTATTGATGATATTAAAGAGAGTGAGAGAGAGAGAGAGAGAGAGAGAGAGAGAGAGAGAGAGAGAGAGAGAGAGAGAGAGAGAGAGAGAGAGCAGTTCCTTTAGTCTGACGCAGGAATTGATGAATCCTCACGTCCCAAGTTTTGGAAATGTCAACTCATGTGTGTGTCCTTAGATTACGGGCGGGACAACATATTAGCATTCACAATCAGCACGCTACGAGAGCAATCAGCATTTCCAACTGCAGCAGAATCATGTTTACTGCAACAGCTTATATCGACGTGACTGAGTGTTGTAACACCGATGCCAAATAATCAATTTATGAATCCCGTATTAGCAAACGTGAGAGATCTTCTACTGAAATGACAAGGCGCTGCATGAACGTTCAATTAGTATTTCACTTATCAATTGTATAAAATCTGGTCTACTTAGTCATTATAACATGGACATATTTGTAGTACTAATTACGTGTCGGAGAAAGACAGAGGAAGACAACTGAATTACTGTCTAAACTTTTAAAGTTCAACAGTTATGTTCACATAAATGTCAGATATTAGTCAAGTATGACTGAGCTATTGTATGACAGTAGACGGTACTACCTGCATTTTGTTACCGCCGAATGTTGGGCTACGCTCTCGAAACCTGACATCTAACATTGTGTCAACGGCTTCTGGCGGAGAAGCGCTATTGGGAGGTTACAAGCCTTATCCTGGTGCGAAGAAATGCAGTCTAAGGTTAAATGTCATGGCAGGGCAGACCAGGCCCTAAGCCTTGGTCTACAATTGGTCTAGGATAGTAGCTCAGACAAGAGGACAAACAGAGCATTGCTTTGCTGATCCGCATCTTCTGCAGCTTGTCTTGTTCCAGACGTATTGGTGTTACCTTTCCTCTGGAGTAAACTAGTCAGGCTGAGAGAGGTATCGTACCGCATAGGGTCTATATGATCCAGCCCAGACTTAGTGCTGTGGAGAGGTATTACTCCACCTATGGTCTGGATATGGTTAGTATGCAATTTTTTGTAGCTCAATGTAACAAACTATCGTCTGTCTATCAAGCCAAGGTGCCAATGTAGTGTAGTATAGTGTATGGTCACATAAATCTTCTTTTATATATTACCAGAAATTGTGCTTCCAAACTATTACTCGCTATCCAAAATTATATATATATATATATATATATATATATATATATATATATATATATATATATATATATATACACACACATATATATATATACACTAGCTGACCCGGCCCGGCTTCGCCCAGTCCCTGGCGGGGAGCGTCTCATTTAATTCATATTCGGCCTCTGCCCCCGTTCCCGTTCCCAAAAAAAAAGACGACCCGGCCGGCTTCGCCCAGCCCCTGGCGGGGAGCATCTCATTTAATTCATATTCAGCCCCTGATCCCGTTCCCGTTCCCCAAAAAGACTACCTGGCCAGGCTTCGCCCAGCCCCTGGCAGGGAGCATCTCATTTAATTCATATTCGGCCCCTGCTCCCGTTCCCGTTCCCAAAAAAGACGACCCGCCCCGGCTTCGCCCAGCCCCTGGCGGGGAGCGTCTCATTTAATTCATATTCGGCCCCTGCCCCCGTTCCCGTTCCCAAAAAAGACGACCCGGCCTGGCTTCGCCCAGCCCCTGGCGGGGAGCATCTCATTTAATTCATATTCAGCCCCTGATCCCGTTCCCGTTCCCCAAAAAGACGACCTGGCCAGGCTTCGCCCAGCCCCTGGCAGGGAGCATCTCATTTAATTCATATTCGGCCCCTGCTCTCGTTCCCGTTCCCAAAAAAAAGACGACCCGCCCCGGCTTCGCCCAGCCTCTGGCGGGGAGCGTCTCATTTAATTCATATTAGTAGTCATATAAGCTCCCGTTCCCGTTCCCGGAAATATGGCGATCAGATTGGAAGAGAACAATCTTCATCCCAATAACTAAATAGGGCACATTTTTTTGGTGGTAGGTCGGTTATCCCAGACCAGCTGGTTCCCCCGCCTCCCCCTTTTTTGGCGTGGACCCTTAGTCTCACTGTGAGCTATTACCCACAGTGGTCCACCGGGCCCACATTTAAGGTGAAGCTATGTGAGGTGGTTTGATCACCCCGGCCCCCGACCAGATCAGGCGCACTACTGGGGGGGGGGGGAAGGGGATGCAACAAATGCGTCTGATCCTAGCCAAATGACCGAGAAGGATCATCCCAGCCTCCGACCAGACCAAGTGTACTTCTGAAAGCCAGCAAATACACTAGGATCTTAGCCAAAAGGCCGAGAAGAATCTGAAACTACTGAACGTAAACTTACCAAGATATCACGAAAACCCAATAAATGCCGGAATGACTGTATAGATGTCGAAGAAAAATAAAAAGATGACTTTGAAAATTTTCACGTATTTAAAATAGATGCATTATTTTTAACAAAACTTTAAAAATGCCTTAAAGATTTTATATTATATATTATAATGCATATGCCTGTAAATAACTGTAGACAAACATTTTATAAAGCTTTGATAACAATGCAACAATTATATATAAAATATATAGCAACGCTACTAAAAGTTATGTCCCTTGATATAACTTTTCTCAAGTTAAGTCCCCTCGCTATATATAAATTATAATGTAAATTACAAAATTAAATTTTATTACATAAATAGCTGTTTGTACACTAACAAACTATGACAGTTGGCAGCATCGGAATGAGAAGAAGACGTGTAGAAAATTTCATCTCAATCGGATGGACCGTTCGCGAACGAATAAATAGCATACAGACAGACAGACATTGCATTATATATATATATATATATATATATATATATATATATATATATATATATATATATATATATATATATATATATATATATATATATATATATATATATATATATATATATAGGCGAGGTGTTCAAAAAATTACATAATGTAGAAAAAGTTATACAATCGACTTTAGGTTTGATAATTTTTTATCATCACAAACACTAAAGATATTTATGAATTATTTGGACTGCCGGAGTAACTAACAACGATTTCGAGGAAAAAGATAATGAAAGTGGAACATTATTTACAACTACAATAAAGAAGAAAACCATGTTATTTGGTTTCGTGATAAGAAGAGAAGCACTGGAAAATACATCGACCACTGGACAGATTAGCGGTAGAAGAGGCAAGGGTCGGCCCAGGCAAATGATCCTGGACACCCTAGGACGATGGCATGGAGGGATATTATCTATATAATTCATCTAGAATCTCTAGAACATCTAGGACAGTGTAACAAAACCGAAGCGGGTCTCAGACGGGACAACATACTTCCCACCCTATCTACCCCTTTAATGTGATTTTACCACATTTTTGTGTTGTGTGTGTGTGTGTGGAGTTCTCCTGAGACAGTTTTCTCTCTGGAGTTCTGTATAGGGGAAACAAACTGTCAGTTCTGAAGGAATTAGCGAATAGTGAATTCTCTTCACTTCGTTTCTGAAGTATCTCGGAGATATTTGGCGTGTTCTGAAAATTAGTTATCTATATCATTCGGGGACAACTAGAATAATAATTCATTCTATGTTCTCGCCAGGATGAGTCAGATCGAACAGGCTTAAGTGTATTCCATGCCTCATCTATGAATAGTAGATATCGATCTACACTGAAAAAATCTTTTGGCTAATTGAAAAAATGAACGCCGGACCGATGCAAATGAGGCTCAAAGGGATTCTTCTTTGTTGCGGTGAATTAAAATTGAACTACCAAAAATTAAAGCTAAGGAGGAATTTACAATTGTGTTGGGTAGATAAAACTGTTGGTTGTGTTTCAGTAACCAAGATGGCCTGCTTTCACAGCCATGGTTTGACCTCGATTCAATCGGCGTCCGGCTGGGAGGTCTTATTAACACATAGTGAGCCAGTGATGATTCTGGACGATTCGGTTTTACGAATGATTTTGAAACCTGTCTCGAAGAGGAAGTGTCTGATCGGAGTACTTCTCCAAATAGTAATCCATCGAGTATAGAGCTTTCATTCGACCCCCATCATAGGGAAGTTAGAAACCGGACGTTAACATCATCATCATCATCATCAGGTAGCGTGACATAGTTCAACGTCGATGAGCATAACACCACCCTGTCGATCGATAACAGGAGGGTGATGAATTGTGAAGTTATTATCTACGCCCAGGCTCTCTGTTATCTAACTGGCTGTGCTCAGCTATGTTATCGATATACCCACATATAATTAGTTCTACCCCCCTCCCCTCATGAGAATATAAGCTGTCTGAATGCACCCACAAACCCAACACATCCTTTCTGTCAAAGGAAGCAATTCGTCCGGGTTTTCTGGCACAACACCTCCTTTGCCAACAACGGAATTCGATCGCCCGTGTTGTCTGCCTTTCCACACATCCTTTACTGTTCTTGGAACAAGATCGTCCATGTTTTCTGCCTTTCCACACATCATTTACTGTTCTTGGTACAGGATGGTCCGTGTTGTCTGCCTTTCCACACATCCTTTACTGTTCTTGGTACAAGATCGTCCGTGTTGTCTGCCTTTCCACACATCCTTTACTGTTCTTGGTGAAAGATCGCCCATGTTGTCTGCCTTTCCACACATCCTTTACTGTTCTTGGTACAAGATCGTCCGTATTGTCTGCCTTTCCACACATCATTTACTGTTCTTGGTACAAGATCGTCCGTGTTGTCTGCCTTTCCACACATCATTTACTGACAAAGGAATCGACCCCTCTGTGTTAATAGTCAGTGTACAGACACATGGTCTTTCTACGTACCCGAGGGAGATGGATGATGAGCAACATACACAAGCACAAATCCCAACACTCCCTTGTTCATGTGTGTGTATATGTGTGTATGGGTATGTGTGTGTACGTCTGTGTATATGTGTGTGTAGACGTGTGTATGTATGTGCGTGAGTATATGTATGTATGTGTGTGTATGTGTATCTATGTGTGTGTGTGTTTACATATGTGTGTATGTGTGAGCCTGCGTATGTGGATGTATGTGTGTAAATGCGTGTATGTGTGTGCATGTGTGTGTGCTTGTGTGTGTATGTGTGTGTTTATGTATGTGTTACGGTGTATGTGTGTGCTCGTATGTGTGCTTGTGTGTGTTCTTGTGTATGTATGTGTTCAGGTATGTATGTGTGCGTGTGTGTTTATGAATGTGCATGTGTACGTGTGTCTGCCTGTCTTATAACATGGTAATATGCATTGTTTATGTTTACAAAATCCATTTGATAATGTTGTTTGTTTTATGTGAATGTAACATGCACAGTTGATGAACGAAAGATGAGTGATTGGAAGGGCCGAATGTAAGGTGGGCCTGCGTGCCCAATTTGTAACCATCTGAAAATAAAGTTTGTTCGTTCGTTCGTTCGTTTTCTTCTCTGTTTGCCTGCCTGCCTGCCTGTCTGTCTGTTTGTCTGTCTGCCTGCCTGCTTGCCTGCCTGCCGGTCGGTCGGACGGTCGGTCGGTCGGTAGAGGATGTGAATACATGCCTCATTAACTTAGATCTCGACAGGAGGTATATAAGTCTGCTATCCTCCTGAATTAAATTGTCCAAGCCGGTCACTCAGAAAGTCGTGGCGTGCTGATGAGCGTAATCTAGCCTAGGAATCAACATACAGCTGAAAGATGCTGGTGTTGACCGCAATATCCTGAAACAGGATGGAATCGCGGGAAAAAACAACAACTCTATAGACTAGGTCTGGGAACTGAGGCTGAATTCTCATTGATGATGTGAGTAGGATTATGGAAATCCATAACATAATTTGTCTGGTCTATAAGAGATATGTCCTGGAGATCAGACCTAAGATATTGGTATGATTCTCACGGAAACGACAGACCCATGAGAGAGTAGTCCGTATACAAGTTTGGTAACATGCCATAGTAAGGGTTTATATGGGTTGGTACACCTGAGAATGTTATGTTGTCTAGTGTGTCCTCTATTATAATCTCTACTTCCTTCTTATACTTCTTTGAGCGGCAATCAGTATATGCGAATGTGTTTTTGAGCTGTCTTAGTGGCCTCAGGTGTTCCCATGTTGCTATGTCTTTCCCAGAGAACTGACTGCGCTATTTCTGTCTCAGAGAACTGACTGCGCTATTTAGTGTCTCAATTTCAAGAACTATCCCTGCACAAACAGGCAGATCATCTTCGCGCGACATTGTTTGCTAGCACCCGCGGGAAAAGTAATTTCCCGTGTCAATATGACAGAGTCCAGTTACGTGCTTGTACCACTCAATATTTTCAATCAGGATCATCCGGTGTCATCTCCGCTCTGAGCATCGGTTGTAATGAGTTTCCAACACCTTCTGACTTACTTCTTTACAGTGCGTTAATTGTTGCTTCTTCTAGTCCTTCTCTTCACGCTGTCTCATCATCATCATTTTATGCCATGCCGATAAGTGTGAGCGGTTATGTTTCGCCATCTCACACGATCATCAGAGTCGTGGATCAGCTCTGTGTGCTTGTATCGATCATGCCATGTGGCCATGTCGTCTAGATATTTACTTCTCTGCTGCCCCCTTGTTCTTTTCCACTCCATCCTCACCAAGTTTATTTCTTCACATATCACAAATCTCGACCGACGACATCTAATTTCTCTAATCACTTTACGGTTTACATTAGCTTCTTGTAGGACTTTCTCATTGATGTTTCTGATTGTCCATGGTATTCTTTGTATTATCCTAAGAAAAATTATCAAACTGCCATTAGCTGTTTTTCACGTCTCACATCTATACAAAAGTAAAAGTTCTAGGTAGCACTTCAACACTCTTTATCTCGCTGCAATTGGCATCTTTTTATTCGTCAGTATGTTTTCCATTTTGCAAAAGGCTACATTTGCCATGACAATTCTTGTTCTAATCTCTTCAAGACATTTCCCATTAGATGTTTTTTATTTATTTATTTATTTTGTTCGCATATCCCTTACAGGTCATCGCTGTCAAGATCAGCATCTTTCAGCTGATTGTTGATTTCCTGGCAAGATTACGCGAAGTAGTTTGCCATTGCTTTTGGAGCGTCCGGCTCACATACGCCGTAAGTTACCGACACGTAGCGAACCGCCACCGATTCTCACGCACGTCACGTTACTCACGGGAGTATACGGGATTACGGAGAAAGTCGCTAACCTCTAGGCCAGGGAGACAGGCAAGATGTTATTACTGTTCCGAAATAGTAATACCGATTCACCTGTTTAAGAATATGCCAATTTTATCAGTATATTACATTGTGGTATTTATTTCTACTTCATTTTGTCTACCCACACACAACATTGTCTTTCTCGTACATGTTACCCCTTCCAGTTTCTCCACCAGACCATCAAAGAGCTATGTCTCTTTAGATGGCATGTTGCTGTAACGGTTAGAGCATTATAATGGCAAATGGCATGATCGCTGTGAGACATGGGTTCGATGCCATCTCTCGTCGTTTGCTACAGGATAGAAAGACTGGCAGCTTATCCTCCGTGTATTCAGACCTACCAAATTCTATGGTTGTAACACGTCATATACCCACATAGATTCCTGCTGCGGGACTTCCTTTTATATGTTTTAACATGTCTATTTATATGGTTATAGTACTTTCATTCGCTGAACTTGGTTTCATTCTGTTAAATTTTCTTCAATCCCAGTTTTGATCATACTTTTTTGTATTCTTCTCACATCATTCTTCTTCTGAAGTTTACAAAAGAACGCTATATGAGACATATTGCCTTAAATAGTGATTTAAAATTAAAAAGAAAATAAAGACACATTTGATAATTTCGAAATGTGATTATAACGGCAATGTAATTATAATTTATGGTAGATGGGCCTGCGTGACCAATTGTTAACCCTTTGAAAATAAATTTCGTTCGTTCGTTCTTTAGCCCTTAGCCAGCTGATTCCAACTCAGCATACTCTGTACTACTTACTGCGCTTCGCTCTATGTCCTCCCCATATTATTCATACATTATTCAACGCTGTCTCCAAATCTCTTCTCAGCGTCTTTTCGTGTCTCCCTCTGTTTCATTTACACCGTGGGTGCCAGTCGAGGGACCATCTAGTCACTCTATTATCAGGTTCTCTCAATGGAAGAACTTTCTAGTCACACTATTATCAGGTTTTCTCAAGGAGTCAAGCCCACTGCCAGCATCCCTCCTGCACTAGAGGTATTCGATTTCTAGAGGGATTCGATGTAATCACATCTCGAAATGATCAAATATGTTGTAAAACGGACATCAGTATTTAACGGAATATTTTCAGTATTTATCATTCCGGCTCTGTAGCGAAGGGATTGCGAATGCAATTGGTAATCCCACATACCGCGTTCGAAACACAGCTGCGGGAGATGTGGAAGAAGACTGCCTTGCTTTGGTTTCCATACAAACGTATGAATACCTGTCGTTCAGAAATTCATTCACCCATTCAGTAGCATGTCCTTTGCAGAACCTCGCTCCCATAACAACCTTCCGGAAAACCTCTCGATCATAAGTGACATATGCCTGGGTCATTGACATTGAGATGAGTGACCTTTGTAGCGGGACTACGAGAAAAACAACTAACCATGAGAAATAATGGTGAGGGTGAGTGGAGACCCCAGGGTGGATGGGGAGAAAGACAGTTTTAGGCTGGGGTGTAATGTTGTTGGGAGCCCAGGGAGGGGCTACACAGCAGGGTTAAAAGACAGTGAAAAACTTTGACTGGGCAGTGGAGGCTGAGACCGACTGAGGTTCGGTTCGTGTGAAGTCAGGGGACTTCTGGACAGTTGATGTTTTAACGCCGAGCGGATCGGTGGGCTAATACGTGGGAGCTTAGACTGACTGTGGGTCAGTTCTTTGTAGTGTGGTTCTCCCAGTTGTGAATGCAGGCCTAAAACCCAGTGGGGGTTGGATAGTTAATAGAGGCCTGAACCCAGAGTGGGTTGGATAGTTAGTGGAGACTAGACCCATTGTGTGGGTGTATTGTGTGAGGTCCAGCTGTGGATAGGAGCTGGATTACCTGTCTTGTGGATTTGAGATTAAGCAGACAGTGAGAAGACCGTGATGTGTGCGGGTTAAGTTGTGAGGAGGATATTTATATTCTATGGATTATATTGTTTCTGGATATATAAGGATGTTCCGTTTGTCCGTGTTCTTTCTGTATTAAAGGATTATGTGCGCCAACTCAATCTTGTTTAATGACTGGTGAATGTGCACTGCGGGGTGAGTTATATTGTAAGACAGTTAGATAGCTCAATTGACACACCAGGAGCATCGTTACCTAGACAACGACCAATATCACGCACTTATCATAAAGAACTTCGTGATAATAAGCAAGATGTCCCTCGTCCGATACATCCATCTGGAAATCATCAGCCACATCCCGCACCCATCATCTCTTTGGCCTTCCTCTTCCTCTCTTCCCAGGCACATACACCTCCATTATTGTTCTCTCCAAACTTTCGTGACGTTTCAAGTGACCAAAAAACTTAATTTTCTTTGTTTTATCGTCTTTAATAGCCAGCCTTCTTCAATAATCAGCTCTTGAAGTATGGATGCATTTGTTCTTTTCTTTACCCAAGATATTCTTAGAACTCCTCTATAACATTTATATTCAAAGGCATTTATGCGCTGTTCAGCTTGTTTAGTAAGTGTCCAGGTCTCACAGGCGTATGTTGCAATGGGAAAGATGTATGCTCTTAAAAATCTAATTTTTATAGTTCTATCTGCCGCAATCCATAATTGATTCAGTTGTTTTAGTCTTTGAAGGGCAACTAATAGTCGTCGTTTAATTTCTTTCATTGTGTCACCGTTTTTGGTAATCAGTGACCCAAGATATTCAAAATTTTCCAATTTTTCCTCATTAACATATATTTTATATATTAGCCGGCTTCGTGGCTTAGAGGTTATGACTTTTCTCCGTAATCTCGTATACTTTCGCCGGTAACGTGATGACGGTGAGAATCAGCAGTGGTTCGAATCGCATCGGTAACTTACGGGGTATGTGAGCCGGCCGCTCAGAAAGCAATGGCAAACTACTGAGCGTAATCTTGCCAAGAGATCAACATACAGCTGATAGATGCTGGTGTTGACAGCGATGTCCTGTAAAGGATATACAAAAAAAACCCAAAATATATATTTCTTTCTCCATATTAGTTTTATCTGTAGGCATTATCTTCGTTTTTGTTAGCCGTTCAGAAAACAATAGCAAAATACTGAACGTAAACTTGCTCAGGAATCACAAACAGCCAAAAATGCCGGGGTTGAATGCTACGTCCTGTAAAGAATATGCACTGTTTTCAATATATTGTTGCTTAGGGGATAATGAGACGCGCCGTTTCAAAACTCCTCGTCATTCTATGTCGAGGTTTCGGAATCAATTGCATGTGATGTTGAAACAGGTTGCTTTGTGTTGATTTCGAACGCTTGAGGCGTCAGCCGTTCAGTAAGCAATGGTAAACTGCTGAAATAACATTGCCTAGTAAATACTAAACAGATAATAAATCTTGGGGTTGAATGCAACGTTCTGTAAAGGACGTGTAACTAACTTTGTTTTAAATTTACAAACTTAGCTATCTCACTTACTGAGTTACAGTGATAAGGGATTAAAGCCAAGCTGACATATTTACAGTGACAGTAAATGATTAAATACAAATTGATATATTTACAGTGACAATAAATGATTAAATACAAACTGTCATATTTACAATGATAAAGGATTAAAGCCAAATTGACATATTTACAGTGACAGTAAATGATTAAATACAAACTGCCATATTTACATTGACAATACATGATTAAATACAAACTGCCATATTTACATTGACAGTAAATGATTAAATACAAACTGCCACATTTACAGTCACAGTAAATGATTAAATATAAACTGACATATTTACAGTGACAATAAATGATTAAATACAAACTTACATATGTAAAGTGACAGTAAATAATTAAATACAAACTGACATATTTACATTGACAATAAATGATTAAATGCAAACTGATATATGGACAGTGACAGTAAATAATTAAATACAAACTGACATATTTACAGTGACAGTAAATGATTAAATACAAACTGAAAAATTTACATTGACAGTAAATGATTAAATACAAACTGACATATGTACAGTGACAGTAAATGATTATATACAAACTGACATTTTCAGTGACAGTAAATGATTAAATTATACAAAGCTTAAACACAAATTGAAGAACCTGCATTTGAAGAAATCGTATATGTAATCACACGACTTAAAAACAATAAGGCAACTGGGGCTGATGGAATTGCTGCTGAATTTATAAAGGCGGGTGGCAATGCATTACATCTAAAGCTATACGAACTAATAATAAAAATCTGGAGGACTGAAGAATTACCCCATGACTGGAAAGAGTCATTATTGATACCTATCTTTAAGAAAGGAGACAAGTTCCAGTGTGAAAATTATAGAGGAATATCACTATTGTCCAAAAGCTATAAGATACTATCCGCAGTACTACTAAATAGACTAAAACCATATTCAGAATACATATTAGGTGACTACCAGGCGGGATTTAGACAAAACAGATCAACAATAGATCAGATATTTATCTTACGACAAATAGCCGAGAAAAATTGGGAATATAAATGAGATCTCCATAACATTTTTGTGGATTTTAAAAAGGCTTATGATAGTGTCCATAGGAATAGTCTATGGAATGCTATGCGGGAATTTGGAATACCAAGGAAGTTAATCAACATGACCAGACTATGGATGGAAGATACTTATAATATAGTAACATATAAAGGCAGGAAATCAGACCCTTTCCAAATAACATATTGCTTGAAACAGGGTGATGCACTATCGCCGCTACTCTTCAATCTGGCTCTAGAGAAAGTTGTAAGGAAGGTAAAGGAAGAATGTGATATTGGAGGAACATCCAAGCTGCTTGGTTATGCAGATGATATAGATAATATAGGGGAAAATGAACAAAAGACATTGGAAATATTGACTCACTTAAAGGAAAAAGCCCAACAGATGGGGCTAGTTATCAACCAAGATAAGACAGAATATATGGTAATTTCAAGAGAAGGAATGGCTAAAAACTCTGGCCACATACAAATAGATAATATGACCATTAAAAGAACGGAAACATACAAATACCTGGGTACAATCTTCAACTGCTCCAACATCATAAGGGAAGAAATTCAAACTAGAATCAATTCTGGAAATAAGATATACTATGCACTACAACATCTACTAAAATCAAAGGCGTTATCTCGTAACACCAAGATCACAATATTCAAAACACTGATCAGACCAGTTGTGCTGTATGGCTCTGAAACCTGGAGTACAACGAAAGGAGACGAAGCCTTGCTACAAACCCTTGAGAACAAAGTTTTAAGTCGCATCTTTGGACCCATTAGGGATACACAAAGTGGAGAGTGGAAAAGAAGAAGTAACAAAGACATTTATGATCTGTTTAAGTCCCCGCTAATCACTGGTATCATGAAGGCTAATAGACTACAATGGCTGGGGCATATAGAAAGAATGGAAGATAATAGGGAAACAAAACTCGCTTACACTCAGGAAATAAATGGCCGTAGACCCCGAGGAAGACCAAGAAGACTGTGGAGAGATAATATATATATATACAGACCTACAAGCACTTGGAATCAACGACTGGCAAGAGAAGGTCAACCAGAGAGACGAATGAAGACGGATTGTATCTGTAGCAAAGAACCTCAATGGCTCGGAACGCTGAAGAAGAAGAAGAAGAAGATGTGGCCAGAGCTTTTAGCCATTCCTTCTCTTGAAATTACCATATATTCTGTCTTATCTTGGTTGATAACCAGCCCCATCTGTTGGGCTTTTTCCTTTAAGTGAGTCAATATTTCCAATGTCTTTTGTTTATTTTCCCCTATAATATCTATATCATCTGCATAACCAAGCAGCTTGGATGTTCCTCCAATATCACATTCCTCCTTTACCCTCCTTACAACTTTCTCTAGAGCCAGATTGAAGAGCAGAGGCGATAGTGCATCACCCTGTTTCAAGCCAGATGTTATTTGGAAAGGGTCTGATTTCCTGCCTTTATCATTGGCACCTTTCCGTCTTGACAGACGATAGTTTGGTACATTGTGCTTCAAAAAGGCTTAATAACTACGACTCATGGCGGTGGCGAGTGTGGCTGGTAAGGCCAATTCTTGCTGCAAATGTTTGCCCACAGTAGATGCATGTGAAAGCATGGTCATTTCCACGATTGTGCACCATGACCCTGGCATGCTGCCTTTATATGTTACTATATTATAAGTATCTTCCATGCATAGTCTGGTCATGTTGATTAACTTCCTTGGTATTCCAAATTCCCGCATAGCATTCCATAGACTATTCCCATGGACACTATCATAAGCCTTAAAGTGTCTAGAACGAATACATTGGATTTACATTGATTCATATGGAAATAATTACCTCGGTTTTCATCGGTTTCGGATTTCGCCGATTGTTTCCGACGGACTATCGAGACAGACAGACAGACAGACAGACAGACAGACAGATAGACAGACAGACAGACACAGACAGAGACAGACAGACAGACAGACAGACAGACAGACAGACAGACAGACAGACAGACAGACAGACAGACAGACAGGCAGGCAGGCAGGCAGGCAGGCAGACAGACAGAAA
Organism: Cepaea hortensis; assembly: GCA_963921405.1. NCBI lineage: Eukaryota > Metazoa > Mollusca > Gastropoda > Stylommatophora > Helicidae > Cepaea > Cepaea hortensis. Next base: position 68,988,115 of record OY992876.1, on the reverse strand, counting down.
GAAAGAAAGAAAAAAGAAAGAAAGAACGAAAGAAAGAACGAAAGAAAGAAAGAAAGCAAGAAAGAAAGAAAGACAGAAAGACAGAAAGAACAGAGCGCTGACATTAATGACCAGAGAAAGGCGTTCCCAGACACTGATCTAACGTAGACTAACGAGACAGGGCCTTCCACGTGTTCCCTACTAAGATATTCATCTCGTCTGCGCCGTTTGAACAATTTTAATAAACAGACGCATAGACACTTGTTGTCAGCTTTGCTCCGCAGTAGCTAGTTCGCTGGCCTGCCTTTCCAAGTGGTAATGAGTTTAAACACACCACACATAGATGGGTATTCTATTGCTTAATTAACATGGGCTCTCGACTCGATCCAGTCTACAATAGGTACTGGAATATTAATTGGGAAGTATAGGCGGCCGGCGATATATTACCACATCATCCAACGTGTGCTAATGAGTCTAAATCGTGTGCCCTGCACGATATGAACAATTGTTAGAAATATTATATTTTATTTGACTACTTTTAAACAAGTAATTTACAGCAACAGGTTGCATGTTGTGGCCATAAGCAATCAAACAAGTAAGAAGGGAATTCACAGCAGTAAACTATCACAATCAACAATAAAATAAGACGTAAATTCACAGCGGAAGGTTTTGACGATCAATAATCAAATAAGTCAGGAATTCACAGCGCTAGGCTTTGACAATGGACAATCAAACAAATAAAACAGGAATTCACAGCAATAGAGTATGACAATTGACAATTAAATAAGACAGGAATTCACATCATTAGGCTATGACAACAAACAATCAAACAGATAAGATAGGTATTAACAGCTGTAGGCTATGACAATAAACAATCAAATACGACAGGAATTCAAATCAGTAGGCTATGATAATCAATAATCAAATAAGACAGGAATTCACAGCAGCAGGCTATGACAATAAGCAATCAAATAAGACAGGAATTCACAACGGCAGATTTGAGACTCAAGTACACAACTCTACAACAATTTTTTTGAGGTGCCAAACATTTTACATCTGACTGTGCATAAATGAGGCTTCCTAAATCCAAACATCACATTTATTTGTAGCAGCTCTTGTTTCTGAGATACAAGCAATTGTGTATGTAATTAATATTATTATAGTAGTTTCTATATAAGGCTCTGAAAAAAAAAACAACAACTAAAAAACTATCGCTATCTAGTCCCTTACAAAATTTGGAATTCTAATGGTTTGGAGAGAGCCCAAGAACCACTATGAAGACTGTTATTTGAGTGTTGTTAATATTAAAGGAATTAATGGAAAAATTCACCCCCCCCCCCAAATCCCTCACTGTTTCTCCCCCCCCCCCCAAAAAAAAAAAAAAAAAAAAATGGAAATATCCAGATTTAGATTCTGCTAGACGACCTGTTCCACACGGAGATGGCATACCAATTCCAATTTTCAGTCAGATTTCGGATTCACAGCTAGAATATGAAACAGCAGTGGCATGTTGAATGACAAGTGACAGTGACAGTGATTTCGAAGATAATTTTCCAGCTGCTCAACGCTTCAACCAGCATGTACTGAACGATCTAATTCGAGATCTATATCTCTCCAATTAATATTTAGAACTTCTGGCTTCAAGATCGAAAAACAAAAATTACTCACTGCTGAAACAAAGGTTACAATTTATCACAGCAGAGAGCAAGGTTTTCCTCCATTATTTTGTAAAGAAAACAACCCCGTGTTTTGAACTAATGTCGGAGGGCCTGTAAACGAAATGGGTGTAAGTTAAACACCAGATGAGTGGCAACTTTTCACTGACAGTTCTAAAAGAAGTTTGAAAGGTGTTCTCTTACACAATAGTAACAAATATGGCTCAGTTCCAAATGCCCATTCTACTACAATACAAGAGGAGTATGTTACAATAAGCACAGTGAGAATTATGTGAGGCATCATGTATGTGTCTATATGTGAGGATGTGTGTGTGTGTGTGTGTGTGTGTGTGTGTGTGTGTGTGTGAATGTGTATGTGGGGAATGTGTGTGTGGGGGATGTGTGTGGAGGAATGTCTGTATGGAGAGGTTGTGTGTGGGAAATGTGTGTGGGTGAGTGAAGGGATGTGTGGTGGGTGAGGGATGTGTGTTTGGGTATGGGATGCGTGGGAGTGGGATGGTTGAAAGTGTGTGTGTGTGTTGGTGGGTGGGGGGGGGGTTGTGTAGGTAGGGAATGTGTGTGTGTGGGTGGGTGGATGAGGGTGTGGGGGATGTGTGTGGGTTGAGAATATGTCTGTGTGAGTGGGGTGTGTGTGTGCGTGGGTGGAGGATTATGTATGGGTGGTGAGGGTGTTTGTAGGTGGGGGATGTGTGGATGGGTGGGAGATGTGTGGGGAAATGTGTGGAGAGATTGTGTGTGGGTGAGGGATGTCTGTGTGGGTCGGTGGGGGAGGTGTAGTGGGTGTGAGATGTGCGGGTGGCTGAGGGATGTGTAAGGGTGGGGGATGTGTGTTTGGCTGGGTGGTTGGGGTATGTGAGTGTGGGTGGGTAGGTTGGGGAGGTATGTGTTGATGGGTGATTGCGAGATGTGTGGGTGTAAGTGGTTGAGGGATGAGTACGTGGGTGGGGGATATGTGTGTGGGGATGTGTGTATGTGTGGATTGGGGATGTGTATGTGTAGTGTATGTGTTTGTTGGTGGGGGATGTGTGTTAGGGGGGATATGTGGTTGAGTGGATGGGGGATGGGTGATTGGGAGTGTGTAGGTGGATGGGATGGAGGATGTGTAGAATATGTGTGGGTGGGTGAGTGTGTGTAGGATGTGGCGTGTGTGTGGGTGGGGAGATTGTGTGGATGGGGATTTTTGTGGGTTGGGAATGTGTGTAGAGGTGGGTGCGGGATGTGTGTGTGGGTGGGGGGATTGTGTGGTGGGGAAAGTGTGGGTGGGGGTGTTTTTGAGTGGGTACATGATGTGTGGGTTGGCAGGTGATGTTTGTGTGGGTGGGTTAATGTGTGGTTGGGGATGTGTGTTTGGCTGAGTGGTTGGAGGTGTGTGGGTAGGTGGGTGGAGAATGTGTTGGTGGGCGAGTGTGTGTGTGTGTGTGTGTGTGTGTGTGGTAGGGGAGATTTGTGTATGTGGGGGATGTGTGGGTGGGGGAATATATGTGTGCCTGCGGTGTGTGCGTGGTTGGGGGGGGGGGGGTGGGTGGGTGGGTAGGGGATGTGTGTGTGTGGTGGATGTGTGGTGGAGGTATAGAGGCCGGTCGTTCAGAAAGCAATGGCAAACTACTGAACGTAACACTTGCCTAGTACATCAACAGCAGCTGAAAATGCTGGTGTTGACTGCAACGTCCCGTAAGGGATACGCAACACAATTTTTTTTTTTTAATATCGTGAACTTCTTGCTTGGTCAGCAAAGGGGTTTCACCACATATCCATGCTTTATGTGTTTGTGGGATATCAGGGCAAAATATGCGCACTGGACAAAGTTCAGAGATAAAAGCTGGAGAAGAAAATATTGTCAACAAGCCTCTCATTGATCGAAAAAAGAGTTCTGCTGCCACCATTACATATAAAGCTTGGTATGATGAAGCAATTTGTTAAGGCACTGAACAAAAATGGTACCTGTTTTAATTATTTATGCGCAAAGTTTTCGGAAATGAGTATAGAAAAATTTAAAGGTGGAAGTTTTGATGGACCCCAAATTAGAAAGTTAATAAACGATCCAAATTTTATTGATTCGATGAACATAACAAATTACACAGCTAGGTTATCATTTGTTTTAGTTGTGCAACTTCCAGGGTAACTTTAAAGCAGACAATTATTCTGAATGAATGGAAAAACATGCTGTCGAGTTTTGTAAGCTTGGATGCAACATGAGCATACATTTGCTCTACCTCCATAACCATTTACATTTCTTTCCCGAGAATCTTGGCGACATTAGTGAGGAACAATGTGAAAGATTTCACCAAGATATAAAAACAATGGAAGAGAGATACCAGGGACTTTGGGATGCCCACATGAAGGCAGATTCCTGTTGGACCCTTAAGAGTGATTGTCCGGGCACATCACATTCTAGGAAGTCATCGAAAAGAAGCTTTTGGCGTGTTGATTACAGAATTAAAAAAAACGCTAGTGATAAAGTTTTAATACATTTTTGGTGTTTTATATGAAGGCAATAAATGCACAGTAAATATGAGGGTAGATCAGAAAGCTATGCACCACTATTACTTTCTCATCTAATAATACAGATAAAAGCATTAAATTGGCACACATTTAAGTTTATAATCTCTTGAAGGTATACACCAAATTGAACTTCTGTAAACTAATTCTAACCGGGACACAAAACCGTTGAAATGGCAGATATTAATGACGTACGTTAAAAGCAGAGGATTGTTATAGAATTTTCGATCGCAGAGAAAGAAACTGTTGTTAAAATTCATAAACGTGTGTGTGCTGTTAATGGATTTTTTTGCAGTCGATAGAAGCACGGATAGTTGCTGGGCGTAGTTTTGGCGGTTTCTGCAAGTGGAGATTTAGAACTGGCTAATAAGCTTAGCTCTGGACGTCCTGCCAATGCCACCTGCCGGATCATGTTGAAACGTACTGCCCCGTCAACCGTACAGTCCAGACCTGGCACCATCTGATGTCCATCCTTTCGGTCCCCTTAAGAATGCTGTTCGTGGGACAAAGTTTGAAGACCGCTAGGGAGTGATTAATACTGTGAAGAAATGACTATGAGTTCAGGGCACACTGTGGTACAGATCTGGGATACATCTTCTTGTTACAAGATGGTGTAAAGCTGTTAAAGTTGACGAGGGGATTATGTTGAGAAGTAGAAATGTTTGCTGTACATGTGAATGAACATTGTGACTTAATTTCATTTGTATGCTATTAACGGTTAAAGAGATAATAATTGTGGTGCACAACTTTCTGACCTACCCTGGTGTGTGTGTGTGTGTTTGTGTGTGTATACATGTGTGTGTGTGTGTGTGTGTGTGTGTGTGTGTTTGTTTGTTACGCCACTTGTGTGGTCGAATACCGGGTGTAAGGTTATAACAATGCGGGTAGAGGGAGGAGAGGTCAAATCAGCACAATCCCCGTGGAAAAGGTACCAGGTAGGGGGTCTGGAGGACAGTCTGCACACCAGCCTATCACCGTTAAGATGAATCTTCAACAGGACAAGATGCAAGCCGTTTTTTTTGGGCTCACAGGACGCGATCTCCAGGTAGTGGAGCCGGGAGCTAGAGCTTAGCCTCCCAGAAGCCTTCAAACCAATCAATCAAATAACCAGTTAGTCAACCGACTAACCGATCAGCCAAGCAAGCAAGCAACAAACCAACCAGCCAACCAGCAATCCAAGCAGCCAACCAACCAGCCAATAAACCAACGAACCAGCTAATAAATCAACCACTCAGCCAATAAGCCAACCAACCAACTAACCGTCCAACCAGCCAGACAGCCAACCACCCAGTCAACCAACAAACTAATCAGTCAGTCAACCAACAAATTAACTAACCAACCAATAAATCAACCAGTCAACTAACCAACCAACCAACCAGTCAACCAACCAACCAACCAACCAACCAACCAACCAACCAACCAACCAATCAAATCAATCAATCAACCAACCAACCAACCAACCAGCCAACCTTATATGGACCAGTTTGTAGCAGAAATATTAACATATGAGTGATGTACACAGAAGTAAACAAAAATATTAACTGAAAAAAGCCGTACGCCAAATAATATTATAGAAATAAAATTATGAAACCTGAAGTAAACAATTAACAGAAAAGTAAACTGAAACGCGATTGGATGATGATGATGATGATGATGCTGTTGAAAATTGTGAAGATGGTGATGGTGATTAACCTTTTACAGGCTAGCTACTGAATAATGACGAATTGGTCACGATGATGATGAACGTGAAGATGGTGATGGTGATGAAAATGAAGATAATGAGATGATGATGGTGATGATAAATCTTCAAAAGGTATGCTACTAAATGGATGATTACATAATAATGAAGATGATGATGATGATGATGAAAATGATGATGACAGTGATGAAGATGAAATGTTAAAATAATAAGCTAATGGATGATTATGATGATAGAGATGGTGATGAGGATGATGATGATAAAGATGATGATGAAACTTAACAGAATAAGCTGCTGAAAATGGTGATAATGGTGATACGTGATTATGAATCTTTCACTACAAAATATTCTGGGGGAGTAACTGTATGAGAGAGAACTAGAAATGAGGAAATTAAAAGACAAATAGGTCTGAAATCAGTCATGCACTTCATTATGGAACAACTAGATTAAATGGTTTGGCCACCTCACAAGAATGCCCTGGTACCATCTGCCACAAAGAGCCACATTCAAGAAATGTAAGGGATACAGGGTAAAGGGAATACCATGTAAACTATGGAGTGATAGATCAAGAACAACCTTCAGTTCAGTTCAGTCGCAGTTCCAACATCACAGCAACGGGTCGTCCCCATTATGCTCCGTTCCTGTGCCAGTGAATATCTCATAAAATGTCCCTCACCGTCCCGTGTGAAAAGTGGAAAAAAAAACAGGAGTCTCGACAAACAACAGTCCGCTCAGGCACACTGTGCATAATACCGCCACCAGAAGGTCACCACAAAAGTCCTCCACAAAACATACCGTTCATCCTTGAAGGAAGTGGCAGTCATTTTCCCAACCAGATGTTCACCTACAAAGTCTCGATGTTTCTAGATGTTGGTGTTATGTTACTAGATGTTTTCTAGCCAGTCACGCCAATTTTTCTCCGAAATGTAGCTCACGCAATAAAAAACAAAAACAAAAACAAACAAACCTCGAACAAATATTAAAAAAAACAAAACAACATTTCACTGTACATAATGATGTTGCCAGAATGCCAACAAAAAAGTCCTCTATGAAAATACAGTTCATCATCGATGGAAACGGCAGTCATTAGAAAACAAGGCAAACAACCGGTAACTTCTGTGTCACAACCAGCCGGCATACATGCATATATTTCTAGATGTTGTTCCGTTTCTAAATGTTCTCTAGCCAGCTACACCATTTTCCGAGCCTGCACTTCCCGCCACAACAACTCGGACAGATGTAAAAAAGCATTTCACTATACATAATGAGCAACCTTAGAGGAATGAATACCAAAGTAAACATAGAAACAGCGTATGCAAGATCTTTACATATCCTCCCTCCCCCAACACTTCACTGATGTAAATGGAGCTAGAGAAGACGAACAACAACAACAACAACAACAATAACAACAACAACAACAACAACAACAACAACAACAACAACAACACAATTAAAGTTAAAGAGAGAAATACCCTCAACAAATCCTCACATCATTTAACTGATCCAGTGCCAAAGGATAATAAACCGCCACATGTGACCTCCTATTTGTACATAAGGACGATATATCGCCATACTAGAGTCATTTTCATCGTCTTATTTGTTTTGTTTCCTGGCATCTTCCACAATTGCAATGCTCGGTGAACGGAAATTTACATTACATTACTTGTACATTTGATTGCGTACCAAGTTTGGTGCAAACTTACTTTTGGTTTGGCTCTGAATCAGTTAAAATGTCAATAAAAGAGAACGACCAACAAGCGGTGTACTCACGCCCGTGTTTGAGACATTTCTGCATTCTGTAGCCACAGATTGGTTCTGCCAACGGTGGATGCTTGTTCACCCAGTGGATCTTCATGCCCTCATACATGTTGAACCTCTGAAGATAGGAGATTACTGTAAGCACACAATTGTTGTAAGACTGCAGTTAATGAATGTTTCGAGGTCAGAATGGCCGAATGGATAAGAACGCGTGTTATTAAACATCCGGTGTGCTGATGCCAAGGTAAGGGGTTCAACCTCGACACCGGACAGTTAGACTACAATGTTAACTTCTCGTTCTTGACTTGGAGACGTAAATTACAAGTATATTTGAAGCCGGAGTGGGTTCGCCTGATGGCGAGGGACACTGGTAAAAAAGAAAGCTAGTCCACACGCAAAATTCAGTCAAGTGCACACTAGAAATAATGTGTATGGACTACGCTTGAGTTCAAAGCGAGCAAGTGACCAAAAAAAAAATGAATGCTTGTAGTTTATGGGCAATTATGTTTTCCACCTTGCAAAATGCAATTCGCTATGGCGAAGGTAACCTTTTTCAAGATAGACAGCATACTAAAACAATACATATTTGTCAATTGTAACGGAAAAAAAAGAGTGTTGAAGTTCTACATAGAAACTTCACTGTTGTAAGGATGTGAAATGTGGATAATGAGCAGACAAGTTGAAAAACATATAACGGTGGAGATGTGGTTTCTGAGGGAACTGCAAAGATTACAATGGACAGACAGAAAAATCAATAACATAGTTCTAAAAGAAGCAAATTAGAACCGTAAACTGATTAGAAAAATTACACACAGTCAACATTTTTTGGACACGTTATGAGAAGAAATAAAGTAGAGAACTTGGTAACAACTGGCAAGATTGAGGGAAAAAGAACAAAGGGAAGGCAGAAAAGTAAATATCTGGATGGCTTGGTCACGAGGCTTGGTCGAGACAAGAACACTGAACTGATTCTCGAATGTGGTGGTCATGTAAGATGTTGAGACAAGATAACGGAGCTGATCCACGAATCTGGTGGTCATGTAAGATGGTGAGACAAGAACACAGAGCTGATCCACGACTCTGATGGTCGTGTGAGATGTCGAGATATGATCACAGAGCTGATCCACGAATCTGATGGTCGTGTGAGATGTCGAGACATGACCACCCCCGCTTATCGATATGGTACATGATGACGATGAGTTTATGTGTAATCGTTTTAGATGTTTCTAAATGTGTCGGATACATACATCAGTACTGATTTAACATTACAATAGAATATTCCTTGTTTGGTACAAAGTTTGATTTCTCGTGACTTCCACACATTTTCTAATGCTAAAAATCTCCTCTAACCTTGTGAATTTTTATTCTGATATCTCTACCTGTTCTCCAAACTGTGTCTACATGGACACATAGATATGAGTTTGTGTCAACAACTCATGTGCAAGGCATCATCAGATTACTTCTCTCGCACCACACAAGAAACTTGCAAGTCGTGTGAGAGGAAATAAATGATACATTTTATTGCCGTTGGCTCTTTACAAGTACATAACAGTCGCTATCAAAATCACACACAAAGCCACAGAATTGCCTATTACTAGTTTCTAAACCCTAATGCTAATTCTATCTATTTGGTTACACAAATCTCCTATCAATACTACAACGAGGTGCTCGCTACAAAGTCAGTCCCCAGTCTCCCTAGCTTGCTCCCGTGGTTACACACCACGCGGAAGGGACCTTGAGGTGTCCTTCGGCTTTCTGCGTGCCGTTCTGTTTGGCACGCTTACATTAGCTGTTTTCTGTTGATTGGCAATCGTGACTACCATGTAGGCGCCGTGATTCTGTCGTGACCAGAGTGCTAGTTATCTGGTCACCGTCTCCGTGTCTCATGAGAGAACTAGTTAATAGTTCTCCATTCTATCCCCTACCCTGCCCTTATTCCGGGGCAAGGTATCACCTCTAATCTATATGAAGTTGACCACTCTTCCCGGTGGTGTTCTATCTTGAGGCAGACCTCTGGCCTCATATGTCAGTCTTTGACACACACCCTCCCCTCCTGTGTTGCGTCATCAACTTTGACTCATTGGTTGTGACGCAAGAGGTTTCTAAAAAATTAGTGTATCTAATTTTTGTCAAAGACTGTAGATAACCTGGCTTTGGGCTACTCAATAGACTTCTACTGCCTATTTTCACAATGTCGTATCACTTTACTTGGTTACTGGCAATCGCCACAAACTTGTCTGGTTGGCGTGAGCCCTATTCTCAATCGCAATATTATATTAATTAGAGGTATGTTTGAACCGGACCGTTGTCTAATAAGACCTGCCCTCAAATAGTAAATTAACTCACTACCCATACAAAGTTGACTTTCTTAGGGTCAACACATGAATTGCTTCATGTCCCCCATATAATATTAAACAACCATTATACAAGCTGTGTGCGACAGGCTTTACCTATCTCGCTTCCGCGTGTAAAGTTACCTTTCACTGTTAAGTTAGTGTTTCGTTGTCTATTATGTCCCCTGACCCGGAGTTATCTCCCTTTGATCTAGAAAAAAGTGTATGCAATTTATATGTTTGTTTTTCTGGTTGTTTGCGTGTTTGGATTATATTAATAGTATAATCGACTCCCTAACATGTGTATCTAACTATCATGTGTATGTAAGTAAGTTTTCAAGTGCCATAATTCGGTAGAATGAGGCCACAAAGAAGTGTATCACACTAATTAGTGACTACATCTCCGTCTTATGGGACTTAAAATATTTTCTCTAAGATCTACACTAAACTACACACAACACATTCATCCCAGCACAACAAAGAAAGCACACATTTGACGCAGACACAAAATAAAAAGTCGCGTTGAGCGGTAGAAAAATCCGCTGACCGATCTCACTCTCTCTTGTATAATTTACATTCGCTCTCACTTTCACACTTCTGTCAAACCTCTTTCACTTTCACACTTCTGTCACACATCTTTTACCCTGATAGTTATTTAAAAAACCTTGGAGTGACACTGTACAAGTTTGGCTCAGTTTGACCGAGTTGAGCCTCATGACTGTGCGTAAATTGCTGCACACGTCAAGTATTTACAATATATTTACATGTAAGAAAAAGGGTTGATGGTTTGTACCCTGGTATTATTCACAACTATATTGTATTACAATAATATTCTAATTACTGACATACTAATACTAGTTCTATAAATATATATTCAATGTGTTACCTATTTTAATCTATCTGTCACATTAATCCTCAAATATTAATCTTTAGCTGTGGATATTAATCCTCAAACAAGCTTACATTACTCCTAATATTTATCTAAATTAAGGGATGTAATCTAACTATTTAAAATGAAATTGATGTGAGATGAGTTATGTACCTTTGTGAAATGGGTAATGTGAAATGTAATAAGTTACGTACCTTTTTAACATGGGTGATGTTAAATATAACACAATTATAACTAATGTTTTTCTATGAAAAAACTATATGATTGATATTCTTAATCTAAATGGTGTGAATGATGTATTTTTACTTGTATAATGTCTTTATCCTATTACGGTGTTAAACTACTTATAATACTAAATGATATTATTTGTTTAATGGATTAAATCATTAAGATGGAATGAACTCAAATGAAATGAAACAAAGTGAAAAGTAATAAACTAAATGGTACTATTACTATTTAAATTTATTATTGTAGTTTATAATTAGTTGTTATGTTTAACTTACTATCCTATTCTACTTTTAAGCTAAATAAGTGGGTAAATTAATAATCTATCTAACGTAAAAAAAAAAATGAACTATTATATTATCTAAATCTAAATATAAATTAAATGACATAATCTACCTTTAATATATGACTATATTAAAACGTTATAATACATATCACAATGAGTATTTATATACATGGTATTTGAATACATCAGGTTAGTCGTTGCCCTTAATGTTCAGAAAATGCTTTCAGTGGTATACTATATATCCTGGGTATATCAAATACATTACACGTTCACACTTGTGTTTTATGGATATTGCACCTGTAGAGTTCACTTGTGTCGTAGACCACTGTTTTCGTGTCTGTATTCATGTAATGTTCTGACACTGTTTTTCTCTGTTTAACACAAATGATTCACTGGGACATATATGGCGCTTCGCAAGTAATGAGCTGTCCTCGTTCACAAAGTGATATATTTGTTCTCAGAGCAAAGTTCTTAATTTTGATGTCTACGGACACATAGTAATTCAATGTTCTCAGTACCTAGTTCAGCACATAATGTCTATGTATTTGTAACATATTTAACATAGAATATTTTACTGTACTAAGTTAACATCTATTACTCTACACTCTTATGTGGTATCTCTGGTATTTCTACCTCAGATGGTCGACTAAGGGTATCAGCCAAGATGTTATCCTTACCCTTGATATGCTCTATACTAAAGGTGTAATTTTGTAGTATTAGCGACCACCTGTATATACGGTCATTCCGATGCACACCACTCTGTATGACTGTGATTGGGGAGTTGTCAGTCTGGACAATGAAGTGAACACCTGCCAGGTATCGATGGAGCTTCCTCACCGCATAGATGACGCTTAGGGCTTCCAACTCTGATATGGAATATCTGGACTCAGTAGGTGTGATCTTACGGCTCACGTAGCAAATCGGGTGGAAGATGCCATCATAAAATTGGCCTAATACTGCAGCGATGGAGATTCTGCTGGCATCTGTCCTAAGATAATAAACGAGCCTAGGATTAGGCAAGCGGAGGATTGGTACATTACTAAAAAGGATTTTCAATTTTGACAATGCAGAAATTAATAATGCATCTTTGACATCTAATTTTACAGATGCTTTTAAAACATTGGAAAATACACTTGTAATTTCCGCTAAATTTGGTATGAATTTGCTATAGTAGTTTACTAACCCCAAAAGGCTTCTGACCTGCTTTTTTGTGGTAGGCATGGTCAGGTTCATAATTTTGGTAATAATTCTATTGTCAGTCTTAAGTTGACCTTGAGAAATGACATGACCCAAAAAGTCAATTTCTTTTAGGCCCAATTCGACTTTGCTCGGTTTGACAGTGAGCCCGAAGAGTCGCAACCTATCAAAGACATGTCTTAGTTTCAGTAAGTGTGCTGTCCAGTCATCAGTATGGACACATATATCATCTATATAGGTCACTGTATTCGTCACTCCATGAAGTAGATCTCTAGTTAAGCGTACGAAAGTGGCAGGAGCATTTCGAAGTCCGAAAGGAAGAAAACGCCACTCGTATAGTCCTAAAGGTGTTGAAAAAGCAGTAAGATGGATGGATTGAGACTGCATAGGGACCTGCCAATATCCCTTAGTAAGATCTAGTTTAGAAAAGATTTTGGAGGTGGACATGTCAAGAATAAGATCTTCGCAGGAAGGAATTGGCTCTGCGTCGATCTTAGTGACGTTGTTGAGTTTTCGATAGTCCACACACAGACGAATTGTGGAATCTTTTTTCTTAACTAGGACGATTGGAAAAGAGTACTCAGAAGTGGATTTCTGGATGATCCCACTAGCTTCTAAATTAAGAATTTCCTTAATTAGATTTTCCCTATAGCTAAGTGGGATTGAGTACGGCCTGCATTTAATAGGCTTAGAGTCCGAAAGAAGAATGGAGTGTTCGATTCTGTCCGTCCTACCTGGAATGTCAGAAAATATGTCTTTGTATTCCGTCACTAATTCTACTAATTGTCGTCGTTGAATGTCTGTTAGTCCCTGTTCTATCTGTATGCTATCCAATGTGGCAGTCTTGTCCACAATAGGAACGGGTAGTTCCATCCCGTCGTCGTCTACCTGATTCAGTACGGTGGTGGTACTAAGTGCGTATTCTGTATTCTCGCTAGATGTATGGATATCGTCGGATATGCCAGTCTCGCTAACTAGTGTAGTTGCGTTGTGTATGTCTGTCGTCTGATCACTAGATGTGGGTGCACGTTGTTCGTCTGTCTCTACTTCTGTCTGTTGTCGTGAAAAGTAAGGTTTCAGCATGTTGACATGGAATATCTTTAATTGTCCGTTTATTGATATTTCATAGTCAACATCTGACAGTTGTTGTATCACCTTGAAAGGCCCTTGCCATGAAGTTAACCTTTTATTATGCTTGTCTGGTAGTAGCACCATTATGTATTGACCAGTTTCAAGTGTTATGGGTCTAGCACCTTTGTTAGGATTGTGATGTCCGAGGATATCTGCACTGTTTACTGGAGTGAAACCATTCTTCTCTTCCCAGACATATATTTCTTCATCTGTACAGTGCTTTAGCTGGGGCAGACACCCAAGAATTAACTCAGCACAAGGGTTGTCTAGTATTGCACAAGTAAAGGTACCAGAAAGGAACGGGGTGTTTATATGGGCTCTTGCCAGAGGATAGGTTTCTATATTACCAGAAAAAGTACGGCATTTTACAGAGTCACCAGTATAATCCTTTGGATTAACAAGTTCCTTTTTCACACCAATAATAGAGCAGCACTGTCAAGCAAACATCGGCCTGGCTTATCATTGACCATTGCAGAGTGAAACAATAGATTGCCTCTGGAGGCTATAACTGCATTTGCATTCTCTACGGAGGATGTTACAAAATGCCCACATTCTAATTTTCCGTCTGCATGAAATTGGTGACATTGGACACAATTGTCAAAGCTTAATACATCGTTCACACAACACACATCTTCAGATTGCTTGAAAGGTAATACATTCTCAACATCACACTCAGTCTCACTACCACTATCAGACGATGTATCAATCAAAATAGCATTGTTGGCTTTCATACGTTGGCGGCCCAGACACTTATTTGAATAATGGCCATAGCTGGAACAAAAGAAACATTTGATTGCACGCCTGTATGCAGATCTTTTGTTTTGTTGCTTCTTGATAACATTTTCAAGATGCGCCGGGTAATTTGGCGATTTGTCACACATAGCATAAGTGTCATGCAAAAGTTGACAATAAATACATTTTGATACTTTCCTGTCTTTCGTGTCGATTTTCTGAAAGGGTTTTCTCTTACTTTGATAATTTTTTTGTTGGTCTTTCACAAAGGACACTACTTCAGAGTCATTTGAGGTCTTAAAAATATCTCTGTTATAAGAAAAATATGCAGACCCTTTCTTTTCGAACTGCTCTATGTTCTCAATGTCTGACTGCTGTAGAAATTTAGCAAAAGGAGATGGTATAGTGGATATGATTTTATCCATGGCTATTAAATTCTTAAGTCTATCAAAGTCTTTTCCTATGTTAGCTGCTTTAAGCCACCTATTTAGTACACTCTGAACATTTGAGACGTAATCAATGAAAGTCTCACTAGGTTTAGGTTTTAAATTTGAGAACTGAACCTGATACCCAGGGGCATCAAGTAAAAAGTGTTGCATTATCCTATCATGGATGTATTGATAGTTAGATCTAAGATCAGTTGGTATAGTTTCTATCACTTTAAGGGGCTCACCACTTAGGTTCTTCATATAAATCATAGCCCACATGTCTATTGGAACTTGGTGATATTTAAATTGATACTCGACATTTTCTGTCCAGGCTGATATTGAATCTTCTTTACAATATGGTTTGATAATATTTTTGTATTTATTGAACTTATTTTCTTCTTGTTGACTTTTAAGTTTAGTGGCAGAGATCTCTGCGTGTGAGTCTACATCCATACCTTTCATCTTTAACTGTGTTTCTGATTCTACTTGTATTTGTTTTTCCTTAACTCTTGCCATTTCATCAATCTCTTTTTGCTTTAGTTCTCTTTCTTGATCTAATGTCTTTTGTTTTAGTTCTTTCTCCTGATCTAGTTGCTTTTGCTTAAATTCCTTATCATGTTCTAACTGCTTCTGTTTTAATTCTAATTCTATTTGCCTAACTTGTTTGTCATCTTCTAGCTGTTTTTGTTTTGTTATCTCAGCTAGTTGTGCTATTTCTTTTTGATGCTCTATTTCTCGATCTCGTTCGTCTCTTTCTGCATCCTTTGCTTCTTTAAATTTCTTATCAGCATATTCTTCTAGCTCTTTACCTGTGTATTGCATTTCTTTGCCTGCTTTTACGAAGTCAGCTAAAGTAGCCATGATGTTAGGTAAATAGCTAGTGTTGACCTAGACTGAACTTTTTATTCACTTATTTTTCTTTGATATATTATGTTTCTTTATATATGAGCACTGCAAATTGTACTCTTTGTGTATAACCTGAAAAATTTAGTCCTGCAAAAAACAGAGCACAATAGTCTGCTAATGCATTACAAGCTGAAAAAGAGATGCACTATTAATCACATTGCATGCAAAATATGTAGGTTTTACTCAACTTAATGTTCCCGAGAACAAGGAACACACTCCGGTAACACAGGTCACCTTGTTTGGCGCTTCAGTATCGCCACGAGGTTTCTATTTAGGTCACCTGTTTGGCACTTCGGCATACACACAAATCTTATAATCAGCTGTTGTTCACCCTGGTTTACAGAGCAGCAACAATTAACAAATAGCAAACGACATATTATTCGACAATTTGACACAATGACAATGACATGCCCACGAACAAAACAGAATATAGTTTACTTAATATTAAATTGTCAATGTCCTGTCTTCGTTCTAACCGTATATGCCTTTCGTCACTAACCTAGTTTAATCTATGTAAGTGTTGTGCAGACCAGTCTAATTTGCCTGGCTGAAAATAGTGCCATCGTGACGGTAAACACAAGAAAAAGTACAAAAACAAATTCAATAACTGCTTTGAAATAAACGAAAATATATTAATATTGTTTAAATAAACAAATATATTCAATTACTAACTCAAATAAATAAATAATAAGTAATATAAAGCACTGATTCAGGCGGGCAGCCGTTTACAGATTTGTAAACACTCAGATGCTGATTGCCAATGGCGTAACCCAACTGCTTGTCAATCGTGCTACGTCAGAGGCGCAGCGCTATTTTTAGCTTGCAAAAATCGATATTGTTGCTGGCTGTGTATCGCTCCGCCAAGAATCATTTTTGATAGTTATTCATAAATAAATAAATAATTACGTGAATAAATAACAGAAAATAATAATATCAATACTTACAACTTTGAAGAAACACATGATTTAAGTATATAATATTTTACTAAACATAAATAAGCATTATTTCGTCACGATAGGCACAGTTTTGTTAGCAACTTGTCCTAGTTCTGCACACGTTAACCGTCACTGACACAAATTAAATCACTACTTCACTATTTGTAAACTTAGTCTAGAGCCGTGGATGAGTGTATTTGCTTGGCGCTTTCGTCCAAGCACCACTTCTGACACCACATTAATCTTCGCCTGTCAACAACTCATGTGCAAGGCATCATCAGATTACTTCTCTCGCACCACACAAGAAACTTGCAAGTCGTGTGAGAGGAAATAAATGATACATTTTATTGCCGTTGGCTCTTTACAAGTACATAACAGTCGCTATCAAAACCATACACAAATCCACATAATTGCCTATCACTAGTTTCTAAACCCTAATGCTAATTCTATCTATTTGGTTACACAAATCTCCTATCAATACTACAACGAGGTGCTCGCTACAAAGTCAGTCCCCAGTCTCCCTAGCTTGCTCCCGTGGTTACACACCACGCGGAAGGACCTTGAGGTGTCCTTCGGCTTTCTGCGTGCCGTTCTGTTTGGCACGCTTACATTAGCTGTTTTCTGTTGATTGGCAATCGTGACTACCATGTAGGCGCCGTGATTCTGTCGTGACCAGAGTGCTAGTTATCTGGTCACCGTCTCCGTGTCTCATGAGAGAACTAGTTAATAGTTCTCCATTCTATCCCCTACCCTGCCCTTATTCCGGGGCAAGGTATCACCTCTAATCTATATGAAGTTGACCACTCTTCCCGGTGGTGTTCTATCTTGAGGCAGACCTCTGGCCTCATATGTCAGTCTTTGACAGTTTGAAACCACATCATGAAGTGAGGTACACTAATAAGTATAGGATTATAATTTCTCTGTGTATTCTCAATATTATTGCCCGTCACTTATGAATTTTTAACTTAATTATTGTGACCTATTACTTTTAAGTAGCATATCATTTACAGGACGTCAGAGTCAACCCCATAATTTTGTGGCTGGTTATGGTTTCTTGACATAATTATGTTCAATAGTTTCCCATTGCTTTCTGAACGACCGGCACTCATAACATTATAAAAAACCACCGCAAGGTGGTCTGCTTCAAAATCGATCGCAGCTGTGCGGTTATTTTGAAAAAGGCAATTGAGGGTCTCACTTGTTATTTATGCTATGTTTGGTTTATCCTGTATCTCAGACAGGAAGGCAATGTCGTCACCGAAGTCCAGATCATCGAGCTGCTGTGTCTGAGACATCCATTGAATGTCATTTCCGGCCGTCTTGTTGTTGTTTGAGGAAAATTGGCACCGGGAGAACATTGTGCTCAAGACCCAAATCTTAAGAGTGTGGCCAAGAAACCAAGGCTTTATTTTAAAAAAAAAAATAATAAGGTTAGTTGCATATCCTTTACAGAACATCACAGTCAACCCGAATGATTTGTTTGGTTGTTCGTGATTTCTTGGCAAGTTTACGCTCAGTCGTTTGCCATTGCTTTCTGAACAACCGGCACTCTTACCTTTCTGTGGGAAACTAACGCAAGCGGTCTCCTTCCAAGTCACCTGCAGCATTCTGCGGAATTATGCGTTGCACTGGTAACCCGAACGTCACAATAGGCTATTTCAAGTCTGTGTGATACCGATAAGTACCCATATTTGGATGTTCGGCAACTGTTGTGAGGTTCTTCCTGTGTGATCTTTTCCTTCTCGTGTTCGTTCATTCATGTTTACATGACGTACTGTAGTTAACAATTTTAAAGCTCCTCTTTTGTTCATTGACGATAAAAACTTACTCGCCGTGCAAGCAGGTATGGAAGTTTCTGATCGTCAGAAGCTTCACCCTTCCCCGAATGTTTCGGACCTTTACCTTTATGACACTCTATGGGGGATGGCCCATCCGGGTAATGACTCCGGGTGTCTTTTCTCCTGCTGCGATTTCGTACCCTGGTTAGATACGTTCAAGCCGTTTTTCCACGTGTCCCACGCATGTGCGTTTTGCGTGCCCACAAGCCACCCTCCCTCGGGGAAGGAACATCGGGCACCCGGTGCTTCGTACCCTCACACATTTTTTAGCACCTTCAGCAGTGAGAAGACAGCTTATTCCCCGTCCGAGCTCCTTGACGTAGCCTCCATGCCGGCGGGTTGCTATGCACCAGTATACGTCGTTTCTCCATGTTGCCTTCTACATACCCCGTTCACGGCTCACGGAGCTGCACACCTGCTGGCCCCATAGGAAGCCAGCTCTTCCTCTGGGCTATTTTGTTGAGAGTCACAGCATTTAAGAATGCAGTGCCGCCTCACTAGGCAAATATTCTCTTCTTTTGCGCAATTGCAAGGAGCCGCATCGGGATGCCATGCAACCTTCAACAAACAAAGCCAAACACACACACACAAACATACCCAAATAGGCACGTAAACTACGTACCGGAAATATCATCAAATGGCAGATCAGAAGACGAGATGGAAAATAGATGCAATAAGGCAAACCAACTCATTGGACAAATGGCACCAATACTAAAGAACAAACATGTATCAATAACTACTAAGAAAGCACTTTACAATACAATCTTCCTACCAACTCTATGCTACCAATGCCAAACCTGGACAATGACAGCAAAAGAGAAAAGAAAAATCACAACAGAAATGAGATTCCTGAGAAGAATACTCAACGTATCAAGAAGAGATAAGATCAGAAATGAAGAAATCAGGACTAAAGTTGGGGGTTATAGCAGCACTAGATTTTATTAGAAAGCAGCAAGTCAAATGGTTTGGCCATGCAAGTAGGTTACCAGTCAACAGCATACCACAACAAGCAATGATGTACAGACCAGATGGAAACAGAGGAAGAGGCCGACCACGTAAACGTTGGACGGAGGGAACAGCAGAGTCCATGGGAATATCGATACATGAAGCCCATAATCGGGCACTCTCACGATGTTTATACTTCACCTCGACACCGCAAGGTACAAGAGGAACATGATGAGATGAGATGAGACTACGTACCGGAAGTTCGCCATCCTCACTCAACAGGAAGTTGGCGACAGGGAGCATGGTGTAGTTGGTGCCGTTGTTGGTGGTCGTGGGCTGTCGGGCCAGGACGGTATAATTACCGGCTGCGTCGCCGTTCTTGTCCACTTTTGTTAAGTAGCCCTGGATACCTACAGATGGTCAATGGTGCAATTTGGGAATCGGCTGCAGAGGATTTCATGTGTTATTTTGGAAAAGGTAAATGGGGAAAGAGGTCAAAAGGTTTATGTGGAAATAGGCAATAGACGGTCAAATTTGTTATTTTGCAATAGAAAAATGGTATGGAGAGGAGGGGGTCAAATTTGTTATTTTAGAATAAGCAATACAGGGAATATCCAGATGAGAGGCGAGAGAGGTAAAATTGTTATTTGAGAACAGGCAATGGTGAGTCAGGCCTATTATTTTGAAATAGAAAAACAAAAACGGGGAAAACTGGATGGGACGAGGGGTGGATCTAAAGTTTTTTTTTTAAAAATAGGCAATAGAGGGTCAAACTTGTTATTACGGGGACGGGTCAAAAATATTATTTAGGAAGAGGCAGAGGGTCAAAAGTGTTATTTTGGAATAGACAAACATGGGGGAGACGGGGACGGGTCAAAAGTAGTATTTGGGGAGAGGCAGAGGATCAAAAGTGCCATTTTGCAATGAGCTAAACAGGGCCAAAAAGTGTTATTTTTGAGTTAGCAAAATGTATAATTTTCTTTCACACGTCTTGATCCGGACAGGGTATATGTGCTATACCCATATTGTTACAGATCTACCGGCATCCCAAAGGTGGTGTGGTCGGTATCACGCCCGTAGCCTTTACTTCCCTTGGCATGTCGTGGTACACGCTGTAATTTGAGTGGATCAGAAGGCCCAGGTCAGTTGTAAACATTCTATGACATTCCTCCCGATGCAGATCGAACTCATGACCAACGGTGAGAGTATAGCTGCTAGGCTACCGTGTCTCCCTGCCTTTGCGATGCGTCAGTCTGACTAGCTGTTGCCGAAAAGCGACCTCAATGATTTGGCTCGTCACATATAGTGTCTTCTGGCTCATCACAAATAGCTTTTTCTGGCTCATCACACAAAGTATCTTCTGGCTCATCATACATAGCATCTCCTGGCTCATCACAATTAGCGTACCCTGGCTCATCACAAATATCGTCTCTTGGCTCATCACAAATAGAGTCTCTAGGCACATCACAACTAGCATCTCCTGGCTTATAACACCTGGCTGACGTGCTTTCTGTAACCCATGCTCTATAAGCTTTCTTCTTCTTACAGTCCATGCTGTGTGGCGTTGGTGATTCTGTCTGTCCACAACCCTGTCTCGAGTGCTGCCAATAATTTCTGATACTGATGTTCCTCTATGCTGGAACGTTAAACAGTGCAGCATCTTCTTTATTGATCTCACATTCTGCCTCTCTCTCTCTCTCTCTCTCTCTCTCTCTCTCTCTCTTCCATGCAGTCTCTAACTCCCTAATACTCTCTCTCTCTCTCGTTCTGTCTGTCTCTATCACTGTCTCTCTCTTTCTCATTGTCTTTCTCTCAATTATGTTTCTCGCTATCTTATCCTTTCTCTCGTTCTCAGTCTCTCTAATATTATCTTTCTCATTCTGCCTGTCTTTTGTGTTTGAAACCTATGTCTGGTTTCCCCAATGCAAGATTCCCAAACCCTCTTCTGTAGCCTTGAACTTGGAGTTTGCATCTACAGTTTTCTACGAGATTAGGTAGCTAGTACAACACCAACCCCCCATGGTCACTTCTTCCACTACACCCGGCAGGTTCTAGTGACTATCCTCTCCTTCCATCTTGGGCCCATGTAGCTTCAGGAGGTATTTGATTGATCAGCGACCGGTTTCAAACACCACATGGCGACTCACTGGGCAAACATCGCATGGCGATTCACTGGGCAAACACCACATGGCGATTCACTGGG
Source organism: Cepaea hortensis (assembly GCA_963921405.1). Lineage (NCBI taxonomy): Eukaryota > Metazoa > Mollusca > Gastropoda > Stylommatophora > Helicidae > Cepaea > Cepaea hortensis. The sequence goes on along the minus strand of OY992876.1, from coordinate 68,966,456 downwards.
CAAACACCACATGGCGACTCACTGGGCAAACATCACATGGCGATTCATTGGGCAAACACCACATGGCGATTCACTGGGCAAACACCACATGGCGATTCACTGGGCAAACACCACATGGCGATTCACTGGGCAAACACCACATGGCGATTCACTGGGCAAACACCACATGGCGATTCACTGGGCAAACACCACATGGCGATTCACTGGGCAAACACCACATGGCGATTCACTGGGCAAACACCACATGGCGACTCACTGGGCAAACATCACATGGCGATTCACTGGGCAAACACCACATGGCGACTCACTGGGCAAACATCACATGGCGATTCACTGGGCAAACACCACATGGCGACTCACTGGGCAAACATCACATGGCGACTCACTGGGCAAACACCACATGGCGACTCACTGGGCAAACATCACATGGCGACTCACTGGGCAAACACCACATGGCGATTCACTGGGCAAACACCACATGGCGACTCACTGGGCAAACACCACATGACGACTCACTGGGAAAATGCCCATATTTCCCACAGAAGTTCCGCAGCAATATACCAGAAATGATAGTAAACGATACAGCCATTCCAAACAATGTTTTCCTGTAGTATATTTGAATAACGAAGACACAAACAATAAATTGCACGATTTATTGCCTGGCATATTTCGCTGCATCTCGTCAGGTACATACTGCAGAAATCACACAACGTAAAGTAAATTAACTAGATAAATCCTTCAAGTTGAAATATACACATATTCGCACAGTAATGTCAATTGTCTACCACGGTAATTTTAAGCTGACTAACATGTCTTTCTGTTTGCACAATTCTGGCTTGCGTTGATTGATCATTATTGCTTCTGCAAACTTTAACAAGCGAGTATTTTGTGTGTTAAACAACACGCGAAAGGCAATGTCTCTCTCGACCACATGGCCGATTTTCGATAATGTGCCTACTAATTGAAGTAATGAATGAATCACCGAAAAACGAGAATTAGATTGTGAGCTTTACTAGAGCACGACTACAAGAAACCTTGTACCTCAATGGGTCGACAAGATACGACACACAGGCGATGCTAGCCTAGTGGGGCCAACACACCGGAAGCTCCCCGCGTCTTCAATTGGTAGGCATATTATCGAAAGCGGCCATGTGGTTGACAGAGATAAAGCCATTGCTATTTTCTGAACACCCACTTTTGTAGGTCCGACCCAAAATGTTGTTGACGATAGCTCACCGGGCAAACGCCCATATTTCTCGCAGAAGCCCCCCGCCCCCACCCCTAGCAATATACCAGAAATGATAGTAAGCTATATCACTATCATCAAATGCCATGCCAGCTGGCGTAGACGTTCATGAATCTCCATAGATCTCGGCCTTTGGTTTTCTGGATAAACTCTGCAGATGATATTCCTTGATGCCACCGATTCAATCCATGCAGCATCAATTCTTTTAGTCTGCCCCTGCCTCTCTTCCCCTCGATCTTTCCAGTTGTCACGATGTTCTTCAATGCCTCTCTTCTCATCTCTTGACCAAAGAAAGATGTTTGTTTATTTCTTATTATTATATATACTGTTCTATTTTCTTTAGCTTCTTTCAGGCAATCGTTAGTTACTCTGGCTGTTCAAGGAATTCGCAACATTCGTCGCAGGAATCACATCTATGTTGCTTCCAAGGTCTTCCTAATTTGTTCATTTACATTCCAAGATTCACTGCCATACAGAAAAATAGGTTCTATATAGCACTTCAGCACTCTCTTTCTTACATTAAATGATAGTGGCTTATTGCATACGATACTCATCATTTTCTGAAATGCAGCCTTTGCTTACGATATAGTAAGCGATATAACCATATCCTTGTTAGAACTCACTTTTGTAGGTCCGCCCGAAAATTTTGTTGACGATAGATCTCCCATCTAAATAACTGCCTCCCTCTCGGAGCACCTCGGCCAGGGCGTTGGCGTATAGCATGACGGCGTCGTAGAGGTATGAGGCCTGGAATGGAATCTGTGGACAGAGGATGTAGGGATGTAGGGCTGGACACGGTCTGAATAACAGAACATTCAATGTAGTCTTAATAACAGAAAGTTGGATTTAGTCTGAATAACAGAAAATTGAACATGGTCTTAAAAACAGAAAGTTGGAGATGGTCTAAATAACAGAAAGTTGGATATAGTCTCGATAACAGAAAGATGGATATGAGTCTTAATAACAGAAAAAGTGGTCAGTCTCAATAACAGAAAATTGGACATGAGTCTGAATAACAGAAAGTTGGATATAGTTTGAATAACAGAAAGAAGAACATAAAATCAAGAACATAAAGTAGTACAGTCTTAATACCAGAAAGTTGGAGATAGTCTAAAAAGAAGAAAGGTGGAGATGGTCTAAATAACAGAAAGATTGACAGTCTGAATAATAGAAAAGCATAAGTAATGGTAATTACATAAACAAAAATGTCTTCTCAAATATATCACAGCGAATGGAACCAATAGGAAGCAAGTCAATGTATTTAAGTTTGTAAATAACACGTAAACAATATTGTTTCATGCTGTATGTCGCATCGGGAACATGGTGCCACACCCATATTTATATAGACCCATTGGGACGCGGTGGGTGATGGGGTCTATATCACGCCGACCGTCTTTTAAGACATTCTTGGTACCCATTTTAGTGTGGGTCAACCAGGGAATCCAGGTCAATTTAACAAACATCAAAATTCGCCGAGCTGTGGTTAGAAAGCCTGACCATTAGGTTGGCAGGGGCTACACAACCGAGGCTCCCAATGACATATGTGGGTACTTTAATAACAGAAAATGGAAGATGTGTTAAGTAAATTGTTAGGTGATGTGTTAAGTAAATTGTTAGGTGATGTGTTAAGTAAATTGTTAGGTGATGTGTTAAGTAAATTGTTAGGTGATGCGTTAAGTAAATTGTTAGGTGATGTGTTAAGTAAATTGTTAGGTGATGTGTTAAGTAAATTGTTAGGTGATGTGTTACGTAAATTGTTAGGTGATGTGTTAAGTAAATTGTTAGGTGATGTGTTAAGTAAATTGTTAGGTGATGTGTTAAGTAAATTGTTAGGTGATGTGTTAAGTAAATTGTTAGGTGATGTGTTAAGTAAATTGTTAGGTGATGTGTTAAGTAAATTGTTATGTGACGTGTTAAGTAAATTATTAGGTGATGTGTTAAGTAAATTGTTAGGTGATGTGTTAAGTAAATTGCTAGGTGATGTGTTAAGTAAATTGTTAGGCGATGTGTTAAGTAAATTGTTAGGTGATGATTTAAATGAATTGTTAGGCGATGTATTAAGTAAATTGTTAGGTGGTGTGTTAAGTAAATATTTAGGAGATGTATTAAGTACATTGTTAGGTAATATGTTAAGTAAATTAAGATATTACAAGGAAAAGAAGTATTTCACCAGATTAAGAATTTTCTATGCAATGTATCTGTGTCAATTAAGGCTAGGAAAAATGTACTAGGGAGCTAAATAGAGCTCATCTTGAATCATGGACGAATCATGGACAATTAACAGCCAGCAGAGGAATTATATGGAAGCTGCTGAGAAGTGATTTTATAGAAGTGTTATGAGAACACGATGGATGGATATGAAGAGTAATAAAGACACCATGAAACTAATTAGCTAACAAAGAGAACTAGTTACTCGCATCTGAAGAAGTCAGTTTATTTGGTATATCACCAGAATAGGAAAGATATGTGAATCATGACAACGGAACATTTGTAAGGGAGAATAGGCCGCAGGAGACTTGGTTAGAAGAATTTGGACAGGCTGACGTCATGGCATAGAGAAGAAATACAGTATAAGGAATAACTAACAGTACACGAGACATAAGGTTGTGGACAGACATGATCACCGAACAGTACACAGCATGAACGACAAGGAGATTGACAGTACACGAAACAGAAGGCTCTGGACAGACATGATTACCAACACCACACAGCACGAACCATAAGAAGAAGAGGGTTGGACATCTTCATCATCAGTGTAATGATAATAGATCATGACTTACGTAACTGTTTGTCTAGGGGTCGATATGTAGTTGAGTTTAGCACCTCTATATGTTTATAACTCACCATCCCACGGGTTGTGTTGACTGCGCGTGAATATTTAGCATGAAGTCGCAAGTACCGTGAATAAGTGAATTGTGGAAAACAGTGGAAAAACTAGTGTAGTAATTTATAACGGAACTCAATCTGTGACTGGCGTTAAGTGGGGATCTTACAGAACTCAATCTGTGAGTGGCGTCAAGTGGGGATCTTACAGAACTCAATCTGTTACTGGCGTTAAGTAGGGATCTTACAGAACTCAATCTGTGTCTAGCGTTAAGTGGGGATCTTACAGAACTCAATCTGTGAGTGGCGTCAAGTGGGGATCTTACAGAACTCAATCTGTTACTGGCGTTAAGTAGGGATCTTACGTTTGCCAGCTCTCGGGCGAAATGGTTACGGACGCATTTTGTAATCTCGCATACCGCGTTCGAAACACAGCTGCAGTCGAATTGGTAGCAGATCGCCTTGCGATGGTTTCCATACAATGGTATGAGTGCCGGTCGTTCAGAAAGCAGTGGCAAACTACTGTACGTAAATTTGCCAAGAAATCACAAACAGCCAAATGCTTGGGCTGACTGGAACGTCATGTAAAGTATATGAAACTAATTTAACGTTTGCCAGATAGAGAAACACATGTCAAATGGTATGACAAAGCTAAGAGGACCAACGTTTTAAGCATTCAGCGGTGATACTGATATTTGCCACACACGGAGGCAAATAATACGACCAAGTTAATTAGGCCTACATTTTAATATAGTTTCAAATAACTGTGTTTCCCTCATGTCTTTAAAGACTTGTTCGTGTTATTTCCGTCTGTGAAGCTCAAACTGGGCACCCTGTGATAAAAAAATCTAAAAAGCTTCTATATTTTTGTCCCCTATTTAATAAGAATTTTTGTTTCGTAGCCAAATACGCTATGGGCCAGCCCTATTATACCAATTTAGTACAGCAACAACGTCATTTTATTTATAACATTTATAATGTTTATGACGATAATTTTTATGACGATAAAAATAATAGCCACAACATCAAAGAAAATTATAATGAATTATCGACGTTGCTCTAATTTTATACATCAATGAAACATTGAATGAAGGCACAACGTAAGACAGAGAAGAAGTCGTTAAACTAAACTGTGAAAGGAGGAAATCAACGGATTTGATGGCCCGTGTTCTCAAACGATGTAATTGGTAATGATGGCTATGAACAAAGAAAACAACTATTAACATAATCCAGAGTTATTTCTGGGGAAGGACAATTTCAGCTGTCAATAACAAAAAACCTGGTCACGTTAAGAAACATTTGTCTTTGTTTAATAAGAAAACGACTTTATTATTCTCCCCTTTGTCTTTGAAAGCCACTTTATTATTCTCACCTTTTGCTTTGAAAGCTACTTTATTATCATCTCCTTTTCCTATGAAAGCGATTTTTATTATTCTCTCCTTTTACATCTTTTTAACAAAAAATTTTTATCCCCTTACTGTCAACACCAGCATTTTTCAGCTGCAGTTGATGCTCTTGGCAAGATTATGCTCAGTAGTTTGCCATTGCTTTCTGAGCGACAGCCTCATATACCCCGTAAGTAACCAACGCGACGCGATCCGCTGCCGAGTCTCGCGCATCTGTGTTCCTCACGTGGATATAAGAGATTACGGAGAAAGTTGTTAATCCCGTCATCAGATTGCTCGGGATTTAATGCTTTTTAAATAGTATATGTTTTATTTTATCTATCCCTCTTCTGATTTTTCCCCGTGCCCTTTAACTATGGATGGGGCATAAGCCCCCAGTCAGCCTACGTCAAGCTTTCCTTTATTTTGCCGTCCCTTGCAGCTCGTTGCCTGCCCTCCCATTATTATTCATCTCTGTGTGAATTGTTAAGTAACCTCTTCTTTTTTATCCGAAAATTATTGCGTCTTCTATTTAAATACGAGATCTGACAACATGAAACATCACACCACATGAAAGCGCAAGTGCGCACGCGTGCAGACACACATACACACACTCACGCACACGCACGCACAAATGATAAAAAAATGACAAAATCTGAAAAGCAACCTCATTGTCATGCAAGGGAGATCATCCAGTAGAGATTCGAACGGAAACAGAATAAGCTCTCGCAATGAGAGTCCATACATGACAAGAAATTCAGCCTTTGTCAGAGTGTTTGTGAAATAATGTTTGCAATCTCCACGCATTTTGTAATCTGCGTTTCTTTAAATTAATTTCTAAAATGAACACAACGATAGTTTTCTTGCAGTTTACTTCTAAGAGCCATGTTTGCGTTACAAAATATTCCACGCATGAATGATGAATTTATTTTACTATTGTTGGGAGGTTGGTTCGTGAATCTTCTAGAAGGGAAACTAAAGGGGTCTTTTTAGACGTCTTCAGTGTTATTGGTTATATTGTCAGTAAGTAAGCAAGGAATTATATAAGTAAGTAAGTAATATTTTGTTCTTTAGTGACGTCATCATCAAGTGCCTTGCCGACTGGCTTGGGCGACCATGCCTCTCAACAAATTACGATCTCCGACGGCATGGACCAATTCGTGTGTTGAGTCCCTTCCGTGCCATGACACAAGACTATCAAGAATCTTCTTACATTGTCTTCCTGTTTTCCTCTTTCCGCAAATCTTTCCGGTTGTCACGACATGTTCCAGTTTTTGTCTTCTGATAACGTGGCCAAAAACGATGACTGCCTCTTTCTGATGTTTGTGATAAGTTGTCTTTGCGACTCAACTTCCCTTAAAACGTTCTGATTGCTCTTTTTGGCTGTCCAATTAATTATCAGCATTCTTCTATAAAGCTCCATCTCCTTGGCTTCCTGGTTTGTTTTCTCAACTGTTTACTAATTGTCCAGAATTCGTAGCCGTATGTTAAAACTTGTTTTATATAACATGCAAGAACTCTTTTTGTAACTTTCAAGCAAAATGACTGATTGCACAAAATGTTCCTCATTTGATAGAATGCAGATTTTGCTTGTCAAATTCTGCTATTTATCTCAGTGATGCTATTATTATTATTATATTATTCTATTATTCAAACTAAGGACCTTTTTCAACTTTCTACAACCACTGAATCTATCATTTCCCGTCGATCGTTCTGACTTGTGGCTATCAAGACGGTGTCGTCAACATAACGTAAGTTATTTATATTATGTCCACCAACCAGGATCCCTGACATATTTTCTGTAGATCTCATTATATATCCACTGTACAATGAGGACAAATCAGGAGAAAATACACAAGCTAGTCTGAAGCCCTTCTTTTACACTTAAATGTTCCTACAAGGTTGTTAATTCTTATTGGCTGCTGTTTGATGCCAATATATGTTCTTTATTACTCACAGATTTTTGGGGTCAATGTTCAGTTGCTTTAGTAATTTTATTATTTCGCCATGTTTCACATTGTCAAATGCCTTTGTGTAGTCTATGAAGCATAAATACAGATCAGTTTTTACTTCTATAGCTCTTTCTAATAGTTTCATGAGAATATATATAGCGTTGCTTGTGCCTTTTCCCTCCAAAAATCCACACTGTTCATAACTAATTTATGGTTTAATCTTGTTTCTTATTCTTTTCATATTATTCTCAAAAAAAAGCTTTGTCATGTGACCAATAAGACTTATTGCGCGATGCTCTTCGCATTCTAAAGCGCCTTTTTCTTTGGCAGAGCTATAAAGATGGATGTTAATACGTCACTAGGATTTTACACACTGGTGTAGATGCCATTTAGATATTTTGTCAACATTTCGATTCCAAAATCACATAGAGCCTCAAATTTATGCAATGTAAATTGTATGGACCGGGTGCCTTTCCTTTCTTCATGCGATGTAGTGCATCTTAAACTTCCGCTGCAAGTATTGGTGGACCCTCATCATTATTTTGGATATTTGCATCCGGTCTAAATCATCATACAGCTCTTCCAGATATTCCGTCCAACTATTGCATCTCTATCGTTGTTATCTTGATCAGTTTTGTTTCGAAGCATGATTATCTTGGGAAAATACAGCTGTGATTTCCCATTTATTTCCGCCTGTTTGTGTATGGTTGACCCATGGAAGCTCCGAGGAAACTACACCCTCGAACCCAGTAACAGAGTCACAGGGAAACGAACCCATGACGTTAACTATTATCCCACGGCGACCCCTTCTCAATGCCTATGCATACATTACACTAATATAAGTACCTCAGAAGTCGGAGTGGGTTCGCCTGATAGCGAGGGACACATGGTAATAATAAAAGTGAATCCACATGCAATAATCAGTCCAGTGCACTAGAAATAGCACGTGTAAAGAAAAAAAAAACATCAAAAATCCAAAAAAAGAAAAAAAAAACAAAAAACAAACAAACAAACAAACATAAAAGGTTAAAAAATAATCATTTAAAAACAAATATTCAGACTTACACGCTTGGTCCAGTTTGCGGGCGTGGTGAAGTTGAGCGGCGGAAGCTTGTTGTACTCGCGGACGATGTCATCGAAGCCCTCAAAGCCCACATGTGGACTGGACTTGACCACCAGCAGAGACCGTGCTCCTCTCAGGTTCGGATTCTCGTCTTTTTTAATCTCGAAAGTAACTGCAGCGACATTTCAATTGGTCAGCGGAGCAAAGAGTACAGTAAAGGACACAAACATAAATCATTAGAAGGCACACATGGAGAATAGAAAACTATAGGACAGGGTGTATTTTTAATGACTGTGCAGTGTTTGAAAATATTGCCGGTCCAAGTTTTATATTAACCCTCTGTAAATTCCATGCAACATAATAGGTAAATACAAAACTTGGACCGACAATACTTTCAAACACAGCACAGTCATTAAAAATGCACCCAGTAGTTTACTTTTGTAGTAAGGTGTATGAAAAACTACTAAACGTAATTTTGCCAAGAAATAACAAACAACCAAAAATGCTTGGGTTGACTGCGATATCTTGTAAAGGATATGAACTACCATCATCATTATCAAGTGCCCTGCCAGCTGGCTTAGGCGTTCATGTCTCTCCACAGATCTCTGTTTTTAGTGTTCTGGATTAACTATGCTGATGACCTTCCTCCATGTCACTGTCTCAATCCATCCAGTATCATTTCTCTTGGTCTGTCTCTACCTCTCTTAATTAACTTTACAGAAAACTGTTCGAACCGTCTCCCAACCGAGATCATGACATTGTCAGTGTGTTACTCAAGTAGCTAACTCCTGTGCTTAGGATTAGACACGTTTCGAAACATGAACTTACTATCGGTCTGCGAAATGTTAGAGCCATTACAGTTTGTAGTGCCCTAGCGATGACATAACCGCGCCGGCCAGGCTTCCATACCTGCAGGCTGAATACGCCACGGCCAAGGCTAAATTTGATTATTAAAAAATTAGCCTAAAATTATAATAATTCAACAGAAACATGGAGACATACTAAAACGAACACGAACAAACAACGAACTGTCATTAATTGGTCTCTGCGCAAAGTAGAAGGACTAAAATGGTATGACAGAATCACCAAGCACAGAATAGAAGGGCTGAAATGGTATGACAGAATCACCAAGCACAGAATAGAAGGGCTGAAATGGTATGAAAGAATCACCAAGCACAGAATAGAAGGACTGAAATGGTATGACAGAATCACCAAGCACAGAATAGAAGGACTGAAATGGTATGACAGAATCACCAAGCACAGAATAGAAGGGCTAAAATGGTATGACAGAATCACCCATGTGGAGCTAACGAAGAGAACCAGGAAAATACCCGAGATACAGGTGGCAAAGAAAAAAACATTTAATGGCAGTGGAAATGTGATTTCTGAGGAAAATGTAAAGAAAACCATGGGCATACGGAATAACCAATGATCAAGTCCTACAAGAAGCAAATGAAAACCGTAAATTGATTAGAGAAATTAGACATAGTCACAATTTTATGGAAACATTATGAGAAGAAATAAATCGGAGAACTTAGTGACAACTGGCAAGACTGAGAGGATAAGAAGAAGGGGAAGGCAGAGTAGTAAATACCTGGATGGCTTGACCAAATGCATGGTCCTGACAAGAATACGGAGCTGATCCTCGACTCTGGTGATCGTGTAAGATGGCGAAATATGACCGCCCACGCTTATCGGCATGGCTCATGATGATGATGATGACTAGTATGGCCTTTGTCTGGAACTCATAGAGCTAAACAAATAGAGAAAGTCCAAAAAAAGACGCAGCAAAGAGAAATTGAAACAGAACTGACAAATGTATGGGGAGGACATGAATGAAGCGGCATGGGTTAGTTAAGAATAGGACATCTTGGGGGTGAGGTGGTTGAGGCCCGGTGTCCCAAAGGGCAATAAAGGGAGAAAGAAAAATCTATACAAAGTCTTTCTCTGTTTTGTTTTTCTTATCAAGATTGCCGGTTGTCACTAACTTGTAAAATATATTTCTTCGCACAAAATATCAACACCACCCTGAAAGTCTACATCGAATGACTCTAATAAATGTATTGCCTGGGATATTTCGCTGCATCTCGTCTGGAGCATACTGCAGAGTCGTCGTCGTCATCATCATCATCATCATCATCATCATCATCATCATCATCATCATCATCATCATCATCATCATCATCATCATCATCATCATCATCATCACCATCTAGTGCCTTGCCGGCTGGCGAGGGCGATCTTGCTTTTCCACAAATTACGATTTCCCACGGCACACCCCCCCCCCCCCCCCCCCCCCCCCTTCCCCTTCCTTGCCATGGCACACGACTGTTATAAATTTCTCACTCTGTCTTCCTCTATCTCTCTTTCCACAAATCGTACCGGTTGTCACATGTTCCAGTTTTTGTCTTCTTATAATTTTGCCAACAATATAAAAAAAAAGAAAAAAAAAAGAAAAGAAAAGATGACTGTTTCTTTCCTATGTTTGTGATAAGTTGTCTTTGCGACTTAGCTTTCCTCAAAATTATATATCATTTGAAGTGAATAGATGAATTATATTTTGGCTGGAATACACATGGTAACTGAAATTGTTCGAATGTGGAGAATTTATTATACTCACGGTCATCCCAGAGTACATCACCTGTGCCTATGTTGTTATGTATTTCAGCCAACATATAACTCATCTATTCACTTCCTATAATATATACGCTTATCGGCATGGTACATGCTGATGATAAGATATAACTCTGCAGTATGTATAGTTATTTAGTTGCATATCCTTTACAGGACGCAGCAGTCAACTCCAGCATTCTATTTGCTGTTTGAGATACTGGGGCAAAGTTTTTTTTTTAAATATCGTTTATAGGACATCGCAGTCAACACCAGCATTTCTGTCGTTGTTTACAATGCTTGTTTTGCAAGTTTACGTTCAGTAATTTGCCATTGCTTTCTGAACGACCAGAACACATACCGTTGTATGGAAACCAACTTAAGACGGTCTGATTTTAAAACGCCCACTCCTGGTTTCGACCGCGGTATGCGGGTTTACGAGTTGCGTCCGTAACTTTTTCAGCACTGACCCAGCCTGCAGTGTGCACTTAACAACATACAAATATTTATGCCAGGCAATACATCGTGCAACATATTGTTTGTGGCTTCTGTGTTTAAAATCGCTTAATCAATCAATTAGGTGCCGTCTCCACAATGAAGGTTGGTTGCAGTGGGTCTCATACACTGTCTCTCTCTAGCCTTGACTGTACATTATGTCAGACTGATGTTCGTACATCTCATGATATTATCTTCCCACTTGTATCGTTGTCTACCTCTTGCTCGCTTGTCCTCAACTTTGCCCCTCAGTATGTTTTTTTTCTCATAAGAGTATCATGTCATAGCCGGCTTCCTGGCCTAGAGGTTAGCGACTATTCTCCGAAATCTCGTATACTCTCGTAGGTAACGTGACGACGGTGAGAATCAGCAGTGGTTCGAATAGCGTCGGTAACTTACGGGGTATGTGAGCCGGCCGCTCAGAAAGCAATGGCAAACTACTGAGCGTAATCTTGCCAAGAAATCAACAATCAGCTGAAAGATGCTGATGTTGACAGCGATGTCCTGTAAAGGATATGCAAACATTTATTATTTATCATGTCATAAAACAAATAAATTGAAATATTTTGGTCACTTGAAACGTCATGATAATTTGGAGAGAACAATAATGGAGGGATTTATGCCTGGGAAGAGAGGAAACGGAAGGCCAAAGAGAAGATGGGTGCAGGATGTGGCGGATGATCTTCAGATGGGTGTATCGGACGCGGGGCATCTTGTTTGTGATCGAGAAGTTTTCCGGAAGGTTGTTTTGGGAGCGAGGTTCTGCAAAGGACATGCTACTGAATGAATGAATGAATCATGTCTTTTAACGTGACCGAAATATTTCACTTGACTCCTTTTTATTTCTTTCATCAACTCTCTCTTCCCATTTTTTCTAGAACCTCTGCATTTGATTGTTTTTGTTTCCATGAAATACGACATATTCGTCTGTATATCCACATTTCCAGGGCTTCTATGTGACTTTCTAGTTGCTTGTTCAATGTCCAGGCTTCCGCGCCATACAGTAGTGTTGAATATACGTAGCATTTGACAATTCTCATTTTTAATGCGTTGTTAATCTCTTTAGAAGTTAATACCGATTTCACGCCGTTGAAAGAATTTTTGGCCATTCCTATTTTCTTTTCGATGTCTATTTAACTTCAGCCATCATCTGTTATTATATGTCCAAGATAGGAGAAACTTGTTGCTAGTTGTAGTATCTCCCCGTTTACTGTGATTTTCATTGATGACCTTTCCTTTCCACTGCTAATTATCATTGTTTGTTTTTTAAGCCACATTCTGCACTATGCACTAATGAAATGTATTGTTTTAAAATGGTCTAATTCTCACCGAAGCGTTGTCCATACACGTACTAGTACTTCTACTAGTTTCCACTACTGAGGCGTGAACTGGACTGATGTTTGCATGTTGGTTAGCGTTCCTCATTACCCTTGTCCCTCGCCATCAGGAGAATCCAATCAGACTTAAGATGGTACTTGTAATTTACGTACTTAAGTCAAGGACAGGAAGTCAACATTTTAGCCCAACTGACCGGTGTAAGGGCTGAACTCGCTACCTTAACATCAAAACACCGGATGTTTAAGAGAAAATTCTCTTATCCATTCGGCCAAGCTGGCCTCAAATTGTCTAATGAAGTTACCGTTGTCGTTTGTTTATGAATTGCTCGAACCCTATCTCCACCTGTCAGACACCAGCGTTACATCCACTTGCTTCTTGTGTTTGTGTTGCCTTGGTGCTCCTAATGGAGTATGGGCCAACAGCCAATTCAAGTCAAGCTCTTTGTGGACTGGTTCATACCAGGTTGGATTTGCAGGTCATGTCTTTTAAATCATCAGAGAGTCTCCGTGGAGAAAAGGTTATGTCTGCCATGAAGGTTGTGAGTTCTATTCCTGCCTTCGTCGTTCGGTTCACGAGTGCAATATTTTTAAGATTCCCGAGGTTCGTCACTGGAGCGACGGAATTCGTGCTTTGTGCGACACTTTCTGCAGGCCCCCCTGCGGATAGGGACAGAACCATATGGGATAAATCCTGGTGCAATGAAATCGATATTCTTGCCTTTGAAACTATGTTTTACAGCATGAGGTGGTTAGTCTCACGCCAACGAAGTCGCCCCCTTTTCAACGTACATGATAGATTGCAGTGTTAATATTCTAAGATCCCTTTACAGGGGTTAGTAAAAGCAGTTTCATAATTATCCGACACAGTGTCTCTGGAAGGTGTGAAATCATCTGCAGTCAATTTGAGAGTAGATCATGGGAGTGGATCTCTTTCTGTTGATTTCAATGTTTTAGCGTCGACCACACAGAAAGCAATGACAAGCCACTGAAAGTAATATTGCTTGTATTATGTTTTTGTTGATTTCAATGTTTTAGCGTCGAACATACATAAAGCAATGACAAGCCACTGAAAGTAATATTGCTGAAAGTAATATTGCTTATATTATGTTTTTGTTGATTTCAATGTTTTAGCGTCGACCATACATAAAGCAATGACAAGCCACTGAAAGTAATATTGCTTGTATTATGTTTTTGTTGATTTCGATGTTTTAGCGTCGACCATACATAAAGCAATGACAAGCCACTGAAAGTAATATTGCTTATATTATGTTTTTGTTGATTTCAATGTTTTAGCGTCGACCACACAGAAAGCAACGACAAGCCACTGAAAGTAATATTGCTTGTATTATGTTTTTGTTGATTTCAATGTTTTAGCGTCGAACATACATAAAGCAATGACAAGCCACTGAAAGTAATATTGCTGAAAGTAATATTGCTTATATTATGTTTTTGTTGATTTCAATGTTTTAGCGTCGACCATACATAAAGCAATGACAAGCCACTGAAAGTAATATTGCTTGTATTATGTTTTTGTTGATTTCGATGTTTTAGCGTCGACCATACATAAAGCAATGACAAGCCACTGAAAGTAATATTGCTTATATTATGTTTTTGTTGATTTCAATGTTTTAGCGTCGACCAAACAGAAAGCAATGACCAGCACTGAAAGTAATATTGCTTATATTATGTTTTTGTTGATTTCAATGTTTTAGCGTCGACCAAACAGAAAGCAATGGCAAGCACTGAAAGTAATATTGCTTATATTATGTTTTTGTTGATTTCAATGTTTTAGCGTCGACCAAACAGAAAGCAATGACAAGCACTGAAAGTAATATTGCTTATATTATGTTTTTGTTGATTTCAATGTTTTAGTGTCGACCATACAGAAAGCAATGACAAGCCACTGAAAGTAATATTGCTTATATTATGTTTTTGTTGATTTCAATGTTTTAGCGTCGACCAAACAGAAAGTAATGACAAGCGACTGAAAGTAATATTTCTGAAAGTAACATTGCTTATATTATGTTTTTGTTGATTTCAATGTTTTAGCGTCGACCATACAGAAAGCAATGACAAGCCACTGAAAGTAATATTGCTTATATTAGGTTTTTGTTGATTTCAATGTTTTAGCGTCGACCATACAGAAAGCAATGACAAGGATTGAAAGTAATATTGCTTATATTATGTTTTTGTTGATTTCAGTGTTTTAGTGTCGACCATACAGAAAGCAATGACAAGCGACTGAAAGTAATATTGTTGAAAGTAATATTGCTTATATTATGTTTTTGTTGATTTCAATGTTTTAGTGTCGACCATACAGAAAGCAACGACAAGCACTGAAAGTAATATTGCTTATATTATGTTTTTGTTGATTTCAATGTTTTAGCGTCGACCACACAGAAAGCAATGACAAGCCACTGACAGTAATATTGCTTGTATTATGTTTTTGTTGGTTTCAATGTTTTAGCGTCGACCACACAGAAAGCAATGACAAGCCACTGAAAGTAATATTGCTTGTATTATGTTTTTGTTAATTTCAATGTTTTAGCGTCGACCACACAGAAAGCAATGACAAGCCACTGAAAGTAATATTGCTTGTATTATGTTTTTGTTGATTTCAATGTTTTAGTGTCGACCATACATAAAGCAATGACAAGCCACTGACAGTAATATTGCTTGTATTATGTTTTTGTTGATTTCAATGTTTTAGCGTCGACCATACAGAAAGCAATGACAAGCCACTGACAGTAATATTGCTTGTATTATGTTTTTGTTGATTTCAATGTTTTAGCGTCGACCATACAGAAAGCAATGACAAGCCACTGACAGTAATATTGCTTGTATTATGTTTTTGTTGATTTCAATGTTTTAGCGTCGACCACACAGAAAGCAATGACAAGCCACTGACAGTAATATTGCTTGTATTATGTTTTTGTTGATTTCAATGTTTTAGCGTCGACCATACAGAAAGCAATGACAAGCCACTGACAGTAATATTGCTTGTATTATGTTTTTGTTGATTTCAATGTTTTAGCGTCGACCACACAGAAAGCAATGACAAGCCACTGACAGTAATATTGCTTGTATTATGTTTTTGTTGATTTCAATGTTTTAGCGTCGACCATACAGAAAGCAATGACAAGCCACTGACAGTAATATTGCTTGTATTATGTTTTTGTTTATTTCAATGTTTTAGCGTCGACCACACAGAAAGCAATGACAAGCCACTGACAGTAATATTGCTTGTGTTATGTTTTTGTTGATTTCAATGTTTTAGCGTCGACCATACAGAAAGCAATGACAAGCCACTGACAGTAATATTGCTTGTATTATGTTTTTGTTTATTTCAATGTTTTAGCGTCGACCACACAGAAAGCAATGACAAGCCACTGACAGTAATATTGCTTGTGTTATGTTTTTGTTGATTTCAATGTTTTAGCGTCGACCACACAGAAAGCAATGACAAGCCACTGACAGTAATATTGCTTGTATTATGTTTTTGTTGCGCTCGCTCGCTTTGAAATCGTGCGTAGTCCATACACGCGCTACTTCTATTAGCACTGGAATGAATTTTGCCTGTGGATTAGCTTTCCCTGGTACCCGTGTCCCTCTCCATCAAGGCAAACCTAATCAGTCTCCCACATGTATCTGTAATGTACGTACCCAAGTCAAGGGCGAGAAGTAAACATTTTAGTCCAACTGTCCGTTGTAGGGGTTGAACTCGCTACCTCAGCATCAGCACACCGGATGTTTAAGAACGAGTTCTCTTAGCCATTCGGCCATGCTGATCTCCAGTGAAAGAGATATTGCCAAATAAGTCCTAGCAATAGATGATTACATAATCCCGTGAAAGAACATGCGACTAACTTTGTATTCCCCCACTCGCCCCGGCAACACACGGGCGTCCACTCACTTTGCCGCCCATCTCTTTCTTCTCATCTCATCTCAGCATGTTCCTCTTGTACCTTGAGGTGTCGAGGTGAAGTACAAACAACGGAAGAGTGCCCGTTTATTGGCTTCATGTACCGATTATACATCTTAGTGTCTCTACTAGCAGTATGAAAATCTCCTTCCGGCTTGCTAAGCAAGTCGCAGGTTTAGGACAAAAATCTTATCCGAAAGAATATCTCGCTAACCTACTTTTGAAGTATTTGTTGGGCTCCATGGCAACACTCTCCACGAGTTCCACGTAGATGACTTCGTACTCGCCCGTGTCCAGGAGGCCGCGCGAGTCTAGGTTGATCATGAAATCGATCATGGCATTCAGGTTGCCCAGGATGACGTACACTGTGGAGATAACAGGGGTAACTGTAGCGGCTGTTGACAGATACTTGGGTACATGTGACAACTGTTGACAGATAGACGGGTACATGTGAAAACTGTTGACAGATACTCGGGTACATGTGAAAACTGTTGACATATACTCGAGTACTTGTGACAACTGTTGACAGATACTTGGGTACATGTGACAAATGTTGACAGATAGACGGGTACATGTGAAAACTGTTGACATATTCTTGAGTACTTGATACATGTTCACAGATAGGCGGGTACATGGTAAATTTGTTGATAGATATTCCGGTGCATATGAACACTGTTGACATACACTCAGATAATGTGAAAACTGTTGACATATACACAAGTAAAATTACAACTGTTGACATATGCACAAGTAAAATAACTGTTGACAGATACACAAGTAAAGTAACAACTATTAACAGATCAACAGGTAAATGTGACAACTGTATCAGATACACGTGTAGATGTGAAAAATCAAGATGTTGTGACATCTGTTGTAAAATACACAAATTAATATCTTCATTTTTGAAAGATATGCAAGTAATTGTGACAATTGTTGGCAAATAAATACATTAATGTGACAATTGTTGGAAAATACAGACATTAACTTTTGACCAATGTCCAAGTAATGTGACGACTGTTGAGAGACACAAAGGTTAATACGACAACAATTATTAGTGTGATATATGTTCACAGATCAACACATTAATTTGACAACTGTTGACGAATGCACACATAGATCGGACAACTCGTGGAAAATATACAAGTTTGTATAACAGCTGCTAACAGGAAGTGACGACATCGTGTGGAGAATCCCGTATACCTGAAGCTTCCAATTTTCTTGTTATTGTTGTTGTTTTTGTTGTAATTGTGGTGGTCGTGTTGTGGTTGATGTTGTGGTTGATGTTGTTGTTGTTGTTGTTATGATTGGTGTTGGATTTTTCGTTATTGTGGTTGGTGTTGTTATTGTTGCTGTGGTAGGTGTTGTTGTTGTTAGTGTTGTTTTTGGTGTTGTTGGTTTTGTTGTTGTTGTTCGTGTTGTTGATGCTGCTGTTTGTGTTGTTATTGTTGTTGTTGTTGTTGATGGTGATGGTGTTGTTGTTGTTCTTGTTGGTATTTTTTATCGTTGTTGGTGTTGTTGCTGGTGTTGTTGTTGTCATTGGTATTGTTGTTGTTGTCGTTGTTCTTGGTGTTGTTGTTGGTGTTGTTGTTGGTGGTGTTGTTGTTGGTGGTGGTGGTGGTGGTCCTGTTGTCGTTGTTGTTGTTGTTGTTGATGATGATGGTGGTGGTGCTGATGGTGTTGTTAGTGTGGTGTTTTGTTGTATTGTGTTGTAATTCTTTGATTCTTGAGCCCGTAGTTGTTGGAAACTGCCTCGTTACGAAACAAACAAGTTTAACTCATTAGGTTTGTCAAGTACGGCTTAAGATTACGGTGATAGGGGAAAACAACTTTTGCAGGCTACTGCCAGTGGGATGTGAAGTGTTAGGCCACGGTATAAGATGAGGTGGCATTCCTCGTTGCCTGGCTGGCCTTCAGAATCTCTGGAACATTCTTACAATGACCTTTTATCTATTCTGGGAAGTATGTCATGGATTGAATTATCTGATTGTACCGCAGTAGTCTTCTCCGATTATGGTTTGGTAATCTTTTGCAAGCTCTGCTGACTTCCGAGCTTCCAGAGGGAAATAGCTCTGTAACACAACTCTTGTGGGGATAATGCTTCCGTGTCGGGAGAACAGTCTATATACCAACTTTACAACCAGAAATACGAGCCTTTTTCAGGACTCAGGTGACCTGACCGCATGCGCAACGGACTTAAGATTTAACACTTAGTCTTCCAAAGGATTTACAAATAACCAACCACCTATCGGGCTGGGCCGACCCCAGATCTCTAATTGTCATGAATTGATCCTGCCACAGTCAAAGAATTAAACCCGCACAACTGACATTGTAATCGAACACACCGACAACAATACTACCTATAGAACGTGAGTCCTACTTATTCTTGCCATTGACATCGTAATCAAACACCCTCACATAGGTCGGCACGGCCGAATGGATAAGAGCGTTTGTTCTTAAACATCCGGGGTGCTGATGCCCAGATAATGGGTTCATCCTCTTCAGTTTGGACTAAACTGTTGACTTCTCGTCCTTGACTTGGGGACGTAAATTACAAGTACCTCTAAAGTCGGAATAGGTACACCTGATAACGAGGGGCACTGGTAATAAGCAAAGCTAACCCACACGCAAAAATTAATCTAGTGCACTAGAAGTAGTAGCACGTGATGGACTACACATGATATCAAAGCGAGCGAGCGCAAACCCCCTCCCCTCCCCCCACCACCACACCCCCCCCACAAAAAAAAAACACCACACAATACTACATATCTGGGCCGTGCGGTAAATGTTCTCAGTATGATGTATGTCTTCGAAATGCCGCCCCTTAATTATGCAAGTCTTCGAAATGCCGCCACCTCTTCGCTGCTTATGCCGGCCCCTTACGTGCTGCCTGATGCGGCCGCCTCTCTGCATTATAGCGCGGCCCTGCTACCTATAGAACGTGGAGTCCTACTTATCCTTACTACAGACACAGTAATCACGCACCCCAACCACAATACCTACGCGGTTTAAACACTAGCATCAACGAATTTCAGATATTCAAATAAAAACCGTAATAAAGTAAAGATGGTGGTTAGTAGTGGGTGTAGTGGTCGGGGTGTGTGACTGTTGGGTGGTCGAAGGGTAGAGTATCAACAATGTGTGTAAAGGGGGTGACGTGAGTATAGTGGGTGCTCTGTGTGGTTAGTCATGCCTCGAAGTACACGTGTTCATGAAGCGAGGCGCAGTCATTATATGGAGATGGTAGGTTCGAATCCTGGGGTCGGGATGGAGGACTGAATAAACGGTGGCGGAGAATAGGAGTGGGTGGGTGGTCGAGGGTGTGTGATGAGGTCTGAGTGGTCGAGGGTTTGAAACTATTGAATGTATAACTTGCCAAGACATCAACAACAGCAGTAAGATGCTGGTGTTGACAGCGATGTTCTGTAAATAGGGTATGGAAAAACAAACAAACCAACACAATACTACCTGTAGAACATGAAATCGTACTCACCCCTGGTGTCCTGGAATGTTTCCTGTATGATATTTGGGAAAGGGTTGCCGGTCTGCAGAGGCAGGTAGGGTTCATAGTAGTAGGTCATGTGATTGATGGACATTCCGTGTTCTTTGGCCATGTCTCGCAGTCTTTCCGCAAGAGATTCGTATAGTTTGCTGCAATGGGGAGACGGGACTTACTGATGTGATATCCCGTATATCATAGTTAATGATGAGACTTACTTATCTGGTTACCGTATATCACAGTTAATGATTAGACTTACTTATTTTGTTTACCGTATATCATAGTTAATGATGAGACTTACTTGTCTGGTTACAGTTAATGACGAGACTACTTATTTTGTTTACCGTATATCACAATTAATTTGATGCGACTTACTTATCTTGTTTACCGTATATCACAGTTAATGATGCGACTTACTTATCGTGTTTACTGTATATCACAGTTAATGATGCGATTTACATGTCTTGTTTACCATATATCACAGTTAATGATGCGATTTACTTATCTTGTTTACCGTATATCACAATTAATGATGAGACTTACTTATCTTTTTACCGTATATCACAGTTAATGATGAGACTTAATTATCTTGTTTACCAGAGATCATAGTTACTGATGGGACGTACTTATCTGGTTACCGTATATCATAGTTAATGATGAGACTTACTTATCTGGTTACCGTATATCACAGTTAATGATGAGACTTGCTTATCTTGTTTACGGTATATCACAATTAATGATGAGACTTACTTATCGTGTTTACTGTATATCACAGTTAATGATGCGACTTACTTATCTTGTTTACCGTATATCACAGAGAACTTGGTCCACTTGTAATGTTTGAGCAGAGATACCACGGAAGTGATGATCCGGTCCGCAGGCGGGAAGGTCCGGGCAAATGTCGGGTACTCGACTTTATCGGAAACTTTGTCATCGGGACATATCTGGGTCATATAGATACAAACACAAACAATACAGTCATCACACAGTATATGACTGCTATATAGTATAGTACAGTGATCATACAATAATGACTGCTGTATAGTATACACATTGGCACCTTGCCGTCTTGACAGACGATAGTTTGTGCTTTAAAAAGCCATAATAACTTTTAACTATGGCGGTAGCGAGTGTGACTGATAAGGCCAATTTGCACTGTAAATGTCCGTTCACAGTGGGTGCATCTGAACACGTGGTCATTTCCACCATCATGCACCATCTTACGTCTCAAACGCTTGGTGTGTCACTTTTCTGCAATAATTTTCTCCTTTGACTTTATTCCATTTCTGATATTTGCCCTCCATGCAACACGTTCAGCGGCGACTTGCTCCCAATGTGCATTATCAATGCCTGTATCAATCAAAATTAAAAAGATTCCGAGACCAGTTAAGACCAGGGATGGAGTTATTGCCTCTCCACAGCACAAAGCCTGGGCTAAAATATAGAGATCATGTGTTGCCCATGCAGCATGATCCCTCTCTCGGCCTGCCTAGTTCACTCCAGAGGAAAGGTAACACCCCTACATCTGGAACAAGACAAGCTGCAGAAGCTGCCGGATCAGCAAAGCAATGCTCTAACTGTCCGCCTGTCGGAGCTTCGATCCTAGACCAGTCGCCAACCAAGGCTTAGGGCCTGGTCTGCCCTGCCATGACAATTTTGTCTTTAGCTTGCATTTCCTCGCACCAGGGTAAGGCTTGTACCCTCCCAATTGCGCTCTTCCGCCCGAAGCCGTTGGCACAATGTGGGGTGTCGGGTTTGGTAAGCGCCGCCCAACGTTCGGCGCTAACAGAAACCTGGTAGTACCGTCTACTGTTATACGGTAGCTCAGTCATATCTGACTAAGACCTGACTACCATAGTATAGTACAGTGATAAAAACACTACATGACTGCTATATATTATAGTACAGTGAACACACACTATATGACTACCATATAGTATAGTACAGTGAACACACAGTTTATGAATATTATACAGTATAGTACACTGGACACACAATACATGACTACTATAGGGTGTATTTTTAATGACTGTGCAGTGTTTGAAAATATTGCCGGTCCAAGTTTTGTATTCACCCTCTGTAAAGTTCATGCAACATAATAGGTGAATACACAACTTGGACCTACAATATGTTCAAACACTGTACAGGCATTAAAGATACACCCTGTATATAGTATAGTACAGTGAACACACGATATATGACTACTATATAATACACTGGCACCTTGCCGTCTTGACAGACGATAGTTTGTTACATTGTGCTTCAAAAAGGCATAATAACTACAACCTATGGCGGTAGCGAATGTGACTGATAAGGCCAGTTCACGCTGTAAATTTTCGTCCACAGTGGATGCATGTGAAAACATGGTCATCTCCATCATCTTGCGCCATCTTATGTCTCGCACGCTCGGTGTGTGACTTATCTGCAATCATTTTCTCCTTTGTTTTCATTCCATTTCTGATATGTTTGGCTGTTTGCCGCAAACCAGTCCTGCTTCTTGTGATTCACAGTGCTATAAACACCTATTGCTGTTTTATAAAGCGTTTCCTTAAGTTTACCCCACCTTTTACTTGCTGTACAATTTTTCAAGTTGCTGTTGGAACTCAAGGCACTTATCAGGTTCGTGGGTGTTAATATTAATCCTGGGGCTAGATTTGTGTTTGTCTTTCTAGATTCCCTTTGGTCTCAGTCTTACCCTTGCAAAAACCAAAGAATGATCCGTATCACAGTCAGCACTGTGGTAACTTCGAGTTAATGATGTTTAGGTCAGATGTTGTCTCCGTGTGATGATGAAGTTCAGCTGATGCCAATGGCCGGATCTCGAATGTTTCCATGTGACCTTATGCAGCTCTTTTTTTTTAAAAAGGGAGTTTGTAATACATAGGTCATTTTTGGTACAGTCCTTCGCCTTTGCCCATTATCATTCATGTGACCGATGTTGTATTTTCCAAGGCACAGTGGCCATGAACTCGAGTCATTGCCTACACGAGCATATACATGTAGTTGGAGTTTGGAACTGCCTTGATCACAGAGTCTAACTACTCATAGAACAAATCCTTCATATCATCAGAGGAAGCGAGTGTCGGTGCATATGCAGTAATAATGGTGGCAAAACCACAAGAGGTTGCCAAGCGCAGCGATAATAGTCTTTCATTACCTCCAGTTGGAATTTCAATCATTCCCAGTAGCAAATTCTTCACTGTAAAGCCCACACCATGTTGCTTTTTTTCTGCCTGCCCTCTAGTCTTCCCAAAAAAGGCGTACTTGTTTTCTCTGAGTGACCCTTCCTCAATTAGGCGAGTCTCCTGCAGGCCAGCAATATCAATGTTAAGACGATTGAGTTCGGCATCAATCACAGCTGTTTTTCTCACATCGTCAATATTTGTCAAGTCAGTGGAAATTCCTGGACACATAGTTCTCACGTTCCAGGTTGCAAGCCGTAGCTTGAGGTTTCTATTGTCCTTTTTAGTAGTACCTGGTGCATTGGTTTTATAGCTTGCTAATAAGATTTTGTCCTAGCCCCAAGCACCCACTGAAGCAGTCAGGCTGTGTCGGATCAGCACCCAATTGGCCGGGGTCTGCCCAGCTTGAGGCGGGCGGTGGCTGATCAGTGACACCTGTAGGTGTCTCCCACCGTCAGAGGCAACGCGTGGCGCCCCATGTCTACGCCAATTGACAAGGACTTATAACCGTAACTGATGCCCCTCGCTTTGATTCCGAGACACGTTAAGACAAAGGATGGAGTTATACCTCTCCATCACACAAAGCCTGGGCTAAATTATAGAGACCATGTGTTGCCCATGCAGCATGATCCCTCTCTCGGCCTGCCTAGTTCACTCCAGAGGCATGGTAACACCAATACATCTGGAACAAGACAAGCTGCAGAAGCTGCCGGATCAGCAAATCAATGTTCTAACTGTCCGTCTGTCGGAGCTTCGATCCTAGACCAGTTGCCAACCAATGCTTAGGGCCTGGTCTACCCTGCCATGACATTTTGTCTTCAGGTTGCATTTTCTCGCACCAGGATAAGGCTTGTACCCTCCCAACTGCACTCTTCCGTTCGAAGCCGTTGGCACAATGTGGGGTGTCGGGTTTGGCGAGTGCCTCCCAACATTCCGCGTTAACAGAAAACAGGTAGTACCGTCTACTGTCATTCGGTAGCTCAGTCATATCTGACTAAGACCTGACACCACTGCTATATAATATAGTACAGTGACCACACAATATATGACTACTATATCAATGATTTGAGGACCGACGTGGCCTAGTGGTTTGACAACTGCCGACACGATCGTCATGGGTTCGAATCCGCATGGGGGTAGATCTTTAAACCTGACGTGGGCTGTCAGGTCGACCCAGCCTAAACTGGTTACCAGGAAATGTGTTGGCAAGTGATGGCGGTCGGTGTGGTGATATCACCTCATTCACCCTGTGTCGATTGGTCTATACCAGGATATGTGTTGGCGGTCGGTGTGGTGCTATCATCTCATTCACCCTGTGTCGATTGGTCTATACTAGGATATGTGTTGGCGGTCGGTGTGGTGATATCACCTCATTCACCCTGTGTCGATTGGTCTATACTAGGATATGTGTTGGCGGTCGGTGTGGTGATATCACCTCATTCACCCTGTGTCGATTGGTCTATACCAGGATATGTGTTGGCGGTCGGTGTGGTGATATCACCTCATTCACCCTGTGTCGATTGGTCTATACCAGGATATGTGTTGGCGGTCGGTGTGGTGATATCACCTCATTCACCCTGTGTCGATTGGTCTATACTAGGATATGTGTTGGCGGTCGGTGTGGTGATATCACCTCATTCACCCTGTGTCGATTGGTCTATACCAGGATATGTGTTGGCGGTCGGTGTGGTGATATCACCTCATTCACCCTGTGTCGATTGGTCTATACCAGGATATGTGTTGGCGGTCGGTGTGGTGATATCACCTCATTCACCCTGTGTCGATTGGTCTATACCAGGATATGTGTTGGCGGTCGGTGTGGTGATATCACCTCATTCACCCTGTGTCGATTGGTCTATACCAGGATATGTGTTGGCGGTCGGTGTGGTGATATCACCTCATTCACCCTGTGTCGATTGGTCTATACCAGGATATGTGTTGGCGGTCGGTGTGGTGATATCACCTCATTCACCCTGTGTCGATTGGTCTATACTAGGATATGTGTTGGCGGTCGGTGTGGTGATATCACCTCATTCACCCTGTGTCGATTGGTCTATACCAGGATATGTGTTGGCGGTCGGTGTTGTGATATCACCTCATTCACCCTGTGTCGATTGGTCTATACCAGGATATGTGTTGGCGGTCGGTGTGGTGATATCACCTCATTCACCCTGTGTCGATTGGTCTATACCAGGAAATGTGTTGGCGGTCGGTGTGGTGATATCACCTCATTCACCCTGTGTCGATTGGTCTATACCAGGATATGTGTTGGCGGTCGGTGTGGTGATATCACCTCATTCACCCTGTGTCGATTGGTCTATACCAGGATATGTGTTGGCGGTCGGTGTGGTGATATCACCTCATTCACCCTGTGTCGATTGGTCTATACTAGGATATGTGTTGGCGGTCGGTGTGGTGATATCACCTCATTCACCCTGTGTCGATTGGTCTATACCAGGATATGTGTTGGCGGTCGGTGTGGTGATATCACCTCATTCACCCTGTGTCGATTGGTCTATACCAGGATATGTGTTGGCGGTCGGTGTGGTGATATCACCTCATTCACCCTGTGTCGATTGGTCTATACCAGGAAATGTGTTGGCAAGTGATGGCGGTCGGCGTGGTGATATCACCTCATTCACCCTGTGTCGATTGGTCTATACTAGGATATGTGTTGGCGGTCGGTGTGGTGATATCACCTCATTCACCCTGTGTCGATTGGTCTATACCAGGAAATGTGTTGGCAAGTGATGGCGGTCGGCGTGGTTCTATCACCTCATTCACCCTGTGTCGATTGGTCTATACAAATATGGGTTTAGCACCCGTATGCCCCATGCGGTTTTAAGTTTGTAAACAGGTGTTTTTGATGACTTTACTTAATTTACTGATTATACATACTTTTATTGACTTTATTGACTTCACTTAATTTACTTCTTTTACATACTTTACTGACTTTATTGACTTCACTTAATTTAACTACTGTACGTACTTTACTGCCGGCTTCGTGGCTTAGAGGTTATGACTTTTCTCCGTAATCTCGTATACTCTCGTCGGTAACGTGATGACGGTGAGAATCAGCAGTGGTTCGAATCGCATCGGTAACTTACGGGGTATGTGAGCCGGTCGCTCAGAAAGCAATGGCAAACTACTGAGCGTAATCTTGCCAAGAAATCAATAATCAGCTGAAAAATGCTGATGTTGACAGCGATGTCCTGTAAAGGATATGCCAAAAAAAACAAAAAAACAACAACAACAACATACTTTACTGACTTTACTTAATTTACTGACTTTAAATACTTTAAATAATGTTCTGACTTTATTTAATTTACTGACATTACATACTTTACTGACTTCACCTAATTTACTTAGTTTACGCACTATACCGATTTTACTTAATTTACTGACTATCCATACTTTACATAATTTCCTGACTTTACTTAATTTGCTTACATTACATAATTTACAGACTTTACTGCCATCACTTCATTTACTTACTTTATATACTTTACTGACTTCACTTAATTTACTTACTTTATATACTTTACAAACTTTAATGAATTTACTGACTTCACTTAATTTACTTATTTTTGCATACTTTACATACTTTACGGATTTTACTAATTTCACTTAATTTACATACTTTACTGACTTCACTTAATTTACATATTTTACTGGCTTTAAAGACTTCACTTAATTTATTTACTGTACATACTTTACTGGCTTACTGACTTCACTTAATTTACTTACTTTATGTACTTTATTGACTTCACTTAATTTACTTACTTTACATACTTTACTGACTTCACTTAATTTACTGACTTTACATACCTTACTTACTTCACTGACTTCACTTAATTTACTGATTTTACATACTTTACTGACTTTATTGAATTGACTTAATTTACTTAATTTGCATACGTTACTGACTTTATTTACTTAAATTTACATACTTTACTGACTTAACTCACTATACTTCATTTACTTACTTTACATACTTTACTTACTTTACTGACTTTACTTAATTTACAAGTTTATTGCAATACAGCCACAGTGAAATATGTACGTATTACAACAATTAGCAGAATATTGTAATACAGACATTGTGAAATAAACAAGTATTACAACCACTAGCAGAATAATGTAATGTAGCCATTGGAAATTACATAGGTATTACAAAAGCTTGTAGAATATTGTAGAGTAGATACTGAAATGCATAAATGCTACAGCAGGTCGGAGAATGGTGTATTGTATGTAGCCATAGTGAAATAGACAAGACGTGAAAAATCTTCCGGTTGAAAATTCCTATAAAAGTCACTGCAGTTGAACTAAACCCCAACGACACTCTAGAAAACGCTAACGGTGCTAGTGAGTATCACCACACATAGGTTGAGAACCAATGGCTTATGTAATACTGGCACTTCGCTGTCTTGACAGACGATTTGCTATTGTGCTACAAAACAGGCATAATAATATCTCCATAGCGGAAACCCTGGTCTGAATTGAAGATGCCACTGTGTTGTCCATGCAGCAGGACCAGTTGCTGACCAAGACTTAGGGCCTGGTCTGCCATCGATGACATTTAGTCTTTAGGTTGCATTACCTTGCACCAGGATACGGTTTGTCTCCTCTCAATTGTGTTCCTCCGCCACCCGAAGCCATTGGCACAATGTGGGTGGGTGTCGAGATGGGTGAGCACCGCCCAACGTTCGGAGCTAGCAGAAAGCAGATAGTACCGTCTACTGCCATATGGTAGCTCAGTAGTATCTGGCTAAGGCCTGACTATGGCTTGTGCAAGACAAGGCTAAATATAGCATATACAATCAAGGTCAGTAGAACAGAGAGCTTGCTTGCTTTGCTTGAGACGAATGGCCCCGTTAAACCCTCCACTATATCGAATTAGTTGTAACTGGGGCCTTTGTAGTGTATCTAAGACTTCTTCTTTCGAAAATTTAGATGCATATCTCTGCTTCCTTGAAATTGTTGACTGGCTGCAATTGTGTTCCTTTAATCCTTGTGGTTTTACATGTCTGGACAGAGTCGCACACTTGTTAAGGCTGGAGTAATTGTGTACCCACCGAGTCATATGGTGCTGTTTCCTTCAGGGGGTTTTACCAGTTGCCGTCTCCCCTGGTGTTCCACCTATTTCCCCGTTTTGGTCTATCTTCGTATCGTCTGGGTCTTCTCTGCCTTGTGTATTGTTGCTGTTCTCGGTTAGCCTTGAATGATGTGTGAATGAAATAATGTATGAAAGAGAGTGATAGAAGGGCAGAATGTTAGACGTGCCTGCGTGCCCAATTCTTAACCCTTTGAAAATAAAGTAAAGTATAAAGTATGTGTCGTGTACAGGTTTACCATTAATTCCACGAAGTGACCAGCAGTTTCTTCTCAAGACTCTTGGTCTCGGTCGCTGTCGTTCTGGTTCTCTTCCTCCAATTCTATTTCTTCTTCTGTTGCTTCTTCTTCTGTCTGGGTCTTTGCATCTTCTGCTTCTGGTGTTTCGGCCTTGTTGAAAAACATTAGGAGTTCTATGTGTTCTCTTTCTTCTATGGTCTGTACATGCTCGTCCACCGTGGATGCATGTGAAAACATGGTCATCTCCACCATCATGCATCATCTTACGTCTCACACGCTCTATGTGTGCTTTATCTGCAATCATTTTCTCCTTTGTCTTTATTCCATTTATGACAGTTGCCCTCCATGCAACACGTTGAGCTGCGACTTGCTCCCAGTGTGCATTATCAATGCCTGTATCAATCATGTCCCGCCCACACACATCTCTGTATCGCAGTAGAGGCCGACCGATATATATATATATATATATATATATATATATATATATATATATATATATATATAGAGAGAGAGAGAGAGAGAGAGAGAGAGAGAGAGAAAGAGAGGGAAAGAGAGAGAATCGAGGTGATCTAGTGGGTTTCCCTGTCTACTCAGTAATTATACATTCGACGTCAAATTTTGAAACATTCCAGTCTCGAGGGAGACTAGAACAATCGTCTACTGGACAGACTGGCCAGAGTACTTGCCATTGCTATTCCGTGGCTCCCCATGAGACAGTGAATGGACCACCAAATAAAGAGAAGTAAACGGTAAGCTTTACTAGAACACGGTCACAAGTAACAGCGTGGATGTTGTGACAAAAGCTTTCATCAGCACACACACACACACACACACACAACAAAACATACATTGATACAGAGTGCATTTTTAATGACTTTTCCGTCTTTGAAGATATTGCTGGTCCATGTTTTGTATTCACCTATTATGTTGCATGAACTTTACAGAGGGTGAATACAAAACTTGGACCGGCAATATTTTCAAACACTGCACAGTCATTAAAAATACACCCTATACAACGACATGAGAAACTCTAACGACAAAAGCTGGACACATTACGAAGACGAAAATGGAAACAATTACTAGCATCAGGGGCAAGGGGCGATAATTAACACTGGAATTGGTAGAGTTGCAGTAAAGCTTTAAACAAACCTCAGAAATCGGAGTGGGTTCGCCTGATGGCTGGGGACACTGATAATAGGGAAAGGTAGTCCGCACGCAAAAACCAGTCCGGTGCAATAGAAGTAGTAGCACGTGTATAGACTAAGCTTGAGTTCAAATCGAACGAAGGCAAACAAAGAAAATTAATTAATTAATTAAACGAATAAATAACCTTTACTGCAGCTGTAAGGATGATTCAGTGCAAGCCTTTTTGTTTTGCTGTGAAGAGGCAGGGCTTCACATATTTTAGGTTATGACATATGAAGTTCCGCGGCAGGTGAGTTGTTTCGTCGCCGTTATTTTCCGCACAATTCGCAAAAAAAAAAAAAAAACCAAAAATAAAACAAAAAACCAATGGACTGTTACCTATGTGTGTGTGTACCAGCCTCGACCCCAAAGTACTGTTTGGGGACAGAAAAGGTTGCCTCTGCATGGGTTTGAACTTGGACAACTGCCGTGGCGGGTCAGCGAACTAACTATACGTCCGTCTTTTCTCCTGGAATAATGCCAATACTGTAATATTCTTTTACAGGACGTTGCAAACAACCTAAGCGTCCATGTGCTGTTTATAATTTACCTGGCAATTTTACGTTAAGTAGTCTGACCATTGCAGTCTTCACGGCCGACGCTCACACCAGTGAAATCAACGCAAAGTAATCTCCTCCCGGTTCTCCGGTTGATTTCTCACTCTGGATGTGGTATGTCGGGGAACTGCGTTCACTAACCTTTAATCCATAGACACAGACAGTACTTGGGGTAGTTCTTGGGACAGCATTTGGGACAGTACTTGGGACAGTAGTATCGGCAGTACTTGGGACATTACTTGGTTCAGTAATTAGGACAGCACTTGGGGCAGTACTTGAGACTGTAGCTGAGACAGTACTTGGGGCAGTAGGACAGTACTTGGGATAGTACGTATGACAGTACTTGAGGCAATACTTGGGACAGTGCTTTATTTAAATAGGCGATGGCCAGGTTAAGAATGTAATGCAAACAGAGAGTGCGTCAACACCAGCTGCTAATAATTTTTCACTTGTACCTAATCAATTAAAGACAGGCAATTGCAACGAGAAAAATAAGTGCTATATATTAGGGGCGTTCATTTGAAACCCGTTCCAATGGCTTTATTACAAAAGCATGAAAGAAACATTAACAGGTGTGGTAGTATTGTAACAACTCTAAATGTGAACAACAGTACTTTCACAACTCAAAGTGTGAACAATGGTACTTTCACAACTTTAAGTGTGTAAATTGATACGTTCATAACTCTAAGTATGAACAACGGCACTTTAACAACTCTAAGAATGAACAACGGCACTTTCAGAACTCTTAGAAGTCCGTGGAACCAAGTACACACTCTCTCACCCTTTGAATATTTTATCTCCTTGAAGTTCCTAGAATCCTATTCTTAGATGAAATGTGAAACCTGTGCACTTTCCCAACTCGTAGAGTCTGTGAAGGAAATGTTACGACCACAGAATAGAATGACTAGAAAGACCTGTATCTAGAATCCACAGGACAAAATGAATTGAGGAAGCTCTAAAACACATGGCTAATATAAACAGAGACAAAACTGAATAGTATGGGGAGGGCATGGAAGAAGCTGCATGGGGTAACTTGGAGTAAGTTGTTTGAGGGCATATGACCCAATGGAGGATAAAAGGAGAAAGAAGAAGAAATGAATGTTGTGCACCAGGTGCACTTTCATAGTTTTAGACATTCTTTTAACGGTCCTTTTTTCTACTTCATCTTGATAGTGATGTCTGTTACTCCTGTAGCTATTTATTATTTTATGTTCATATCCTGTTCTAGGATGTTCTGCAATGATTACACAAACGCAGCGTTGACGGAAAAAAAAGATGACTCTTATTTGTTAACCACAACAGGATGGAAATCCCCATCAAATCCCATTAAAATTCAGGACTTCAACAGTCCCGATACAATGTGCATATTTGGACATCATTCTCACTTTTTGTTTCTCGAAGTTTCCAGTAACAGGTTGGCGGGAAACTGGAGATTACACATGGACGTCAGCTCTGGGTGGAATAAATGACTTACGGTGGTGATTTAATGATCTGTCACCTCGGTGATTTAATGATCTGTCACCTCAGGTTGGCGGAGCATATAGGCACACGATATCCACAAATGACAATGTCGGGCAATCTGGGCCAGCATCCGATGATATAATTTGGTGATGGGATTGGTTACGGCTTTTCTAAAATGTTGCAGATTTTGACGATATTTTGTTTCTTTGAGACATTAAAAATTACTGCTCCGCTATGTCCAAACAACGTCCTCAACCGCGAGCGCGCGCGCACGCGTGTGTGTGTGTAGAAGTGGGGGAGGGGGAGGGGGGGGGGAGAGAAAGCAAGCAAGCAGTATGTCTTGATTTACTAGAGCGGCGTTTAGGTGTGTTAAATGGTAGTTGCATATCCTTTACAGGACGCCGCAGTCAACACCAGCATTTTACTGCTGTTGTTGATGTCGTGATAAGTTTACGTTCAGTAGTTTGCCATTTCTTTCTGACCGACCGGCTCCCATATCACGTTAAAAGCAAGCGCTACGCGGCCTGCTGCCAAATCGGTCGCAGCTGTGTTTTGAACTCGGGTAAGCGGGCTCACTAATCGCGTCCGTAAGTTCTTAACCACGGAGACCGGCTGTTATACAACTAATAGAGAATCAATAAACAAATATGGTTTTATAGTATGGGGTTGAGTGTGAAAGGTTGGTGTTTTGTGTTTATGTCTGGTTTAAGACGAGTACTTACAAATTAGCAAGAAAAGCGTGTTACGGTGTTACTTTCGAGGGTAACAAGAAAAGTTTGATGAACTTTACTCACAGAAAGGGTATGTCTACGAAGTAGACCGACTCAGAAAGGAGGGATTAGCAGCAGGGAGGCAGAGAGCGATTAAGAAGGCGGAGAGCGATTTGGAAGGTAGATTGGATAGTGAGGAGCAGGGCAGACCGGCGAGAGAGCATTCCAGAAAGAGAGAAAGAGAGAGAGGAGGGGAGAGAGACAGAGACTAGAGTATAGAGTTGGAGGGACGGAGAGATAAAATAGTACAGTTGAAGAGGAGATTATAACTTGACTGAGATTTAGACTTGGAACGGGTCAGTCACTCATAGACGTCCTCAGTTATTCATTATTCGGACACTCGTTATTCAGATCGGATAGATTTATTATATCATTCAGGGACGCAGCGACTGATTTATAGATTGAAGAATGCACCATGCGTAGATTCAAATTAGCTGTTTAGCTGGGAATATTCATGTAGAGTTCAGTCAGAGAATCTCAAAGCAGTTTAGACGAGAGAAAAAATTTAGTTGTGGGAAGCTGTTCGAGAGTTAACACAGTTCGATATTTATTTTCCTTTGATTGGCCAATGTACCCCATATTGATTGATGGACTATGTAAAACATTCGTGAATCCTATACAATAAAAGACACGTTTTGGAAAAGGTGTTTTCTCATGGTTACAGTTATTGACTTGTATATCGGTGTTTCATAAGTCCAAGCAAGAATGAGTAGTAGATTGCGTGCTGAAGAAGGAAAACGAAAACACCACTATACGATCCAGATACGGTCATGAATTGCCTAGTGGTTAGAGGGTCAGTGGGTTATAACATTTGTAGTACTAACAACGGCAACTAGACGCAGTGATGATAATGGCCATAGTGCAATGCAATACAGCTACATACTGCCAAGAATAACACCCTTGGAATTTACTCCATTCACACTTGATGGTGACGTCTAAAACACTAAACGTGGTAAAGAAGACAGGTCATAGATGTGTCAGGAGTAATTCCACGTGGCGACGCTACAGAACTACAAGTAGGAAGATTATTCGATTTGGTGCCATAACGCATATGCTGCCACCATGCCACTACTACCCACCACACGCAGTAAGGGGTTGGGTAGGGCTGTTACACTGTCTTCCACACATTCTAAGAGTTGCGAGTGTCGCTAACTTCGCTGCCTGTCGTCCACACCACAGACTCTATTAAACACTACGAGAGTGTCCCTTGCGTTACGACCCGTTTTCCACAAACTCTTAAGAGTTGCGACTGTGCCTAGGGTAACATATGCTGTAAAATTGACTCTACGATTTGTTCCAGTTTTCTGATTTTAGAACCATATGTTGTGCTTAATGATGGGTCCGCAACCCGTTCGTCACGCACCACTGCGAAAACTTTTAACTGGGATATGAAGTTATTAACACAGCTGGCTCGGACAGGATATTTTGTGAATGCATTGTGTTTTATTTTGGTGCAATGTTATATACTTTCTGAATCTCTTGTAATTGTTTATACATGTCAGGCACTTGGGGCAGTCCATTTGGGAGCGTGAGTGAGCAAATTAGGACGAGCTTGAAGGCTCGGAGATTTGATTTTTGAGACGAGTGTTGCCAATATTTTAAACTGTGAGGGTGTCTATCGTTTACCTGGAGGCCGCTAGTGAAATTAGAACATTATACACAACTTTAAGAAAGAGACAAATTATTAAATTGTTCTGGTCGGCCATAAAAAAAAAGAAGTTATATTTGGAGTGGTTAGTTATGTTTTGTTTTCTTCTTTTTGTGTTTTCGTTCCTTGTTGTTGATTTCTTACTATGCTGTGACTTGTTTGAGTGTGTGTGTGTGTGTGTGTGTGTGTGTGTGTGTGTGTGTGAGAGAGAGAGAGTGGGTGTGTGGGTGAATGAGTTTGTGAGTGGGTGGATTTGTGAGTGACTGGATAGGTGGATTAATGAGTTTGCGAATGGGTTGGGTTGTGAGTGAGTGGGTAGGTATGTGAATGAGTGAGTAGGTGTGTTGGTGAATGACTTTGTGAGTTGGTGGATTTGTGAGTGAGTGGGAAGGTGGGTGAATGGGTTTGCGAGTGGGTAGGTTTGTGAGTGAGTGGGTAGGTATGTGAATGAGTAAGTGAGTGAGTGAGTGAGTGAGTGAGTGAATGAGTGAGTGAGTGAGTGAGTGAGTGAGTGAGTGGATTGGTCGGTGGATAAGTGGGTAGGTTGGTGAGTGATTGATTATGTAGGTGAGTGAGTTGGTGAGTGGACAGGTAAGTGGGTAAGTGAGTGAATGGATGAGTGAGTTAATGGGTAGGTGGCTCAGTGAGTGAGTTGAGTCAGTGATTGGGTGAGTGGATGGGTGAGTTGTCAATCTATATCTATTTCACCTCTTGATCTTGATTTACTCTTCTTTCCCAGATTCCTCTCATTGTTTCTCTGAATCCAATCATATCTATATAATTCTGACTGTTCACCCATTCAAATACACTCATACGAGATCTTAACTATAATAATGAATATTGTCCCTAAGCAGTTTCCCGCCGTAGGTCTGCGGTGTGAACGTGCCATAACATTATGTAGGCCTTAAGCACAGGGGAATAGGTGGCCAATATTTCCTTTACTGAGTTTGCGAATGAGTTAGTTTGTGAGTGAGTGTGTAGGTATGTGAATGAGTGAGTGGGTGTGTGGGTGAATGAGTTTGTGAGTGGGTGGATTTATGAGTGAGTGGGTGGGTGAATGAGATTGCGAGTGGGTGGGTCTGTGAGTGAGTGGGTAGGTGAGTGAGTGAGTGAGTGGGTGGGTGGGTGGGTGGGTGGGTGGTTGAGTGAGTGAGTGAGTGAGTGAGTGCGTGCGTGAGTGAGCGAGCGAGTGAGCGAGCGAGCGAGCGAGTGAGCGAGTGAGTGAGTGAGTGAGTGAGTGAGTGAGTGAGTGAGTGAGTGAGTGAGTGAGTGAGTGCCTCAGTGAGTCATTTGCCTCAGTGAGTCATTTGTTATTGATTATTTTTCATGCCTTATAATGCTATTGTTCTTTTGTTGTCAAAAACTTGCTGCATAAGTGATGTTGAATGAAAGAATTATGAGAGGAAATTGAGAAGAAGGGCAGAATGTCAGACAGACCTGCGCGCCAATTCTTAACCCTTTGAAAATAAAGATTTTCGTTCGTTCGTTCGTTCGTTGGCAAGCGAAGAGTTCTGGCGTGGGACCGTGCTCATGAACTCGTGCAGTTTCTTATCAGCGTGGCTAAGGTGCCTGATAAATGATATGTTAACTGGGCTTTGTTTATTTACTGTGTAACTAGTGTTTCGGCTCATTTTAACTGTTTACTCTATTATGGTTATCGTTATGTGATAGTCGTGTGTTTATGTTGTCTTTCATGGCTATATAATGAAACTAACATAGATCTGCGTTCTCGCGCGTTACACTCAAGCATAGTCCATACACGGGCTACTACTTCTGGTGCACTGGACCGATTTGTGTGTGTGGATTAGCTTTCCCTATTACCAGTGTCCCTCGCCATCAGGCGAACACAATCCTACTTCAGAGGTACATGTCCTTTACTAGACGTCGCAATCAACCCCAGCATTTTGATGATTTACCACGCAATTTTTATGTTCAGTAGTTTGCCGGCCTCCCTGGCCTGGCGTTAACGTCTTTCTCCGTAATCCCGTATATTCTCGTGAGTAACGTAACCTGTGCGAGAATCGGTATCGATTCTTGCCGTGTTGGTAACTTACGGGGTATGTGAGCCGGTCGCTCAGAAAGCAATGACAAACTACTGAGCTTAATCTTGCCTGTTGTTTGTCCATCAAGAATGATGATGACCATTCATTTCATCTAGTGGGGTTGAAAGTATGGAGCCGTGAGTTCTAAGATGGCTGATAAGGTTTATGTTGGCTCGAACTATTCTTTGACAATGTGGACTTGCCTAGTGTCCAGGGTTGCCTAGTTGCCTAGTCACAAAAATCTTGTCTAGTACATCAACAGCAGCTGAAAAATGCTAATGTTGACTGCGACGTCCTGTGAGGGATATGCAACCAAAAAAATGTTAGCCATTGTTTTTTTTTAAACGACCGACGCCTCACGCCATCGAAATCAACGCTGGTTGCTTTTAGATCACCCGCATCTGATCTAGAACCCTCGCTGGCTTCTGTCGGGGAATTGTGAAATACGTTCCCTGCTTCTAAGCCACAGAGCGGGCTAACGAAGATGTTATTATATGCGAATGTTTGTGTTTGTAGTGTCTGATCAATAACACATCTGTCGGTGAATTTCATATAGAAACCCATTTGATGTGTTCTTTTTTCACTCTGTGTACTGGATACCCTTACAGATGAAAGGAATTAATTACTGCGACCGTTAATTTACTTGAGAGAGAGAGAGAGAGAGAGAGAGAGAGAGAGAGAGAGAGAGAGAGAGAGAGAGAGAGAGAATGAAGCAGAGAAGCGAGAGGGAGAGTGTGAAACAGAGGGAGAGGTATGGCGAGAGAGAGAGAGAGGTGGAGGAGATTGAGAGAGAGAGAAGAGGGAGGAAGATTGGAAGAGAGAGGGAGGGAGAGAAGAGAAGAGAAGAGAAGAGAAGAGAAGAGAAGAGAAGAGAAGAGAAGAGAAGAGAAGAGAAGAGAAGAAATCAAATCAAATCAAATCAACTTTATTAGGGTCACAAATTGGGCGCGCAGGCCCGTCTTACATTCGGCCCTTCCAATCACTCGTCTTTCGTTCATCAATAGCATTATACATTTAAGAAGAGAAGAGAAGAGAAGAGAAGAGAAGAGAAGAGAAGAGAAGAGAAGAGAAGAGAAGAGAAGATAGATGAGACGCAATCAAGTTGTTTCTGGCACATTCTAAACATTCTGAACATCTACAAGTGACGGCTTCTTCACACGGTTGCTGCTCACTAAAGCTTGCGCGCCGCTGTAAGGACAGTATGTTAAGTTAGGCTATTTCCATATCCTTTACAGGACGTCGCAGTAAACGCCAGCATTTTTGTCTTATTGTGATGTCTTGGCAAGTTTTCTTTTAGTAGTTTGCATTGTTTTCTTAACTGCCGGCACTTATACCTTTGTGTGAAAATCAACGCAAGGCGGTCTGCTGCCAAATCGTCCGCAGCGGTGTTTCGAACAAGTTCTCAACACCTTCGCCAAAAAGCCGGCCCGAGTGTGTCAAAGCGTAGTAAAAAGTAAAGTTGAGTTGAGTTAAGAACCGACATCACTGCACTCAGGACATTCCCATACGCGATCCGTCTCCTCGTTCAGCAGCCAGCCAAGTGTCATTAATGGTTCCAATCGCTATCTGATTGGAAGTTCTCCTGGTCTTCCCTCACAGTTTTGAGATTCTTCCAGAACCCTTGCCGATACCCCGCAATATAATTCTGTCTACATACGGGTTCTCAATCTGTTCCACGCCTTCTCCACCTGGTCCCACGGGCGCTAGACCCTGCCAGCCTATCAGCCTGTTCATTTTTGGAGTGGTTAGTTATGTTTTGTTTTCTTCTTTTTGTGTTTTCGTTCCTTGTTGTTGATTTCTTACTATGCTGTGACTTGTTTGAGTGTGTGTGTGTGTGTGTGTGTGTGTGTGTGTGTGTGTGTGAGAGAGAGTGGGTGTGTGGGTGAATGTGTATGGGTCTATAGGGGTCGTTAGCAGAATTTCCCTCCACCATGCATAGCTGTCTACACGGCACCAAAATGATGTCCGTCAACACAAATAAGCCGGCTCAGTCGCAATGTCGTTACGGGCGCAGTTCGTAATTCCCCATTTTTGTTTCTCCCACTTTTCAGTAACTGGTTGGTGGGAAACTGGAGGTTTCATATGGACGCCAGCACTGTGTGGAATAAACGGCTCACGGGGGTGATTTAATGATCTGTCACATTAGGCCGGTGGAGCATACAGGCACACGATATCCACAAATGACAATATCGGGCAATCTGGGCCGGCCTGCCAGCATCCGATGACATATTTTGGCGCCAGATCTGATTACGAATTTTCAGGAAATGTCCAAATTTAGATGATATTTTGTGGATCGGAAACAAAACAAAAAATCTCTTCGTCCTGTCTAAACGATGTCGCAGAGAACTCCAGATCTCAATACATTTTTAACCTAACACCGTGAGAATAAGGCAGGAGGTGTGTATTGATAAGCCATGAGGATGGGAGTCTCCGTAGGGAAGTAGTTAAGTCGCCTGCTTCGCGCTCCGAAGGTTGTAGGTTCAATTTCAGCTACTTCGTTCGGTTCATGAGTGCAGTTTTTTCGGAGATTCCCGAAGGTCGTCGCTGGAGCTACGGAGTTCGTGTTTTGTGCGACACTTTCTGCAGGCCACACTGCGGGAAAAGACAGAGCCTTATGGAATAAAACCCAGTTCAATGAAGTCGGCCCTCTCGCCTTTAAAACTAATTTAAACCAGAAAGACGTTTATTTGTGGTGTGGGTATGCCGTTACAGACAACAGATCCTAAAGGAGGTCTTAGTGAGATATGACTGAGCTAGCGTATGCCAGTAGACTGACTTTTTGTGTAGACGGTACTATCTGCTTTCTGTTAGCGCCGAATGTTTGGCGGCGCTCACCAAACACGACACCCCTGATTGTGACAACGGCTTCGGGCGGAGGAGCGCAAATGATTACTAGGAAATGTCGTAGGAAGGACAGGCTGCCGGTGAGATATTGACTACATTACTCGAGGAGTGTGATCAGTGTATACAACATTACTACAGCACCGTATACCTAGTTGAGTTGAGTTGAGTACAGTTAAGAACCGACATTACTGCACTCAGGACATTCCCGTCCCCTCGTTCAACAGTCAGCGAAGAGTCATGCTACTAATCGTTCCCACCGCTATCTGATTAAAAGTTTTTCTGGTCTTCCATCTCAGTTTTTAGATTCTTCCAGAACCCCTGCCGATCCCCCGCAATCTCATTATTTCCACATATGGGTACTCAATCCGTTCCTCCGCCTTCTCAACCTGGTCCCACAAGCGCATGACCACCTCCCCCTTGTCCACAGGCAATCTGCCACCAAGAGGTGCATTCCCTGCTAGCCTATCAGCTTGTTCATTCCCTCGCGCACCCCCCCCCCCCCCAGTGGCCGGGGCAAAATATCCATACAATTCTCACAATCTGTGACCTCTGAAGCGATGAGAGCCATCTACACGAAACATTCCTTTCTCCACCTTACTAAATCCGTAATGAATACAACGTGTGTTGCAGTGGTCTCCTTTAGCCAACGGAATGCAGCTGTTACTGCTTCCACCTCCATCCTCAATGCTGGAAGTCGTAGTCTCATATGCCAGACTCTCCTTCTTCAAGACATATCCATTAGCCTTTGCAATAAAGCCCCAACAACTACGTCTGTGTCTCACCACTGACCCATCGGTGTAGATGACTATGTCACCTTGATGTGTGTTACTCTGGATCAGCTGTTGCACTTGAAACTCAGAGCGACCGTATACCTAATGGGTCTTAAGATGCTTAAAAGGGTCTTTTACTTATTCTCCTTACCCTGGTGTGGGGAAGTGCTACCTAAAGACTAACTATCATGGCAGGGCAGACCAGGCACTAAACCTTGGTTAGCAACTGGTCTAGGTTGGAAGCTCCGACAGGCGGACAGCTAGAGTATTGCTTTGCTGATCCGACAGCTTATGCAGCTTGTCTTGTTCCAGGCGTAATGATGTTACCGTTTCTCTGGAGTAAACTAGGCAGGCCGAGAGAGGGATCATGCTGCATGGGCAACGAAATGGCCACTAAATTCAGCCCAGGCTGTGTATTATGGAGAGGTATAACTCAATTTTTATAAACTATCGTCTGTCAAAACGGCGAGGTGCCAGTCGTATCGTTAGTGTTTTGTTAAGAATCTGTACACCATAGACTTCCATTCTTGTAGTCACGAGTGGAGGACTTATTCAATTACTATTTAAGTGAGATATGAACCAGGGAGTTCTATTATTTTATTTGTGCAACCCCCCCCCCCCCCCCCACACTCACACACATTCACGGATGTCTGTCTGTCTGTCTGCCTGCCTGCCTGCCTGCCTGTCTGTCTGTCTGTCTGTATATATGAAACAGAGGTGAAAACAGGAGCAAGAACCACTTACTTCTGCTACGGTGATGTGAGAAGAAGAGCGCAACCCTGACTGCGTAGGGCCAAAGAAGAAAATGCATAAAGATAGAACCTCTCACCGTCCTCGGTTAACAAGAATAGTAAAGAAATAAGCTTAAGAAGATCCAGGAATGGGCCGACAGGGAATTAGAATAATGGTCTCCAATTTCAGACAAAGAATTACTCGGAGGGTTGTTCTAACACAAATGATTATATAATTAGAGTCTATCAACTAAACAACAAAGTAAGAATAACACAAGCATCATTTGTTTATTAAACTTCTAAAAGCAACAATAATATGCAGACATGTAGCATAAATAAAGAAGTTAGAATCCAGCAAAACCAAACAGCAAAAATTCTAATCCAGCAAACAAAACTCCTAAGTATAGCAAAAACTAAGTACAGCAAAAACTTCTAATCCAGCAAAAACTTCAAGTCTACCAAAAACTTCTAATCTAACACACACATAAAAAAAAATAAGTATAGCAAAAGCTTCAAGTCTTCTAAAAACCCAGGAAAATCTAAGATCTAAAACTAAAATTCTGGCTTTTCCACTGCAAAATCTTTCAATTTCTAAGTTCAATTACTATAGGCATTGGTGCCTCATAACTTGGTGTGGTGGACTACAGAAAGACCAATTCTACCCGTGTACGCGTTTTTATACTGGGGTCGGAAGAATTCCCAGGGTTCCAGACCAATCGTATTCCGCGCCCTCTGGCCGAGTTCCACTATCATCTGGAGCCGGGTACATTATTCCCCCTCTTTAACTGTTGCCGTCCCTACAACTGGACCTTACACTCCCGATTCCCTGGGTAGAGGAGAGATTATTTCTTACCCCTACCTTATAATTCTCGACCATTAATGGGGCTCAACAAAATAGTCCTATTGTCAAAGACTGGAGGAGGCAGGAAGCCTGCCTCATGATAGAACACCACCGGGACGTGGGGTCAACCTCAGATTGAGTAGAGGGAACAGAGTGCCCGGGATCAGGGCAGGATAGATGATAGAAAAGGGGGACTATTAACTAGTCCTCACACGAAGGCGTTGACCAGATAGTTAGCACTACTGGTCACGACAGAATCACGCCTGCGTGATAGCAACGATTAGCACTCAAACCAAAGCCAGCTAATAGAAGCGTGCTAACTGACCTAGCACGCAAAGGGCCGAAGGGCGTATGAAGGTCCTTCCGCGTGGCGTGTAGCGACGCGAGTGAAGGAAGACAGACTGGGGACTGACTCTGTAGTGTTCACATCGTATAGAATAGATATGTGTTTTCATATAGCCTAGTAGATAGAGATTAGCTATAGGATTTTGGAAAACTAGTGATAGAGAATATTGTGACTTTATGTGTGATTAGATAGCGACTGTTTTTGCAATTGTAAAGAGCCAACGGCAATAAAATGTACCATTTCATTCCTCGCACACGACTTGCAAGTTTCTTGTAGGGTGTGGGAGAAGTAATCCGATGATGCCTGAAACATGAGTTGTTGACAGGCAATAGGATTAAATGTGGTGTCAGAAGTGCTGCTTGAACCTGAGTTCAAGCTATAACACTTACCCACGGCTCTAGACTAGGGTTACAGATAGGATATTACAAAGATTAAATGTTTAATTTGTGTCAGTGACGATGACGTGTGCAGACTAGATCGAGTTGCCAGCAGAATTGTGCCTATCGTGATGAAATAATGTTTATTTGTGCTTAATAGAATGTTATATATTTAAATAATGTGTTTTTCA
Source organism: Cepaea hortensis (assembly GCA_963921405.1). Classification (NCBI taxonomy): domain Eukaryota; kingdom Metazoa; phylum Mollusca; class Gastropoda; order Stylommatophora; family Helicidae; genus Cepaea; species Cepaea hortensis. The sequence continues at coordinate 68,923,830 of OY992876.1, read as the reverse complement.
AAGTTGTAAGTATTCATATTATGTTCCTCTTTCATTTATTTATGTAATTATTTATTTGTTTTTGAATAATGGTCAAAAATGATTCATGGCGGAGCAATACAAAGGTCAGCGACAGTATTGATTTTTGCAAGCTAAAAATAGCGCTGCGCCTGTGACGTGGCACGATTGACAAACAGTTGGGCCTCGCCATTTGCAATCAGCATTTCAGTGTTTACATACTGGCAAGCTGCTGCCTGCCTGAATCTTTACGATATATTAACTATTATTTGTTTATTTAAGTTAGAGAATGAATATATTTATTTATTTACACATTATTATTATATTTATATTTATTTAAAAGCAGTTATTGATTTTTTTTCGTACTTTTCTATTTGTTTACCGCCACGAGGGCACTACTTTCGGCTATGCAAATTAGATTTGGCCTGCACCATACTTCCATAGATTAAACTAGGTTAGTAACGAAAGACATATTACTGTAGAACGAAGACAGGACAGTGACAATAAATATTAATTAATCGATGTTCTGTTTGTTCGTGGGCATGTCTGTGTCATTGTACCAGTTTGTCAAAAATCTATTTTTCGTTTACGAGTTGATAATTGTTGCTGCTCTGTAAAACAGGGCGAACAACGGCTGAGTGATAACGTGAGTGTGTGCCGATGTGCCAAACGAGGTGACCTGAGTAGAAAACTCGTGTGTATTCCGGGGTGCCAAACAACGGGACCGGTGTTGCTGACGTGTTGTTCCTTGTTCTAGGGAACATTAAGTTGAGTAAAACCTACGTTTTTGGCATGCATTGTGATTAATAGTGCATCTCTTTTTCAGCGTGTATTGTATGAACAGACTTTGTGCTCTAATTTTTTTGAGAATACAATTTTCCAGAATGTAAACAAAGAGTACAATTTGTAGTGCTCAGATATTAAATAACATAGCATATCAAAGAATAATAACTAATTAAAGCAGTCAGTTAAAGTCAACGCGAGCCAATTCCCCAACAACATGGCTACTCTAGCTGACTTCATTAAAGCAGGCAAAGAATTGCAATACACAGGTAAAGAGCTAGAAGAATATGCTGATAAGAAATTTAAAGAAGCAAAGGATGCAGAAAGAGATGAACGCACTCGAGAAAGAGAGCATCAAAAAGAATTAACACAACTAGCTGAGATAACAAAACAAAAACAACTAGAACATGATAAGGAAATTAAGCAACAACAGTTACAACAAGATAAGGAAATTAAACAGAAAGAACTAGAATTAAAACAGAAGACATTAGATCAGGAGAGAGAAGTAAAGCAAAAAGAAATAGATGAAATGGCAAGAGTTAAGGAAAAACAAATACAAGTAGAATCAGAGACACAGTTGAAGATGAAAGAGATGGATGTAGACTCACACGCAGAGATCTCTGCCACTAAACTTAAAAGTCAACAAGAAGAAAATAAGTTCAACAAATACAAAAATAATTATCAAAGCATATTGTAAAGAGGATTCAATATCTGCCTGGACAGAAAATGTCGAGTATCAGTTTAAATATCACCAAGTTCCTTTAGAGATGTGGGCTATGATTTATATGAAGAACCTGAGTGGTGAGCCCCTTAAAGTAATAGAATCTATACCAACCGATCTTAGATCTGACTACCAATACATCCGTGATAGGATTATGCAACACTTTTTACTTGATGCCCCTGGGTATCAGGTTCAGTTCTCAACTTTAAAACCCAAACCTACTGAGACTTTCATTGACTACGTCTCAAATGTTCAAAGTGTACTAAATAGGTGGCTTAAAGCAGCTAACATAGGAAAAGACTTTGATAGATTGAAAAATTTAATAACTATGGATAAGGTAATATCCACGATACCATCCTCTTTTGCTAAATTTTTGCAGCAGTCAGACATTGAAACCATAGAACAGTTTGAAAAGAAAGGTTCAGCATATTTTTCTTCAAACAGAAATATTTTTAAAACTTCAAATGACTCTGAAATAGTTTCCTTTGTAAAAGATCAATCTAAAAACTATCAGAGCAATAGAAAACCATTTAATAAATTTGACAAGAAAGATAGAAATATTTCAAAATGTATCCACTGTCACCTTTTACATGACACTGATTCAATGTGTGACAAATCGCCGAGTTATCCGGCACATCTTGAAAATGTTATTAAGAAGCAACAGAACAAAAGATCTGCATACCGGCGTGCCATTAAATGTTTTTTTTTTTGTTCCAGCTACGGCCATTATTCAAATAAGTGCCTAGGCCGCCAACGGATGAACGCCAACAATGCTATTTTACTTGATACATCTTCTGATAGTGGTAGTGAGACTGAGTGTGATGTTGAAAATGAATTACCTGTTAACCAAACGGAAGAGGTGTGTTGTGTAAACGATATGTTGAGTTTTGACAGTTGTGAGCGATGTCACCAGTTTCATGCTGACGGAAAATTAGAATGTGGACATACAGTTCCATTCTCATCTGAGAGTGTGAATGCAGCCTTAGCCTCCAGAGGCAATTTAGAGTTCCACAATGCAATGGTCAATGATAGACCATGCCAATGTTTGCTGGACAGCGGGAGTACCCTTATTGGTCTCAGAAAGGAACTGGTGAGTCAAGAGGATTATACAGGTGACTCTGTCAAATGCCGAACCTTTTCGGGTAACATTGAAATTTACCCTTTGGCCAAAGCCCGTATTGACACTCCTTTCCTTTCGGGTACATTTACTTGTGCTATACTTGACAACCCTTGTACTGATTTAATTCTGGGTTGCTTACCTCAACTAAAACAATGTACTAGCGATGAAATAACTGCATGGAACCAACTAAATGCAGTTAATGCAACAACCAGAGCAGACACTATAAAACATCAAGACACGCTTCAAGATGAGAGACTACTGGTGCTTTCTCCATCTAGCACTGATGATACCAACAGACAAAAATTCATAGAACAGCAGAAAGCTGATCCTAGTTTGTCTCCTTATTTAAAATTATTGAAAGAACGAGCCAAAATTACAAAGAACGCATCATGGTTCTTCAGATTAAATAATGGCATTCTTACTAGATATTATACTACTGGTAACCGTGAGATTCAGCAAACGGTGTTACCTGTACAACATCGCATAACTGTGCTAAAGATTGCACATGAGTCACCGTTTGCTGGCCATCTTGCATATGACAAAACCAGGGCCAGAATTCAGGCTCATTTCTATTGGCCAGGTTTTTGCAATGATATTAAATTATTTTGTCGTTCGTGTAATGTCTGTCAACAGTTAGTACGAAAGGGTAAACATGTTACAGCTGAAGTACAACCTTCTACACTGGCTTCTAGGCCATTTGAGAGTGTGGCGGTAGATATTGTTGGACCCCTGATTCAGGTGTCCAGCAAAGGAAATCGCTTCATATCAACGATGGTCGACCTATGTACAGGGCCAACAAAGGGGCGAGAACAATTGAACTTGAACCAGATCAAGACATACTTCTCTTGCTTCCTGACAAACGAAATTTATTATTGACTTCATGGCAAGGGCCATTCAAGGTGGTACGTAAAATTTCAGATGTTGACTATGAAATATCAATAAACGGAAACTTAAAGATATTCCATGTCAACATGTTGAAACCTTACTATTCACGACAAGAGACAGAAGTAGAGACAGACGAACACAGTGCACCCACACCAAGTGATCAGACGACAGACATACACAACGCAACTACACTAGTTAGCGAGACTGGCATATCCGACGAGCATACACTTAGCGAGAATACAGAATACACACTTAGCACCACCACCGTACTGAATCAGGTAGACGACGACGGAATGGAACTACCAGTTCCTATTGTAGACAAGACTGCTACATTAGATAGCATACATATAGAACAGGGACTAACAGACAGTCAACGACGACAATTAGTAGAATTAGTGACGGAATACAAAGACATATTCTCCGACATTCCAGGTAGGACGGACAGAATCGAACACTCCATTCTTCTTACTGACTCTAAGCCTATTAAATGCAGGCCGTACTCAATCCCACTAAGCTATAGGGAAAATCTAAATAAGGAAATTCTGAATTTAGAGGCTAGTGGGATCATCCAGAAATCCACCTCGGAGTACTCTTTTCCAATTGTTCTAGTTAAGAAGAAAGATTCTACAATTCGTCTGTGCGTGGACTATCGAAAACTCAACAACGTCACCAAGATCGACGCAGAGCCAATTCCTTCCTGCGAAGATCTTATTCTTGACATGTCCACCTCCAAAATCTGTTCTAAATTAGATCTTACTAAGGGATATTGGCAAGTCCCTATGCAGTCTCAATCCATCCATCTTACTGCTTTTTCAACTCCTTTAGGACTGTACGAGTGGCGTTTTCTTCCTTTCGGACTTCGAAACGCTCCTGCCACTTTCGTACGCTTAACTAGAGATCTACTTCATGGAGTGACGAATACAGTGACCTATATAGATGATATATGTGTCCATACTGATGACTGGACAACACACCTACTGAAACTGAGACATGTCTTTAATAGGTTGCGACTCTTCGGGCTCACTGTCAAACCGAGCAAAGTCGAATTGGGCCTAAAAGAAATTGAGTTTTTGGGTCATGTCATTTCTCAAGGTCAACTAAAGACTGACCAGAAAATTATTACCAAAATTATGAATCTGACCATGCCTACCACCAAGAAACAGGTCAGAAGCCTTTTGGGGTTAGTGAATTACTATAGTAAATTTATTCCAAATTTAGCGGAGATTACAAGTGTATTTTCCAATGTTTTAAAAGCTTCTGTAAAATTGGATGTCAAAGATGCATTATTAATTTCTGCATTGTCAAAATTGAAAATTTTGTTTAGTAATGTTCCAATCCTCCGCTTGCCTAATCCGAGGCTCGTTTATTATCTTAGGACAGATGCCAGCAGGATCTCCATCGCTGCAGTACTAGGCCAATTTTATGAGGGCATCTTCCATCCGATTTGCTACGTGAGCCGTAAGATCACACCCACCGAGTCCAGATATTCCATATCCGAGTTGGAAGCCTTAAGCGTCATCTATGCGGTGAGAAAGCTGCATCGATTCCTGGCGGGTGTGCACTTCATTGTCCAGACTGACAACTCCCCAATAACGGTCATACAGAGTGGTGTACATCGAAATGACCGAATATACAGGTGGTCGCTAATACTACAAAATTACACCTTTAGTATAGAACATATTAAGGGGAAAGATAACATCTTGGCTGATACCCTTAGTCGACCATCTGATGTAGCAATACCAGAAATTTCCACATACAATTGTATTGTAATATATGTTAATTTAGTACAGTCAAATATTCTATGTGAAATATGTTAGAAATACATGAATATTGTGTGCTGAACTAAGTACCAAAAACATTGACCTGCTATGTGTCTGTAGACATCAAAAGTAAGAACTTTACTCTGGGAACAAATATATCACTTTGTGAACTAGGACAGCTTATTACTTGCTAAGCTCCAAATATGTTCCAGTGAAGTACTTGTGTTAAATAGAGAAAAACAGTGTCAGATGATTATATACATACAGACACGAGAACAGTGGTCTACAAACGAACTCTACAGGTGCAATACCCATAGAATAAATATGACTGTGTAATGGATTTCAAATACCCAGAACAATTGTATGGATAGTATGCCAATGAAAACGTGTTTCTGAACATTAATGGCAACGACTAACCTGAGGTATTTAAGGACCATGTATATAAAACTTAATGTGATATGTATCATAATGTTTTAATATAGTGATAAAATATAGATAGATTATATCATTTTAATTTAGAATTAGATAATATAATACTTTTTCATTTTACTTTAGATAGATTATTAATTTACATATTCATTTAGCTTTAAAAGTAGATTAGGATAGTAATTTAAACATGACAACTAATTATAAGAAGTTTACATATGAATAGTATCATTTAGTTTATTATATTTCACTTTGTTTCATTTCATTTGATTTCATTCCATCTTAACTAATCCATTTAACAAACGTTATCATTTAGTAGCATGATTAGGTTACACCATAATAGAATAGAAATATTATACACTTAAATATACATCATTTACACCATATAGAATAAGAATATCAATCATATAGTTTGTTTCATGTAAAAACATTAGTTAGAATATGTTATATTTCACATCACCCATTTTAGAAAGGGACGTAACTTATTACATTTCACATTACCCATTTCATAAAGAGACATCACTCATCTCACATCAATTTCATTTCACATAGGTAAATTCCATCCCTTAAATTAGATAAATATTAGGAGTAATGTAAGCTTATTTTAGGATTAATATGACAGATAGATTAACGCAGTAAATGTATATTTATAGAACTAGTATTAGTATGTCATTATTTAGAATAATATTTCAGTAGAATAGAGTGGTTAATAATACCAGGGTACAAACCATCAACCCATTTTTCCTACATGTAAATATGTTGTAAATACTTGACGTGTGCAACGGTTGATGCACAGTCATTAGGCTCAACTCTGTCAAACTGAGCCAAACTTGTACAATGTCACTCCAAGGTTTTTAAATAACTATGAGGGTAAAAGATGCGTGACAAAAATGAGAGTGAAAGTTATGTGACAGAAATGAAGGTAAAAGATGTGTGACAAAGGTGAGGGTGAAAGATGTGTGACAAAAGTGAGGATGAAAGAAGTGTGACAAAAATGAGGATGAAAGATGTGTGACAGAAATGAGGATGAAAGAAGTGTGACAGAAATGAGGATGAAAGATGTGTGACAGAAATGAGGGTAAAAGATGTGTGCCAATAGTGAGTGTAAAAGAAATGTGACATAAGCGAATGTGAAAGATGTGTGACAGAAGTGTGAAAGTAAGAGCAAATGTAAAATATACAAGAGAGAGTGAGAACATTCAGCGGACTTTTTCTGCCGCTCAACAAAACTTTTTATTTTTATTGCCGTCAAGTGGTGGTTTCAATGTTGAAAATGTGTTGTAATGAATGCATTTTGTGTAGTTTAGTTTAGAATCGTAGTGAAAGTATTTTGAGTCTCATAAGACAGAAACGTAGTCACAGATTTGTATTATACACATGTTTGTGACCACAGTTAAATGAATTATGGCACTTGAAAAACTAACTTACATACACATGATAGTTAGATACACATGTTAGACGTTAGATTATACTTTTAATTACATCCAAACACACAAACAACCAGAAAAACAAACATGTAAATTGCATACACTTTTATTAGATCAAAGGGAGATAACTCCGGGTCAGGGGACATAATAGACAACGAAACACTAACTTAACAGTGAAATATGACTTTACACGCGGAAGCGAGATAGGTAAAGCCTGTCGCTCACAGCTTGTGTAATGGTTGTTTAATATTATATGGGGGACATGAAGCAATTCATGTGTTGACCTTCAGAAAGTCAACTTTGTATGGGTAGTGAGTTAATTTACTATTTGAGGGCAGGTCTTATAAGACAACGGTCCGGTTCAGACATACCTCTAATGAATATAATATTGCGATTGAGAAGAGGGCTCACGCCAACCAGACAAGTTTGTGGCGATTGCCAGTAGCCAAGTAAAGTGATGCTACATTGTGACATTAGTCAGTAGGTCTATTGAGTAGCCCAAAGCCGGGTTATCTACAGTCTTTGACAAAAATTAGACACACTAATTTTTTAGAAACCTCTTGCGTCACAACCAATGAGTCAAAGTTGATGACGCAACACAGGAGGGGAGGGTGTGTGTCAAAGACTGGAGGAGGCAGGAAGCCTGCCTCATGATAGAACACCACCGGGACGTGGGTTCAACCTCAGATTGAGTAGAGAGAACAGAGTGCCCGGGATCAGGGCAGGATAGATGATAGAAAAGGGGGACTATTAACTAGTCCTCACACGAAGGCGTTGACCAGATAGTTAGCACTACTGGTCACGACAGAATCACGCCTGCGTGATAGCAACGATTAGCACTCAAACCAAAGCCAGCTAATAGAAGCGTGCTAACTGACCTAGCACGCAAAGGGCCGAAGGGCGTATGAAGGTCCTTCCGCGTGGCGTGTAGCGACGCGAGTGAAGGAAGTCAGACTGGGGACTGACTCTGTAGTGTTCACATCGTATAGAATAGATATGTGTTTTCATATAGCCTAGTAGATAGAGATTAGCTATAGGATTTTGGAAAACTAGTGATAGAGAATATTGTGACTTTATGTGTGATTAGATAGCGACTGTTTTTGCAATTGTAAAGAGCCAACGGCAATAAAATGTACCATTTCATTCCTCGCACACGACTTGCAAGTTTCTTGTAGGGTGTGGGAGAAGTAATCCGATGATGCCTGAAACATGAGTTGTTGACACCTATCATAATGAGACATTACCTATAAAGTAAAATACCCTAACAATATATAACAGATACCAACAAGAATAATGGTCACATGCAAATACAAGCTACACTGGTGTGGTTGGCATTAGACAACACTGGTTGACATTGGTGTGTAATAATGATATCAGATATATTACACTGGTTATTATATTAGTACTAATGTTCTGTATCCAGCCATGGACATTGTTGTGCTTTGATCCTGTCTCATATGAATGATGCACTCTTACCACTATTCATGTACTTTCACTTGATACTATTTATGAACTGTCTTAGTGGCATCAGAGAGTCCCTCAATTGATTTTCTGGGTAGTACATGTCTATATTTAACTTTCTGTGAGTGTTGTAAATCTGCTAAGTGTAAGTGTTTAATTTTCACATTCTACAAATATGGTAATTCCTGTGTATATGTGTCCATTGTTTTTCACAGTTAGACATGTTTTACTTGTTGATTGTTAGTTTGTAATGCTAATCAAATACTGTAACTTGTATGGTGTCATATTAATGCTGGTATTCTTCATGCAAACTTGGACATTGCAGGAGTAGTGTGTCCTATATCATATGGCATCCCACATAAGTTTAGGTATTTAAATGACAGAAGATTGGGGGAAAGTGGTGCATTGAGTATCATGATGGTGAGTTATGGTTAATTCTTGACATATGGTGCATCAGAGTGCAACTGAGATGACATGATGATAGACTGGTGTATTTCAATTCTGGTTTTATTAAGGTAACATCAAGGAACATAGTATTTGGAGTTATTGAAACCGCTGTTAATGAGAAAGTAAAGGTTACCGGGAAAGTAAAACCCATCAAGTATGACATTACAAAAGAAGAACAATTACTGTTATGTTCTTCTAGATAAAGGAAGCTATGTTAATTATTATCCCTGACTGAGTGCAGTGATGTAGGTACCAGATGGAACACTACATGAATGGGCATTGTCTTATAGGTATCACATGATGATGACTATGATGATTGTGATTGTGGCTATGATGATGGTGGCCATGTGATGATGATGATGGCCTTTGATGAGGATGATGATTATATCCGCCAGGGGCTGAAGTGGCCTGTGGTAATCGAGGTGGATTATGCAGACTATTTTGTGATTTTAATCACAATCAGGGATATGGTGTGGAATTGAGGATGTGTGATGAATGTGTAGAAAACATTGGATGCTGTAGAATATGTGCTCCCTGTCATTTATATTTTATGTGGATATCGGTGTTGTCCAGTTTAAGCATCGTATAGTTAATGTGGATTTACATAGTCCGTGTCTGTTTGTGCCACGATGGCATTACTTGTGTACACGATGGCATTACTTGTTGGAGTAGTTGTCCGGTGAAGTCCCTGTGTTGAGACAACTGAATGTCTGAAGGTGGCGGAGTCTATAATGTTGTGTATTGTTGTATAGGAGTAAAGCGTACTATCAGATGTGGGACACAGGAGTACAACCTGTCAATATATGTTTTTTTAGGGAAAAGAGTACGGTGTGTTAGAAAAACAGTTGCCGGTGTGCGTAACAATAGGTAGAGAATTGTAGCGTATTAGACTAAGCATGTGGTAGGATGGTTTTGGTATCCAGTGATTGTTTTAGTTGAGGTCTTTAGTTGGTTCTTTTGTCGGTTCATTTATTGGTATAGTTGGTAATAGTCCTCTAGAGAAAGCAAAACCTAAGTTAGCTAGTCAGGCTCTCCTGCAGAACCACCAGTAGCATAGTGTCTTGTCCTTAAGATGGAGACCAGGAGTATCGTGCTGTCGCGAGAGTTGAACAAGACGAGTCGCCGCCAGTTTCTACCATGTGAACCGAAGATTCCCGCCCAGTGGACGCTCCACCATGCGAGCTCACTGAGGCTTTAAGGTATGTTGTGGTACCAACCAGAAAGCCCGTTCGGTGTTTTTAGGAGAAAGGTGGACCAACGGTAGAAGAGTACGTTAGGGAGGTGAGGTCAGGATGGAGGACTGGAATGTTAGAAAAAGTCGATAAGGTGGACGTTATTCTCGACAGCATAACCATCCTGTCAGGAGAGAGTTAGAACCCCATGCTTGTGAGGAAGATCCCGAGACCATGCTGCAGGCCTTACTGAAGATATTTGGAGAGAAGAATAGTCCACTGGAACTCCTGACAACGTTATTTACAATACGACAGCGAGCTGGGGAGACAGTCCACGACTTATCCCATATGGTCAATGCTGAATTCAAGAGGGTAGTGAAGGCCCAGGAAATGCAAGATGTCCATGTGTTGGGTGGGGAGGCCCTTCGAGGCCAGTTTGTGGCTGGCATAAGGGAAGTTTCACCCAAACTGTCTTAAAAGAAAAGATCTTGCAAGATTCGTCAGTGACATTTCTTCAGATAGGGAGTGCGCACTAATACGGAAAGGTGTGCGGTCCCCGCAGGGTGTTGAAGTCGGAGAGGTAGAGGTGAGAGCCAGAAATGTAGAGAACATGGGGAAATTCAGACACGTATGCCTTCACCAGTTAAAGTGGAGTTTCAGCAGGGGCAGGATGGACCAGTGCAGGCTGAGGTAGTCCCACAAACGGTAGAATGTAGGCCTGCACATACTAAGCCAGGCCGTGCACCACCAATGAAGTTTAGTTCCAGGTAGGGCGAGGTTGACAGAGAGAGATGTCTGAGATTAGTGCCAGACTCAACAGACTCATCAGCGATCAACAGCATCAAGCACCACGTTGCTGGCGATGCAATCGTATAGGTAACTTGAGACGTGAGTGCAGGCAAGCATTAAACGAGACCCCTCTAAGGCTGGGAGCCAGGTATTAGAAGGGGAGCGTCTTGGCTCAGAAATAAAAATTTTCGGTGGTAGGCCCGAAGAGACTGTTTTGATAGGTGGCAAGATTGTTCATGCGTCATCGATACAGGTTCTCAAGTTTCCACCATTACTGAGGCCTGTTTCAAGTACATGTTCCAGGACTGCGTTCTAAGGGAAGCACAACTCGTTAAGTTAACTGCCGCGAACGGCTTAATGATTCCTTATTACTTTGTGTGTGATATTTTGTCGGGGGGTGGGGGGGGGGACACAAGTGAAGGACTGTGGGGTTTTTGTCACCAAAGACATGGACAATGGGAAAAGAAGAGTGCCGGGTATTATTGGCTCAAACGTTTTACAACCAGTACCAGATTTGTATATATTTCTTAAATGGAACAGCCCAGTGGAGGAGATTCCTAGAGTCGGACTGGACAGTGTTAAAGTTTCTGTTGTTAATAGAGTTTGTGTACCTGCCCGCTCCATCACCTCAATTAGTTTATAATATGTTAGATATATGCCTGAAAATGTGAATGTAATTTTCAGCCCAGCTCGAGACTTGGAGCACAAGGGCTTGCTTTTGTCCCAGACATTGGCTACCTTGAGACGGGGCGTATACCAAGTCAATCTGGGTGACGAAGACATATTCTTGTCGAAGGGTACTCAAGTTGGGGATATTTCAGATGCTGCTGTGGATTTGACCAACCATTTCAAAATGGTAAGTGCTCAGGAAGTTGAGGTTTCAACACGGCCATATGCTGGAGAGAAAGAAAATATTAGGTGCCCTGTAGATTTGAGCAATTTTGAGGGTAGTGATAGAGATAAGAAGAAGTTAGAGGAGTTATTAGTTAGGTATAATAGTCTTTTTGCCAAGGGAGAAACTGACATAGGCTATACAGATAAAGTAACCCATAGTATCCAGTAGACAGATGAGACCCCCATCAAGCAGCCTTTTAGAATTCCCCCAGCATTCTATAGAGAAGTACAAGATCATCTCCAGGTTTTATTAGATAGTCAGATAATTAAGAAAAGTTCCAGTCCTTCGGCTTCCCCGGTGGTCCTCGTGAGGAATAAGATGGTACGCTTAGGTTATGTGTTGACTATCGGGCTGAAAATGTTAGGACAAAAAAGATGCATACCATCTCCCTAGAGTAGATGAATATCTAGATTCCCTGGGTTGTGCCAAATTGTTTTCGACTTTAGATCTTGCCAGTGGGTATTATCAGGTGGCCATGAAACCAGAAGACCAGGAGAAGACTGCTTTCACTACCCCGTTCGGTTTATTTGAATACACGAGAATGCCAATGGGACTCGCGAACTCAGCGAGCAGCTTCCAGAGGCTAATGCAATGCTCTCTGAATGGCTATTTTCTCCAGATTTTGTTGGTATACCTTGATGACATTTTGTTTTTTTTTCTGGGGATTTTTCAGAGCATCTGAGTAGGCTTGAGAAAGTGTTTGCGAGACTGCAGTCCATTGGACTAAAACTAAATCCTGAACAGTGTAACTTTTGTCAGAAAAAGGTTGAGTTTTTAAGGCACACCATTTCAGAAAAAGGCATTGGCACTATGGATGATAAAGTGACAGCCATAAAAGAAGCATCCGTGCCCAGAACTCAGACAGAACTTAGGTCATTTCTAGGGTTAGCCAGTTATTACAGAAGGTTTGTCCCAAAGTGTGCTAATATTGCAAGACCACTACATGAGCTGGTTGGCCAACTCAACCAGCAGCAGACCAGTGATACTAAGAAGAAGAAAGGACCCATAGGACGGTTGTGAACTCCAGAGTGCGAGGAGGCGTTTAATCGCTTAAAGCGGCACTGCCATTAACACCACTGTTGGGCTCGTTTCAGTTCATATTGGAGGTAGATGCCTCATACCAGGGCTTGGGGGCTGTCCTCTCGCAAATCCAAGCTGGTAAGAAAAGAGTTCTATCTTACGCTAGCTGCACGCTATGCCCCTCAGAACGAAATTATAAAAGCAGTTCTAAGCTTGAGTTACTCGCGTTGACGTGGGCTATGACTTAAAAGTTTAGAAGTATCTTTTGGGTACTAAAGTAGAAGTTTTTACAGATAGTAGGAATTTAGCCTTATGGCAAAAGGCAAAACTGGGTGCCATTGAGCAGAGGTGGATAGCACAGATGTCGATGATCGACTACACCATTAAGCACAAACCAGGTCGTGCTAATGGAAATGCTGATTGTTTGTCCCGCTACCCTTTTGAAGCACCAGGAAGATTAGATAAAGAAGGTGACATTCATATCAGTCACATAGCTGCTACACCAGTCAGTCCAAATTTAAGAACTGCTAGGATAGGAGAAATTGTAGATTGAGATAGACAGAATAACCCTGTGGGTAATGTGCCACTGATATCATTACCATCATATTCAGCTGAAGAGTTGAGAAAATTACAAGCAGAAGATGCGCATGTGTATAAAGTGTTAACTTGTGTGAGTGAGAAAGTGAGACTGAGTAAGATAGAGATGAGGGGTTTACCCCCTGAAACTAAATGCTTGTTGAAGCAGCGAAAGAGGTTGAGCGTGGCTAATGGGTTGTTGTACAGGAAATTAAAGAAGCCAGGTAGAGTGGGATTTCTCATTTGATGGTACCTGATGCATTAAAACAGAGTGTTAGAATCGGTGCAAAGCACCGGCGATCAGAGCAGGGATAGGATGATAGAAATCCTGAGGATTCGGTGTTATTGGGTTGGCATCACAAAAGATGTTGAACTGTTTTGCAAAAGATGCCAAAGGTGTAATATAGCTAAACCGCCCCATATTAAACTGCAGGGTCTTTCAGGTAATTTATTGGCATCAAGGCCTTTCGAGGTGGTGACCATGGATTTTACTATGTTGGAGAAGGATAGTCGGGGGTATGAAAATGTGTTGATTATTACAGATGTTTTCACCAGATTTACAATTGCTGTACCCACAAGAGACCAGAAGGCCTCGACAGTTGCAAAAGTACTGGTTGAGAAATTTGTATTTAGTTTACCCCATAGGCTCCATTCAGATCAGGGCAGGAACTTTGAATCGGCTGTGATTGCAGAACTATGTAGTGTATACGGGATTCAAAAGAGCCGTACCACGAGTTGGAATCCAAAACGGAACGATCAGTGCGAGAGGTTTAATAGGACCCCATATGATCTTCTGAGGCCACTAGAGGCAAACCAGAAAAGAAAATGGTCTGAAAATCTAGCTGAAGTTTTGTTAGTTTATAACTCTACGCCCCACTCGTCCACCGGGTATTCCCCGTACTACTTGGTGTTTTGAAGAGAACCCAAATTGCCAGTAGATTTCATGCTAGATGCTAGTGATGGTAGTGACTGTAGTGATGGGGAACCGAATGTTGAAAATTGGGTGGCTAGACATATTTCCCGTCCGCGTAACGCGCATCTTAGGGCAGGCGAGCAATTAAGACAGTTAACTGATGTAAGGAAAGAGAACGAACGAACGAACGAACATACTTTATTTTCAAAGGGTTAAGAATTGGGCACGCAGGCCCGTCGAACATTCTGCCCTTCTATCACTCTCTTTCATACATTATTTCATTCACACATCATTCAAGGCTAACAGAGAACAGCAACAATATAAAAGATATGCATTATAAAGGCATGGGCAAAAATGCGAACATCAAAACTACACGACACAGTAAAATTAGATAATAGTCTGACACTTGTTATTAGCCATGTGGAATATACTGGCCTACCAAAAGGGGACTGGCTGTTATACTAGGGTTTTGTTACTATTATTATTATCTCTATTATTAAGGGGGAAGATAATCCGTACTGAGATAGTGGTCGAGTAATTTGCGATTATATGAATAGGGATTGGTGATGTCTTTGATTTCTTGTGGAAGATTAGAGCAGCAGAGAGATGTGACAAGACATCATCTCCTAAAATGCTAACCATAGGAGAAGTAGTTAGGAAGAGAGTCCACTATACAGAGAGGTGCAAGATTAACAAACAGTGGACTGTAGACAAATATACAGTGGTACAGATTCCAAAAGCGTCAGGCGGCCCATATGTTATCAGGAGAGTTGGGGAGAATGGGACTGACATTAGAGCAGCAGGACACGAATTAAAACGGTGTGAGAAAGTTGCTGTAATTGAGGTACCGGAGACGACAATAAGACTACCAGAATTGCCTGTCGTGGTAGAGGTTGAGGAACCACGGGATAGACCACTAAGAAGTGACTGGTACATGTTTGAACCAGGAGACTTGAACGTGAAGCGTTCAGAGAGAATCCGTCTCAAGAGAGACAGATGATGTTTTTTTTAAAATACATTTTGTTTTGAATGTCCAGAGTTGAGGCAAGCGGTAACCAGTATACAGGTTGCTGGTTTATTGTTTATGTAGCTTTTATGTTTGTGGAATTATTTTTATGTACGAAGTGAGGGTTGTATACATTTTTCTATTATTGTTCATGCGGCAGAGGAGCTATTTCTCTCCACTGATGTTAAATTAATCATTGAGTATTAGCAACTTGTACTAGTGTAAGGATTCCTTATACTTATGTGTTAAGATTAATGTTATTTGGGACTTGTTGACGACTGGTGATGTACATGTGCACTTTTCACATTACAGATATCTGAATGGAACAAAACTATTTTTTTTAAATAATGGTACTGTTTAGGGATGTAACCAGCAGTTCAGGTTTTGAGGGCAATGTCCCCAAGAGTGACAGATGTTTGTTACTGAGGGATGTGTTACCTGGCATAAAATTGTCAGAGCATAGAAGTCTGAAGTTAGCTATTTGTTGGCTAAGTGTGCCAGGGGCATAAGGCCCAGTTGTCGAAACGACAACAGTTAAAGAGGGGGAATTATTCATTTTTGTTGTGGTAATTATGTAACATTGTTGACACCCAGGTTTCGGGAGGCTGTCTCCCTGTTGATTTCATTATTCCTTTTTTAACACTGCTGATATTAGTTTAGTCATGAATAATGACTGGTATCAATGTAAGTGTAGCTTATATTTGCATGTGACCATTACTCTTTTTGGTATCTGTGGTACATTTTTCTACAGACCACTGGTCTTTAATCTTGCACCTCTTTGTATAGTGGACTCTCTTTCTAACTACTTCTCCCATGGTTAGCAATTTAGGAGATGATGTCTTGTCACATCTCTCTTTCCTTACAGCAGCTAACTTTTTAAACTGCTCGCCTGCCCTAAGATGCGCGTTACGCTGACGGGAAAGATGTCTAGCCACCCAATTCTCAACATTCGGTCCCCCATCATTACAATCACTACCACCACTAGCATCTAGCATGAAATCCACTGGCAATTTGGGTTCTCTTCCAAACACCAAGTAGTTCGGGGAATACCCGGTGGACGAGTGAGGCGTAGAGTTATAAACTAACAAAACGTCAGCTAGATAGTCAGACCAATATCTTTTCTGGTTTGCCTCTGGTGGCCTCAGAAGATCATATGGGGTCCTATTAAACCTCTCGCACTGACCGTTCCCTTTTGGATTCCAACTCGTGGTACGGCTCTTTTGAATCAACTATACACTACAGAGTTCTGCAATCACAGCCGATTCAAAGTTCCTACCCTGATCTGAATGGAGCCTATGGGGTAAACTAAATACAAAAACCATTTCTCAACCAGTACTTTTGCAACTGTCGAGGCCTTCTGGTGTCTTGTGGGAAAAGCAATTGTAAATTTGGTGAAAACATCTGTAATAAGCAACACATTTTCATACTCCGACTATCCTTCTCCAACGTAGTAAAATCCATGGTAACCACATCGAAAGGCCTAGATTTGTTTATTCCCTGAAGCTTTATGAAAATAAAATTTAACAGGTTAATATATAGAGATGTAAGCAATCAGGCATGCTGATGTGAAATATGAAGAATATGTCATTGGTGGTGGTGATTAAATATTGTAGGGACTGATGTCATGTCATGCCAGCTATGCTGGCACAAAATTATTTTGTTGAGAATGCATTTTACATGAATATTCTATGACAATAACATGTTACTGGCTAAAAAGAATCTGAGAGAGTCACCAAGATATACAATGTATGGGGTAATGGTATGGTTAGGAGATATAACCAGCGGTTCCCATCTTGGGGCAGTGGCACAGGAGATGACAGGTTTCTTATGAAAGGTGAATTCCTTGACTTAATATGTGTCCTCCTTTGTAATGGGAACTGATTTTTATTTGGTATTGTGGATGGTTGGCGAAATGTTTGGCGCACGGGACATCTTGATAACAGTTCGAGTATGGAAATCAGTGAAGTTTAAAAAAAAAAAAATTGAGGTTGTTGACATGATTATTGAGTTTGGGTGCATGTCTATGTATATATTTATGAGTTTGTTGTCTCCATGTAATAACTGCATTTGTCATTTTGATGACTGTTTATGTGTAAATATAATTGATTTCTTGTTTGATTGATGATTGTTTTTGGTGTGGTCACTGAAGACCGATGCTTTTTGGGGGAACTCATTTGACATTAACTTTTAAACAAATAGTTGGGGTGAGAAGATACAATAGTCGATTCTTTTGCCGCGTCGTCAAAAAAGTAGGAGGATAGGAATGTAACAGGGCCAAATTGACGTGTCTTTGTTTGGCCTGTGTAATGTAAAAATCCGGACAGCGCCGGAAACACGACTTTTTACAAAACACCTTGTGAAATTTTTGTCTGCTGTTGCCCTGGTTGGTTGGTGAAAACAAATATGCTATCCTGCTTTGTTTTTAAGTATTGAGATATGGGAAAAATTCCCTGAGTTGATCTGTGGTCAGCTAATGCCTTCGTAAAACCGAGTGGCTGACTTGTTAGTGTCAGCATGCCTGGATTCATGGTGGGGTAGAAAATTGTGTCACAACTCTTTTGTATTTGTCGCGTCCTAAGATTTAAGTTGTGTAACTTATGTTTTTGTAGTGTCTTATTGTTGTCTGTGTCAAAGTCCTTTATTGTGTCATTCTACTCAGCTACTGTGTGGAACACCTGTGTTGTAGTAATTGGTGTACCCTATTGTCTTAAGTTCTGGTGGCTGAATAGGGGCCACACTTGGTTGATGTTTGATATATTCAGTTGTCTGTTGTATCTGTTATTGAACATCTGTTATTGAATGTAGTATTCAATCTGTGTAAACACAAATTGTTACCAAAGTTGTAGTAGTTGATAAATAAAAGAGCATTTTGTATTGTTCTAGATTTGTTTGTTTAGTCTCTTTTAGTTTTTATAACCACTATTTCTACCACAATCTAACACCTTAATTCACTGTCTGGGTCTCAAATATGACAGTTATTGTCCAGAGTTGAGTCCGCTGTGCAAGATCTCGCATATTCTTACCTAATTACTATCATCTTTTTTGTCAGTTGAGGGCGGTGTGAGGTTCCCTCTCTTTTTACTCCTTTTCTTTTGGCCATAACGAAGTCAGAGTTACTCTCTACCTCTTAGCACCATAGCAAAGGAAACATCAGTATTTCTCTTGTTTTTTCCCCTCGGCTACATATATGTTTCTCCTCTCTCTCTCTCTCTCTCTCTCTCTCTCTCTCTCTCTCTCTCTCTCTCTCTCTCTCTCTCTCTCTCTCTCTCTCTCTCTCTCTCTCTCTAACATATACGCATGAATGCTGACAAATTCTCTTAAAGACAAAACCACAAACTCTCTTCCAAGCTGCCACACAAACGCACAGACACACTCTCTCCCTGACAAAAACACATACACACATTCTCTCACACATGCACACTATCTCACATAGAAACTCTCATAAGTTTACACACGCCATCTCTCTTCCACACTTACACACACATATACACACACATCTTAAGACACACACACCCTCTCATAGAAACATAAACACAGACATTCTCTCTCTCTCTCTCACTCTCTCTCTCTCTCTCTCACACACACACACACATATGTGTGTGTGTGAGTGTGTGTGTGTGAGAGAGAGAGAGAGAGAGAGAGAGAGAAAATGTCTGTTTACGTTTCTCTGAGAGGATATATATATATATATATATATATATATATATATATATATATATATATATATATATATATATATATATATATATATAAAGTCATGAGTACGGTCTGAGACCGGTTCGACGCCTGGACTCGTCGCTTGCCAAAGTGAGGGACAGATTTGTCACATATCCTCCTTACTCCTAGACCTATACAGTGTGATGGTGCTATCACATCAGAGACAGACAGCAGAAAACTGCTTTCTTCTTCTTCTTCTTCTTCTTCTTCTTCTTCTTCTTCTTCTTCTTCTTCTTCTTCTTCTTCTTCTTCTTCTTCTTCTTCTTCTTCTTCTTCTTCTTCTTCTTCTTCTTCTTCTTCTTCTGGAGCTATTCAAACCGTATGCAAATTAACATCACTAAAACAAAAGCAATGTTATTAACAACCAGACAAAGACTTCAAACTCTAAGCTCACACACATCACTTCAACTTCACTTCGATAACATGCCAGTAGAAAGTGTAATTGAGCACAAAACATTAGGCCTATCCATTGATAGAAACCTAACCTTTAATTCCCACGTTCAAGCGCTCATTAAACAAACAGCGAAAAAAGTCTACCAACTCGCCAAAATTAAAAACTTCCTTGATGAGGACACAAGGAAACTATTCTATACTTCTTATATACAGACACACTTTGACTACTGCTCCACAATCTGGGACGGTTGTTCTAATTCAAACACCAAGCGACTTTACTCACTCCAGAAACGGGCCATGCGTCTAATTTATAGCAAACATTTATCTGACAATCCTAGCCTGTATAAACGCCTTCAGTTACTACCATTCCGCAAACGCCTGCTTTTCAATAAAGCTAAACTAATTCACAAAATCCTGCATCGGAATGCCCCAAATTACCTTTGGCCATTGTTTAAATATAATGCTAGACACAGTAAACGTTTAAATATACTACACATTCCGAAGCCTAGGATTGACTTATACAAAATAAGCTTAACGTACTCTGCAGCTCAGCTGTGGAACAATCTTCCACAAGAAATCAAAGACATCACTAATCCCTATTCATATAATCGCAAATTATTCCAACACTATCTCAATACGGATTACCTTCCCCCTTAATAATAGAGATAATAATAATAATAATAACAAAACCCTAGTATAACAGCCAGTCCCATTTTTGTAGGCCAGTATATTCCACATGGCTAATAACAAGTGTCAGACCATTATCTAATATTACTGTGTCGTGTAGTTTTGATGTTCGCATTTTGCCCATGCCTTTATAATGCATATCTTTTATATTGTTGCTGTAATTTGTTAGCCTTGAATGATGTGTGGATGAAATAATGTATGAAAGAGAGTGATAGAAGGGCAGAATGTTAGACGGGCCTGCGTGCCCAATTCTTAACCCTTTGAAAATAAAGTTTGTTCGTTCGTTCGTTCGTTCTTCTTCACCGTTCCGAGCCATTGAGGTTCTTTGCTGCAGATACAATTCGTCTCCATTCGTCTCTCTGGTTGACCTTTTCTTGCCAGTCGTTGATTCCAAGTGCTTGTAGGTCTGTATATATATTATCTCTCCACCGTCTTCTTGGTCTACCTCGGGGTCTACGGTCATTTATTTCCCGAGTGTAAGCGAGTTTTGTTTCCCTATTATCTTCCATTCTTTCTATATACCCCAGCCATTGTAGTATTTGTACTGCTTTGGGACATCTTATTTATGTTTGTATTATTATTTTTGTTATTATTATATCAGCACCGTAAGCATCTCGTTTTCAGCACCTTAAACACCTTGTTATCAGCACCATCAACATTATGTTATCAATTCCGTAAACACCCCTTTGGTGAGGTAGCTATCGCTCTCCCCTTCTAGTGGGGTGGGGACGGGATCGAATTCTCATTGATTCTGATCTTTACAATGGACCTGAAGTCCAGGTCTATCCATTCTAAAATGGATACAAGTCGATGTCTTGGGAAGTAAAAACTATCGAAGTAATATTTACCATACTACTCCTGTAACTGCCGATTGATCGTTAAAAGTATGGAACCGGCATCATACACCCAATACAGACACAAGGCGTGTGATTGGATTTCTTTCCGTTTTTATGTAAAACCACGTTTGTAGTTGGAAAGCAACAAGACACTTCACTAAACAGACTAGGACAGCCCATTTATGGCTTTCTCCAAGGGTGGGCAGGAAATCCACCGACCCCAGAGAATAGTAGCAAGTTGGACTGATGGACTATAA